>JAENHJ010000543.1:2400000-3000000 GCA_025330945.1 Mucuna pruriens
AGCAAAAATTCAAAAACTAAAAACCGCTCAAACCAGAAGAAAACTAAAATGAGGCCAAGAATATGATACTACAGAGCATATCACAGCAACAGCTAGCACTAATTAAGTGGCATGTTTGCCTCATTCATTCCCACCATTGGTGTACCGCAATTCCCTCATCTCTCAGCCTTCCATACAAAGTCAAGCACTCCCAATATGGTCTGCCACTTTTTTTTCTCTTCCCGGTATACCACCATTCATTGTTGCACTCCAAGAAGAGTTCATCCACTAAGCAGATTGTGCTTTCCTTCATCATCTCCAACACTTCATCTGCTTCTGCTTTCATCACAACATACTCTTCCTCTTTCACATGCTTAGCTAACCACGCAGAAACATTCATAGGGGGCACACCCACATCTTCTGGCACAACCAGGAGACTGTGAATCTGAAACTTTGCACCCTTTTTTGGGTAGTTCTGCTCAAACCATTCAATTGCGGCTCTATTTTCCTCAGCCAAGCCCACACCAATGAAGACTCTTCGCTTGTAACCTTCAAGAGAATCATCCAACAACTCAGGCAGATACTTCATCTTGTTTGGCTTGGCAAAATCCTTTCTTGGTGGCTCAAAAAGCACATCTTCAAGACCCTTCAAAGCACTTTTCTTAACCTGTGAAGCCAATTGGCAAAGCTTCCCCTTTGGTGAAGAATCCACGAAGTTATTGACCAACTCAATTTTCCTCAATGCAACCACAGTAGCCACGTACCTCTTAACATACACAACTCTATAATTAGACCGCTTTATGAAATCAGCATTGGATGGGTCAGTGCTCAATGGGAAAACCACAATCCCATTAATTCTCAAAATGGTATCAGCAAAAACAGCATCATCAAAGCTGCGTGTGAACACAAAATCATAAGACTCATCAGAGTCCATAACACGGAGAGGGCCCATAATGAGAACCTTATCCTCCCTTTTGAGAAGACCTTCCTCACCCATATCACGGAGAATCAAACTCAACACCTCAGCACTGATGGAACCTGATGCAGTAGCAATAGCATCAAATCCAGAAACAACTGAACCCTTCATAATAGACTCCATTAAAGGCAACGCGACAAGAACCATAGCCAGCAACAAAGACCGGGACACAACGTGCAAAACACGTGCATCAGGAGTCTTAATCACAACAACATTGTCGTAATTCAAACCACCCCTTCCACCACGCAAATGCTGCTTACCCATCTTGCTATATTACCTTTGGAGCCAAAAGGGAGAGGACCCAGATGCAGAAAGGTGAAGATAATTGCTAGAAGAAAAAATAAATAAGGGCAAAGGTGAGAACTTTAGCGAGTGCAGAACCTTGAAGCGGTGTGGTTTTCACCCACAAGTACAGCGCGGGAACTGTGTTTTGAACAATAAAAGAGTATATACAGCCTCATCCACTCTGACAGGGAAATTTATAGAGGGAGAAAGAAACGGCTTGGGCTTTATGGCGGATTATGGGGATTGATTTTGCTGGATTTAGGACAAAGATTTCATTTTATATTTTGGTTCAAAGGCCGCCTGTCGTTGACTGAGTAATTTACCATAACATCCACTTTGTTTATTTTGGTTAAATTTAGCATTGGAAATTATAATACATTCTTTCTACAAAGCCACAAATCTAACATCTTCGTCAACGATCAATAAAAAATTTATAAATCAATAAAAGATAAATGTATTTATTATTTAATAAATTTAATTTAATTTTTTAATTAAGATATGATATAATTAGTTTTCTTTAATAAAAAATTGATTTAAAAAAATCTTACAAATATTTATTAGATAAAACATTAATTTATCTCGTTATCTTTTGATTAGATAAATTAAATAAAACATGTTTTATTTTCTACTTATCTCTATTATCTTATATCTTTTATTTTTTATTTATATTATCTTCACGACAATTTTGATAAATTTAAATTTATTTAAGATTATAAATAACATGAATCTCAATTTTTATTTAAAGATTTTCATCCTTTTTAGAAAAATATCAAAACCCTTTATGATCTATTTGGTGGTGATAATAGAATAAGATATAAAAGCTAGACAAAATAAGATAAGAATATGATCTAATAAGTGTATAATAAGTTTTAATCATATCAAATATTTGGTGCATACCAAATAATGATAAGATAATATATAATTATATTAAAATAAAAAATTATTATTTCATTAAAATTTCATATTTTTAAAAGATAATATTTAATTTAACTATTTAAAATTTCAAATTATAAAATTATATTTTTTATAATTTTAATTAAAGTATTTAAAATATTATTTTATTTATGATTTTTTTACAATTACAAAAAATTATATAAGATTTTCAAAATTATAATTATTGTTCAAATATATTTTTCAAAAATGTTTATATGATAATTATTTAAATTTTAATATTGTAATTAATAATATACTTTAAATTTACATGTCAAAATTATAATAAATATATATAAGATAATATTATGAATAAAAAATATATATATATATATATATATATATATATATATATATATATATATATTACTCTATATATTATATTTTTTATATGTTTTGTTATTTTGTATATATATTATATAAATTAATATATATTACTATATTTACATTTTTGTTATTTTCAATATATATAAATTATTGTATATTATATATAATAATGTTAAATATATTTTATAATATGTTATATATGTGTGAACGTGCGCACATGCATGCGTATGTGCTATATGGAGAGAAAAAAAAAATTATATCCTATCTTGACATTTCTTAACACCTTTCTTAAAATAAGAAATACACTAGACTAATATAATAGGATAAGATTGTTATATCGATAATGAATTATTATAGAATAAGATAATTATCTTATTTTATCATGCCTTATCCTGGATACTAAATGGATCTTTAAGATCAATAACTTTTAAAAAAAATTATATTAGATAAATTAATCAATAACAAAAACGATTAAAAGAATTATGTGAAAAAAAAAGCATGATCTAGTACACTATTCGAGAATACATATTTGACTAGAATATTTATCACTTGGTTCATCTCATGATAGATATGAACGATTTTTGTTCTCTTAAAGATAACTCTCTTATAAATTTTAATTAATAATATAAAATATATTAAAAATACATAAAAATATATTTATAATATTTTTCATTTAATATAATAAATGACAAAAATAGTTTGACTATTTATATTGATATTTAATGTTAATTACATGTTTTATTTAATTTATATAAACAAAATACAATAAAAAAACTAAAATCTTTTTATTCTATAAATATTTATCAGATTTTCTTAAAACTAAATCGTTAATAAAGTAAATTAGTTATATCATATATTAATTATAAGGAATTGAATTAAATATATTAAATAATAAATATTTTTCTTTTCCTTTTACAAGTTGTAAATATTTTTTATCATTTGGGTGTAAGAACAAGGGGTTGATATCTATATAAGAATTTCTCTTTGTTACTCCTTTTCATATAAAATTTATGTTTAAATTAATTTGAAAACAATTTTAATTAAAAATGGATCAAATTACACTACTGTAAATCTAAAACAATTATATCAAATATGAATTGATAATTTAAAATATCCTAATATATATATATATAATAAATTTAATATATTTTTTAATAATTAATCAATTAAATAATCTAATTTGATTTAATTTTGCAGAAAATTATTAACAAATTAATTTTTTATAATTTTTCAATAATAAATGTTAGTAAATATATAGTAACGTTAACTTTAAAATATTTTTTTGTAATTAATTAATTAATTTTTTAACTTAAATGAATTTATTAAATAGTTTGAATTAATTTATTTATTTTTTGCAATGATTATTTTCATAAATTACTAACAAAATAATTTTTTTTACAAACCTTTTTGAGTAATAAATAATAAAAGTATATTTTTACTTCATCTCTTAAATTATCTTTTTCAGATTATATAAATATTTAGCTTTTTTAATTTATTAAAAATATGAAATATTTCAAAATAATATTATTGAAAGACAGAGAGATGTTTTTTTTCTAATTTGTGAAGTAATAAAAAATTAATAATAATAAATGAAATCATGTATTATTTGTTTGTATTAAAGAAATCAAATAGTATAAAGTTAAATCTTTTAAACAAGAAGAATATAATATTTTAAAAAATAAAAAGTAAATAGAAATATTATATATTCTAATTTTAGTGTAAAAACTTAATTAACAACGATTTTTAAACTAACTAAACAAACATATTCCTAAAAGTGTGATTAATTATTGAACAATTTTTATCTATTTCTTCTTTAAAATATTTATTTTCTCTAGTAAACACAAACAATGATATAATTTTATTTTTTTATTCTTTATGTTTTATTAATTCACAAATTGGAAGAAAAAAAAGTAATTACCTGTCTTTCAATAAATATTATTTTGAAACATTTCTTGTTTTTTATTTATAAATTATAAAAAAATAATTATTTATATAATCTAAAAAAAATAATATAAGAACCGAAGTTAAAATATACTTTTTATTATTTACTACTGAAAATATTTTTAAAAAATCAAATTAATTTGTTAATAATTTATGTAATAATTGTTGGAAAAAATAATCAAACAATAAATTATTTGAAATTATAAAGAAAATTAATTTATTTTAAAAAATAATTAATTGATTGCAATAAAATATTTTTAAATCATTTTTATTATATATTTTACTATTAAAAAATTATAAAAAATTAATTTGTTAATGATTTTTATAAATAATTAAAATGCAAAGTTAAATCAATCATCTCATCAATTAAATCATATCACACTTGATTAATTTTAATTTATTGATTAGGTCAAATTTATATATATATATATATATATATATATATATATATATATATTTTTATAAAGTAAAATTTAAACAATAAATAAATAACATTTATAATAAATTATTTTTGATTATTTATAAATATTTTTGAAAAACCATTAAAATTTAGTTTAAAAGGTAAAAAGTAATAAATTAAAAGTGATAAATACCTTAAAAAATTCAAATATATAAAATAAAGATATTTCAAAATGGTTGAAAGAGACTAAAAATATATAATTGAGAGACTTAAAAATAAGTTCGTGAAACAATATTTATATTATAAATTAATTTTTTATTATATTTTAATTTAAAAAATAATTTATAATATATATATATATATTAAAAGAAAATAAAAAGGTTCGAGGGGCAATTAATTGTCCCACAATCTCTAACGTTAACCTGTCGCTAGCCTGACCTATAAGGCTTCACTCGTTGATTAGAGAAGGTTGAGTTTAGATTTTTTTAAAATTTTATATAAGTACCCAAAAAAAATGTGTAATCCAATCTAAAGGATAAAAATACTTTTAAACCTATAAACGACTTTAAATTGCTTCCATGGATATAAGCCCTTGGGCTTTAAAATATATATATTTATATACACTTTCTCTTATTGAATAAAATTCATACGATGTGGCTAAATATGTGATTTATTTTAATTAATTAGTGAATTTCATTTTTAAATTAATGAGACATAAATCAATAAAAAAAATGTTGGATAAAAATATTAAAAAGTTAATCGCCAGTCTTCTTGTCAATATATCAGCAACGTCCAACATAAACTCACTTTAATCAATAGATGCAAACAATTTTTGTTGTTGTTGTAAGAACCATAATCTATTAACAAGAACCAAGTAATGATTAAAAGGATATTTAAGTGTCACAATTATTACGAAATGGCTTGCTAACAAATAAGTGAGGGTATCTGAATTTAATCATCTATAACTTTATTTACATTTCTTTTTTGAGAATTAAAAATTAAGATCACAAAATCTGAGAGATTGAATATGAAAGATCTTTTGCTCAAATCTAATGAGACATCTGTTTAACAAAAATCATTTCTAGTAATTATAAATTCTAAGAACCATGATTTTTATTTATGATTAAAATTTATTTTGTAAATGATAAATATTTTTGAGAATGTAATTATGTTTACAAGGAGTTAATATCTTTTTAGAGAAATAATTTTTGGTTTTAATATAACTTTTGTAAAAACATAAGTGTATTTTTCAAAAATATTTTTTTAGAGAAATAATTTAATTAAATAGATTTAGGTAAAACTTTATAATAAAAATATTTTTATAAATTTATAATATAAAAATATTTTTATAAACTTTAAAATTATAAGTTGGATTTGTACCCAAAACAAATTATAATTTTGTATAACTTTTGTTGTAAATTTTTTTAAATTATAAATATGTTGGTGTAATTTTTAATATTTTTATTTAATTTTAATATAACAAAAATTATTATTTTCTCTACTTTAAATATTTTTTATACAGATTCTACTTTAATATTATTCTTAAACATTTTGTTAACTAATACATTAATATTTTTTAAAGAATAAAAAACAAAAATATTTAAAAATATAATGTTTAATATATTGAAAAAAATAAAATAATATATTTTATAAAGTAGTTTTATTTTAAAATTCTATTAAGTATACTATGAATATTTATTAGTAAATATATATTTATTTATAATATTTAATAATAAAATGTTTCTAAATTTATAATTATATTAAACGAGCTAACGAATGTATCATAATATTTTTGCACATTTAAAACTTTCTCTCGGATTCAAGTAATGGTGACAAAAGGAGTTCAACCTACCAACCTATTAACTTTTTTTGTCAGGTGAATTATATAATTTCTTTTTTTTTATAATATATATATATATATAAATAAAAGATCAAAAACAAATAACAAAAGAAAAATATTTAAATATATTTTTAGTCCTTAATTTCAAAAATTACTGGTTTGAGTATTTTCACGTAAATCTCATTAAAAAAATTTTTTGACATGACAAACAACATCTAACTCAGTAAATACGGTTAAGTGAACACATGTAATATTTATTGAATCAAACATCATTTACTATGTTGAAAAAGTGTTTAAGTCAAAGACTAAAACTAGTAATTTTTAGAATTAGAAGACTAAAAACAAAAATTTTAATTTGAATAACTAAATTAAAAAATAACTTAAATTTAAGAGATTAAAAACATATCTTAGCCAAAAAGGAAAACTAAAAAAAGAAAATGGTACTTACAAACGTAGGAACTCAACACCAACAAATTCCTTTTTGTAGCTTTTCTTTTGTTATTTGTTTTTGACTACTACCAAATATATATATATATATATATATATATTAACTAAGAAGTTTTTACAATGATAATTTTCAATCATAGTCATTGATCATAATTAAAAAAAATTGCAATTGAGATTAAAAATCAATTGAACTTTTTTATAAGACTATCATGTCACCACTTTCACTAGGGTCCATCTTAATATTTTATGGCCAAGAACAAAATAATAAATAAGACCCTTATATATAAGATTTGTTAAAAATAAATATATATTATAGGCTAAATTATATCTTTGTCCTTTATCTTATGGTAAAAAATTGTTTTATTTCTTTATTTAAAAAAAATTCATTTTGTTCCTTTAACTCTTAAATTCGAGTCAATGTAATCTTTCGAAAAGAAAATGATTCGTTTTCGATTTTAGAACACAATTTAAAATTATTTTTTAACTACGTAAAATTTGTTCTATTAAATTTATTTACATAAAAACTATAGAAATCAATTAATGTTAAAAAAAGATTATAAACAATATAAAAATGGTGTGAAAAGAGAGTCTTGTAAACAACAAAAAAAAAATATATATATATATATATCAAATTCTTTTTCAGATCATGAGACTAACTCTTTACATATTTTTCACCATGTTTATGACCATTTTTTTATTTTAACTTTTGAATCTCATAGTTTTCATGTAGATAAATTTAGTGAAACTAATTCAATAAAAAAAAGTTCAAAATTGTATCTCGTAGTTGAAAATGATTATTTTTTTTCCATAAGGACAAGATTGACTCAAATTTGAGAGTTAAAAGATCAAAATAATTTTTTTAAATAAATAAACAAAATAAATTTTACCATAAAATAAAGGACCAAAGTTATAATTTATCCTATATTATATAAAATTAAAACATAATTTTATTAAAAGTCATATATTTTATTACATTAAATGAATAACATAATTTTAAAAAATTAAAAAAAATGTATTATATTTTTTTTATTCAATTCAGCTCTATGTTTTTGTCTTTCATAAACAAAATATTATTATCTTAAACTAAATCTCAAGTATATATTCATTTTTATTAATATATTGACTTTTAATTTTAACTAGTATTTTAGTATTGTATTACACAAGATAAATAATTATTTTTATATAATTCTAATTATTTTATAATAAATAAATATTTTAAATATATAATAAATAATTTAAATTGTGATATAAATTTATTTTTAAAATAAAATTAATAAAGAGTTATATATATATATATATATATATATATATATATAAAAGATATCCAAAGAGTAGTTTGAGATTATTGAGAAAAATATTTTTTATCTTTAGAAGGTGTGTAAAATGCACCTCTCAAATATAAAATAAAAAATGTTAAAAATATCTAATTGAGATATTGAAATCTTTACTATCCAAGTTAGGATTTTTATTTGTAGTATAAAGATAAATTTTTTTATAATTCTATTTTTAATTTGTGTTTTTTTTATCTAGTTAGAGAAACAAAAACTTTAAATATAGGCATTATCATATGTTCACTATGTTTTTTTTTTTGATATATTTCAGTGAGTTAAAAATTTATTTATCATAAATTTACGAATAAAACATATAATAAAAAGATAACAACAAAAAAGTATATTGTATAATCACATGTCATGTTTTAATTTAGTTATAAATAAGAAAATATGGTATATGAAATAATAATTTCACAAGGATATACATAAAAATAACATGAAATAATATAAAAAATTATTATAATATAAAAAATTATCATACAAAGATGTCGTCACTTTCACTACTGTCAGTGATGGCAAGTGATGACGGTGGAGGTAATTATGATAATAAAGACAGCAATAATGATGATATCATAAGAGGTGTCTAGTTGAATTTTAATCTCAACTATAGATTTTTTTTTTAAAGTTGTTACTTTAGGTTCCCAGTTTTAATTCAAAGGTGTCATCATTCACTAAGAATTATTCTCATTTATATCTAATTATTTTTATAACTTTTGAAAAAAAATATAATTCCTCTCATAATTATTTTTACAAAAATAAAATTTTAAACAATAATAAATTAATATTTTGGTTTTTATTTATGGTATAATGACACTAATTTTTTTTCTATTTATAACAATAAATCTATTAGTATTGAGAATTATTTAATCTAGTTCAATCCATATTAGATGATAAAAAAATATTTAAATTCAATTAATATTTTTTTAATTTTAATATAAACTACAAGTAAGGAGGGTTGTATTTTCTATCCCATATTTTATCTATATACCAACCAACTCTCCCCACTTTTATGCTGAGATGATGATAACAAGATAAGTTGGTCCGATTTCTCATATCTAAATTCAAAAAAGTTAAAATTTTATCTTTTTCATGAAAATAATTTTGTAAATAACGTAGCTAAAATTTATTTCAGAAAAATAATATTTCTTAGAAATATATTTTTAAATAGTATAAAAAATTTAACATTCCTAACTTCAAATTTGAAAAAAAAAATTAAAAAATAGTGATTTACGAAAAGTGTCATCCCTGCTAATTGTTTGGTGTTATGTCGGGTGGCTTTCCACTCACGTATTTGATCATATCGAATTTAATTGGGAGCTTCAAAGTGAAATACTATTTGTTCGACTTTATGTGACTGTTCTCCAAAACCCATCCACTTCCCATTGCCTCCGACGTACCAGACACTATGGCAAGCCACCAATTCTCTATATCAAAAGGGAAAGGTTCCATTTTCACTCATTCCTATGTTTTAGGTCATGCCTGCACCAGTTTATTTTTCAACTATATAATCTAATTATTGCTGTTACTATTCAAATGAGTTTGATAATTTAGATTACAATTCAAGATCCTAATCTTAACAAATAAATAAACTTTTCTATCGTATTCAAAATTTTGGACATTGTAATTAAAATTAACGATTTTTTTGGCTAAATTTTGTATTCTTAATTTATCTTTAACAATTAATTGATTTAAATATAAAATTAACTACTAGAAATAATTTTATATACCATTTTTTTTACAATTCTACAATAGAAAACTGATTATTTTAGACAATTCAAGCAAAATGAATTATGTTAAAATTACTTTTCACTTAACCTATCTAAACCTAAAATTTATTTCACACAATAATGGATGATATGTCTAATCGATTATTAAAATAATTTCTAAAAATAATTCAATCTAAATACATGGCAAAGAATCAACATTACATGAATACTCTAGACAAATTACATTAAATGCCGTCATTAAATATTGGATAAACCAAGCATGGAGATATGTTCATATTAATATTCATAAAACAAAATTATATTAAGGCAATATTTGGGGCTCATATATTTTAAATAAAAATGAATTATTTTGTTAGTTACGGAATCCCCTCTTTCTTTTGAAATAAAATGAAGCTGGGTTTGTTCTCTTCTTAATTTCAATGTTTACATTGTCCATTCATTATCATGCAGGAAGATCTTGGCGAGCTTCATTGTGGTAAAGAAAAAAAATATGTATTTACTTGTTTTTATTAGAATTATAACAAACAATGTTTTTTGTTTGAAAATAATAATTTATACGATGAGAGACAAAATTTCAAACTGCGCAAAATACTAACTAGGGCATACTTTCTTTCCGTTCTCTCTCTAACTGCACTTCCAAATCCAAGCCTTGATAGAAGAAAACAAATGACTAATTAACATGAAGAGAAAATCCATTAGATGAGCTAATTGTTGACCTATGACTAAATTTCCAACTTAATCATTCATGTTTAGTAGATTTCAAATTGTCAAACATGAAACCACCCAAATTTTATGTTGAAATTATGCTAGTAGACCTGTGGCAATGCAATGATGATTAAGGATAACAATCATGAATTTCTTTAATGATCACCATTTCTTTTCAATGCCTTCCATAATTTATTTCTCCAAGTTCTTTTCCTTGATTGAAAATAGGGAAAAATTAGGTGTTTCTCTTTGAAAAAGAGAGAGAGAGAGACAAATTGAAGTGACGTGGCTAAATTTGATATGCTTATGTTTATTTCATCACTAGCTAGCAAGTACATGTGCAATCAATGTTTAGTTTTAAATTTAAATAATTTTAACTTATGAATTACAAGAAAGTATCAATGACAGAGTGTCACTTCTAAGAAAATGAATCTAATTTAATGTATAGATATAAATTACTTGAAAGTATTTTACAATTAATATAGCTAATATATGCATAATATTATTTATCAAAAAAGAAAAATTATATTTAAAAATGTAAATGGCATAATTGTTAATTATTAAAATTATATCTAAACTTGAAACCAAACAGATAAGTTATCTATATTTGTGTTTAACCAGAAGAATAATGATACAGTAAGAATGTTGAACAGTTCACTTTGCTCACAAACAAATCAACCCACAACCATTAATGGTCCTGATAAAGCTCACGGAACACCATTTGCAGAGAAAAAAGATTTTAAGCCTAAAGGGTATGCTTTTGTGTCTTTAAAAAGAACAAAAAGCAGAAACAAATCAATTCCGTGGATGTTCTTTAGTGAGTATTGAAATAAAGGATGAAAGGAATCCCTTAATTCAAGCATTCAGTCTCCCAAAACCAACCACATTTTGGGGATAGAGGTAACCCAAAGAGTAGACCTCATTATAAGATTTTGGGTATTTGGTGCTTATGCCCTCCACCTTAAGCAAATTAGAATGCTGTATATACATAATTTATTGAATTATACTAAAATTATTGTTTGGTATAATCTAGCCTCTTTCAATTTCTGGGGGTTCCCCACATCTTCCTTTCATCAAACGCACGGGTGTAATGTATTAGATTGGATGATATGATTGTAGTTAGTGGCCAAAAATTGGGATTATTGCATTTGAGTAATTTTGTTTTTAGAATTACTAGTATTTTTTTTATTAGAAGACAATCTTGGTTGAATTAAGAAGAATAATTACGAAGGTTAAAATTTTCTTTTTAAATATTTAATTCAATTATATTTCTAATCTGGAACCAGAAATTAACGGCTTATTAAGCCTAAACAATTTCTATTAATTGATTCACTGCTCATAAGTTGTATTTTCGTAATTCTCTTGTTTTATTATTATTATTTTTATTGTCATGCTCCTGAATTATTATTCATCCAATATACCGTGGGGGCTATTGGGCCCTTTGGGTTGGTTGCACTTCAATGGCTAATTAATAACAAATTAGGTTGCTATTTGGTAAACAATGGATTGGATTAATTATTTCACGAGTGAATGACGCATGTTCAGTGTTTTTGTCTCTTGTGAACTGTTCAGCAATGTTATTGTCGTCATACTTATTCTAATTATAACTTTTCAGCCTATGGTAAGCATTGCTCATTCTTCTGATTATCACTAATCAAGGGCCAGTATCAATTCATTTAACCTAACTGTAGATTGAGGAGGAACGAGAACTTTGGTCCAACTTAACAAGCTCAATTAGCAAATTATTGTTAAATAATCAAACATGAACTCTGGATTTCTAATCGTGGTTCTGATATGAAATATTTAATTATTTACTCAGTGATACACTAAGACAGTTTGTCACCCTTGTATATACAAATTTCGCGGCTATATAGATACTATGGACATTGTTACAGTTGACCACTTAAAAATATATTTTGGTTTCAACCACATATCTAACAATATATTCGATGCCATTTGAGTATCTGCTTAGTTGCAAACAAATACCAACTTAGGAATATTTTTAAGGCTATAGTATCTAAACACTAATTTCAAAATTTGATTAATCTGACTCAAATTAACTATGATCATCAGTAAAACTCTTCTTCTAAATTTTCAATACAACTGTAGTATTAGTAACTTAAATTTGAAAATATTTATAAAACTAAAATAAATTTATATATTATTTTATATTAGACTTAAGGATTAATATGTGTACTAGTGACCAACTCAAATTTACTAAATGTTAATCAAAGTCAATACTTTCACCCAAATGCAAAATTCTTACAATGTAATTGTAAATTATAAATCACACTATTCACACTTCAATTTAGAATAAAATTACTTTATAATTCACTTAAATAGGATAATATTATCTCAGAGAGAGTATTGAGTCTCTTGTAAGAAAATTTAACCATCTCAAACCTCAATTAAAATAATTGTCAATGTATTATGTAAACTTTTTATAACATATAATCATTATAATAAAATCACTGATTACGAGCATTAGAGTATTTTTTTTTTTTTACAAATATGCATTCTCATATTTACGGCATCGAAATTGTGTTGGATTACGAATTTGTTGTCTCGAACCAGAGTTAACACATGTAATGTACATCTGTCTAATAGTTCAGAATTCGATCAAATTCAATAATCTAACATCAAACACTACACACATATATTAAAAAAATTAAGCTAATACAAAGAATAAAATAAAGTAAAGAAGAATTAATATCAATGTAATTAAAATATTAACTTATAATTTACCCAAAAAATTAACTTATTTTATATTAGAAAGCAAAATTAACTTATTTTATATTAAAAAGCTCAATACAAAACATCTCTTAAATAATTTTATAAATAAAATTTTAAAAATTAAAATAAATTAGCCTAAAAGCAGATAATAATCAGTGTCTTTAAAATATTGATTAAAATTAATAAATAATATTTTTAAAATAAAACTAAAAATATATTAAAAATTATGATAAAAATACATTAATAAAAAAATTTCCCTGTTTGTTTAACGACTCTAATCAGCATTTGCTATGAGAAATTAAGTCAAAAGTGACATGTGGTTGTCTATATAGCGGTGGCAACCACAATCAGCAGTACCTCTTTGGACATTTTCTTGTAGTGAATGGTTCCTTCCTCACTCTTCCCTGTTCACTCTCAATCATCTCATTTTCTCTTCTCTCTCACTCTGCTCACTACAGGAACATTCTTTCTCCTTCTAATCCATCTGTAAGTATTTCAAACACTAATTCCTTGTGATTTTTCCTTTGTGGGTTTTCTATATTCTTTGCTCTGGTTAGTGGGTATGGGGCTGGGGAGTGAAAAGGTGAAGGCTTAGTTGAATTGGGACTAGGAGTCTAGGATCTCCTTGATGAAACTTGGTTTTGGAGTCAAATCTTATAAGGGTATGTGCCTTTTCTTTGTTGGGTCATGTTCTGTTGAGGAAGTTGAGAAAATTGTAGTATTTTTGTTATTTTTTATTCTTCTTTGTGTTTGAGAAACTTGTTTGGTTGAAAGATTTTGCTGCTAGGCTAAGTGTGCTTCATGTCCTTGTATGTTACTTGACAACAAGTCAGCAGTGTGGTGATTTATGTTCAATTTCTGTTTCTGTTCTCTTATTATGGCTGTTGTTAAGCTACGAGGAATCCTTCTACCATTTGGACAATTGGACTTGAAAATTAAGAGATGGATAAGGTTCCAACAGGTTTATTTTGAATAAATGAACGGTTAAGTTATATGCTACAATGTCTCTTCCATAGTCTCAGTGGTTATTGATGTTTTCTCACTTAACACTTGTCTGTAATATTAGATAATTTGGTTTGTTAAAGAAACAGAAAAGAAAAGCTTTTTTTTAATGATGTATGATAAAATGAAATTATGATGTTTATTCTATGATATAATCTTGTTTCAGGGATATTGGTTTCTTTGAGTGCATAATATCAGCCTGAAGCTCTAAGTAGTTCTGAATATCTAAAGCCACACAGGAGAAATCAGCATGCGTTGGTTGGGTCTTTCTGTTGATGTGTTCCGCCAAGTTGTGCGGTTGAACTTGTATTGTAAAGTTATTCTGTAGATCATCATTCCCAAAAATCCTATATTTTGATGCTTCTGGTCTCTTTGCTTAGCTACCACCATGGAAGCCAGCTATTGTTTGATCGTTTCTTCTGATAAATATAGAATTGGCTAAAAGATAGGAAGTAAAGGCAGATTCTGTTATTTTGTATTTTCAGTATGTTCTCATCTCATATTGTTCTCTAGTTCTAGCTGATTCTGATTTTGTGTTTTGCTTGGGGTATCTTTATTGTGATATTCTATTGGGCGTTTCTTCACTGTGTACAATAACATTAGATTGATTGAGTAGTGTGGTGAGAAACAAAAGAAGTTATGGTGTGCCAAGCAGCAAGCCAAACAAGATTTCGGGCATTAAAACATGAGTATGGCATTGGAGGTGAACGAACAATTATTGTTAGAGTGATAGCATGCTTCCAACCTTTGCATTTTTGTCAGGTTAGTAACATGTTTCTGATTGTTGGTGTTCTCCAGTTGCAGTTCTTTTCTATAACTCTATCCTTGATTATGAAGCTTGTTGTTTGACGAAAATTTCCTTATGTGTCTGTATTGTGGCATAAAACATAAATATTATCACCATTGAACACTAAAAAGTCTCTGTTATCAGTTATTAGATAGTTTTATGAGCTCAATGAGTGACGTATGCTATCTTCTGACTATTTGCAGGCTGAGTACTTCCGTCATTTGCTTAAGCCTGTCACGTAGATTGATTCACATTTCTTTCTCACTAAGCTGGAATTTGTAGTTTTCCTTTTTTCCCCCTTTGTTCCTTAGAAAAGCAGGAAGTTATATAAGATCTCGTACAAGAGCACCATAACATCTACTGGTACATATTTTCAAATGCACTTTTTCCATGTTTTCAACTGAAAAGGTTTCATATTTAGCATTGACTGATTGGTTCTATAGTTCTGTAGGTCATTTATTTTGTTGGATGGTTAAGGCTGACGGGTCTTTGCCTCGCCCACACCATGTGGCTTGGCAATCACCTTCGAATTACTTCTGCATGCTGCCTAAGCCCAGCTTACTCGGTCTTCCAACATATGTGAATTCAAGCCCTCGCATCTTTCCTGCTGTCAGTACATTTTGCGGGCTTGCAGCTCCTTCTATCCCAAGTCTGAAGACTGAGCTAACAAATGAATTGCAAGGATTCCTTCAGTATCGCAATGCAGACAAAAGTTTGAAAGAAACACATGTTGGAGGAGCTTTACAAAATGCAAATTCTTCTTCTTTGCAAAGGAAGTTACTAATCTTTGACCGCTCTGATAATAAGACAAGGCTGTTTTATGGTCCTGTCCTCCCTCTTGTCCAGAGTCCAACTGTTACTGCCACAAAGTTTGCTCAAAGTTATGACGTAAACGGGGAGGGACAAGCCACTAATGTGGGTCAAAAGCATCTAGCCAATTACAGTATACTGGAAGAGTCTATTAAGGATCATGCAGTTATTGAAGAAAGTGAAATGCATGAAGATACAGAAGAAATAAATGCATTGCTTTATTCTGATGATGACAGCAGTGAAGATGATGATGATATAACAAGTACAGATCGTTCCCCTTTGGCAACTAAAAGGACTTATGCGATAGAAGAGCAATTTGAAGACATGAAGGAGGAGGTTGCTAGCTCTGATTGGCCTAACAAAAGGCTGAAGTTATTTGATGGTGACTACAATAGATCATCCCCCCCTGTGGACAGGTCTAGTTTGGTAAGACCAAATGAAACTGTTGATTGTGTCAGTGATGCTGAATCAAAGAATTCTAGCAGCTTGGCATATTCCGTTGATAAAACTAACGAAGATGATTCAGTGGTGTGTGATATCAAATTGAAAAAGGATAAGATCCGGGAATCATTGAGAGCTCTTGAGAATTTGATTCCAGGTGCAAAAGGAAAGGAGCCACTGTTAGTTATTGATGAAACTATTGAGTACTTGAAATTGTTGATGTCCCAATCTGGTGCTCTTGGAGTGAAATATCACTAAGTAGTACTCACAGTCGCAGTCACTGAGGTTATATATGTTGGTTGAAGGACACATTCATGGTGAAAAGATATAGTTCTTTGAATTCTTAGCTTTATTGGTTGATGCTTGATATGTTTATCTTAGCATGTTTGCTTCTTTCCTTCTTTTCATCCTCTTTCTTGAGGTGTACATATATGGTTGGGAAATAAAGGTTCTAACGCTGAAATAGATAGTATTGCACTTTGAGTTGGAGAAAAATGCAGGACATGGGGTTTCAATTTGTTGACCAACATGATTATCCTGTAGCTTTTTTGGAGGATTAAAGGTCACAGAGATTGAAGTGATGGAGATGGTAGTGGGGGGCTATGCTGTAAATGAGGACACTTTTTTCTCTCAAGTGTTGCACTCTCTTGGTGATTGAATGCATGCGCATTAGGCAACTGGGGTCCCACTCTCCACCCTCCTTTTTCATTCTTGGGTTTGTGCTTTTGTCCTCTCTTTCAAGGTTGCACGCATATCATGCTGGCATCTACACTAAAGTACCAAGAAAGTTTCCTGGTGTTTGGCAGAGTGCTTGATGGGTGAGCCTAGTGTTTCATCATGAGTTGCTGGGGCCCTTATGTAGCATTTGTGGTAAAGGTTACTTTGTTTTACATGTTGAGGGAGGAATGATGACAAGCATTTCTAGTTTCTGCTTTGTAATTCATATATAGCTAGTCTAGGTCTCTTTTTCATGATGCTATTGTGCAGCTGTTGGTTGTGTGATTGTATGAATAATTAGTGTGAATGGTTATGGGAGTGGTGTGTGTGCAGGTTATACTGTATCATGCATGTAGTTTCTTTCATGTTTGTACATATCATTTTCTCTATCAATCTCTGATTCCCTATTTCCTGCCACTTGTATCTTTTTGCATGCAACTCTGCATCTAAATATCATTCTTTTAAGGAAATAAAGGGTCACACAAGGGTTTGATATTTTCCTAAATTGTTTTTTCTAAAGCAAGGATTGTAGTTTAGAGGGAAAGAAAGACGGTTATAACTGTCGAAAATTGCAGAATTATAACCATTAATTGAATGATTGAGATTGTGAATTTGTGATAAAATTAAACTACATATATTTATATCAACAAATAATAAATTTGTCAAAGTTTTTTGTTTTTTATTCAACAATTATGACACTTATATAAGTTGAATATGAAGTTTTTATCTATTGTAAAAAGGAAGCAATATTAAGATTGCGATCACTCTCTTGGTACTGAAATTATTTTCATTTTTCTAAGAGTATGTGCTCCGTTTATTAAGACCATGACAAACCTGGTATGTGATTAACTTTTTATATTTAAAAACTTTTTAGATGATTTTTTTTTGTTTAAAAATAAACTTGCATTTCTTATTTTAAATATATTGTTCTTACAATTTGACAACTTTTTGAAATAAATTACAACTTTTTTCCAACCATGAACAATTTCTTAAACAATAACAAAGGGGATGTGAGTAATTTTTTAAAATAAAAAGAATATAAATGTAATTAAGTTATTATTAGCGGACGCCAATGTAACTACGCCTATAATTTCTTATTTAATTATTGTACTACACACCAATCATATATAATTTAAGATATCGTCTAAAGATGGTAACATTTTTTAGTGTGGTCATGTTGATAATTGATATATATGGGTAGAATTATATAAAATGTCGAGAATGTTTTTTTTCTTTTTCTTTCCTTTTTTAAAGCATTTCAGCGTTCGAATATCTTGCCAATTCTAAGTTTGACAGGAAAACAATATTGACGAGAAGATTTAAAATACAGATAAAATCTATGACCTTATCTTTAAAGTGAGTAAATAAATGTGTATTTATTGTTGATTTAATTTAAAATGTGTTGTAATAATAGCTTACAGGGTTGGTCTAATATATAGTAAAATCGAATTAAAAGATAATTTTTTTTAAACTAACAATATAAGAGGCTTATTTTTCGAAAATGAAAGACCAATTGTTTAAAAGAGAGGGTCATAATAAAATAAGAAGACTATTTTTTAAGAAAAATAAATTACTTATTTCCTATCTATCAACTAATAATTAGTGAATTGTTTAAAATTATTTTTTTATAAAATGATTATATTAACAATTGATAATATTTTTGAATTTAATATGAAGATTTTATTAATCTTTTTATATACGTAAACACTATAACATTTAAATAAAAAATAAGTTCGTGCAAAAAGAGAAAGCTTAAAGATATGCTTTAGTGGCATCCGTAGAGCTGATTGTGTTGGCTCACTGGTCACCAATTACTTTACATAGACAAATTTATAAGAAACATTTTTTTTTGTCTAGATTATGTATATTTTCTATAAAAAATAATCTTATTTTTTATTAAAAATAATTTTGTTGTAAGACTATTATTAGAAATATTTTTAATTTGTTTATACGAGTGGTTTCTTACTTATAAAGTGACATTCGGCACATAAAAAGTCAATTATATAGCATATAAAAAATTAGAAGAGATATCAATGCAATTTTTTCAACAATATGTTACATTAGTAATAAGGAGTTTAGGATAGCAGAATAAATAGTGTATTTATACAATTTAAGAACGGAAAAATTTAAGCCCTTATAAATGAAAATTAACTTGTATTTGATTGTTATATTTTTACTCAAATTTATATACGTCTTCTTTTTGTTTCCTTTGTAAGATGGAGAGGAGAAGAAAAAACTATTACAAATAAAACTAAGAGTATATTTAGATAATTTTTTCTATAAATATTTATAAGTGAAGAAATAAGAAGAAAAAATATAATAAATTTTTTTATAAATTAAAATTAACTGATGTATAAACTAATTTGTAGAATTTATTTCATATTAACTTCCCAAACTAATTTTAATTTATGTACAATTTATAAAAAAAAACATTTTTTTTTCTCTTATAAACATTTATAGAAAAATTTATAAAACAAGTCCAAAAATAACTAACCATCTATCAATGAAAAACTTTGAAAAATTTAGGCCAAGTCAACATAGTTAGGCAACAAATCTAAACTAATTGAGAGGAGATTTGTTGAAGTCACTTTCATTCGTTAAATTCTTGCAATCCAAGTCTTGAAGTGCAACTGATATAGTGTTTGGATTCTCATTTACACAGTTTGGACGTGCACCAAAGAAGCAACTGTTAGTTGCTTTTGCTACGTTTTGAGAAGAAAATGTAGTCAGACATGGATCGCAGATTAGGATCCAAACACACATAATTCATGAAAGGCCAACTTAATAATCCATTTGTTTTTGCTAAAAATATGATTAATGAAGCAATAGATAAAATGTTTCTACAAATTGGCAACATTAAATATTATATTCTTCAATAAAAAAAATTGACTTTTGATTTCTTAACTACTTGTATTACCTTAACAGTAATAATTAGCAAAATGGCAATTCATTTATCAAGAATTCAATTACCAATATTATTAGTCGTTTGTACAAGTCGTGTGTTAGGTATTTGTACACATTACATGATAAAAGAATGGATAACCATATATTGAGTTATAAATTACAATGGACTCCTATTTATGTACACTAGGCTAGGAATATCGATCTATACTTTAAATATACGCACAACAGCAAATTAGGAAACATTACTAATCTAGACTGATATATATATTACTGGTGCAGGAAGAAATATAGTGGAGAATGACGCCTATGAATCAAGCCATGATAAATAGTGAACTTGAGCTAATGTAACACACTTCAGGGATTGATAATGTATCACCCAAAAAGTTGTTTTCTTTTTGGCACCATTAATTACAATGCAGATCCCCATGTGTATGTATGTATGATGAGAAAGAAACTAACATGGTAGGGAGTAACTCAACCACACAAAGTCCAATAAAGAAAACTAATTAAACCTTAAAATTTTCAAATTATAGATAGATATATTAATCCTTATACTCAAATTACAAACCCGGATATTTCATTTACTTATATCGAATTAATGTATAATTATAAATAACATCATAATCTCATTGCATTTCATGATTATTGGGCAATGAGTATAATAATACAATAAGGATACATGGCCTTGGCTAATGGCATGGTATATACCTTTTCATGGAATTTGATGGTCCTGTACAGAATATTTCAAGGAAATGAATTTGAATTTTGAGTTGTAAACAGAACTAACTTGTGCAGGGTCTAGAAAATTTTCAACTTAAAACTGTTTGGGATTAGATGAATGTACAAATCCTTGTCTTCTTATTAGCAGACAAAACAAGCAATTAATTATCCATTGGGGTTGGCCATAATACACTGCATAATGACTACTTGAAAAACGACTAATATCTAATTAATTATATGTCTACAATCATTCATGGTGGTTACTATGCATAACTATTTTAGGGGAATGTTAAACTCTAAACTAGGTGCGAAACTTATATGAGTTAGTCAGATCAGTGATTATCAACGTATTTTTACTTATTCGGTTAACAAACATCTACTATATTATAAATGTCTTTCTCCTTGACAATAAGTGTTTCCAACACATGGGTAAAAGGAGATCAGAATCAAATATTGTTTTTTTATCAATTAGTACTTTACTCTCGCTATTTTACACAATAATTTTTTATATATTTAAAATTCATAAATATAAATAAAAATTATATATAAATTATATTTTGTATTTGTAATAAATTATTAAAAAAATCGTTTTTAATTAAATATTTATTAAAATTTTTAATTTAAAAACAGAAATAAAAGGTAAGGTCGAAAGAAATAGACAATTAAAAAAATGATATTGACATTACAACTGCTTAATTGACATATATCTTATCACATTAGCATTTTGTCATTTATGTTATCTCTAGATTGAATCGTTCATTTTTTTTCTAAGAAAATAGTCACACCTCTTTCAGTCAATTCTTTATCTTTCTTCTTTAACATAGTTTTTTATTACATTTTTTTTCTTTCTATTATAGTGTCTCAATTACTCAATTAAATGAATGTTGGTAGCATTTTTTTCCTAAATAACCTATTGTCAACCGTTAGAATTAGACTCCTTCACTGTCTATATGTGTTTCAAACTACAAAATATAAAAAAATGCATTGTAAAATTCATTAGAATTGATGACATCAAATCACTATATATCTATATCTTATTAGGAGAATAAACCCTATCTTTATAAATATCAAACCCCACCTTTACAGAAAAAATGCATTTTTATTTTTATACTTCAATCAAACTTAGTTTTAATTCCTCCATTGTCAAACCAATAAAATCAATTCTCCAACTTTTAAAAAAACCAATAAAATTAATTTTCCAACTTTTAAAAATATGTGATTTTTATCTTGTTAATATGTAATTTTGTTATTGATGGAATCAATGAAAAGAGACAAAATTACATATTTTTTTAAATTGAAAGACTGATTTCATCGATTAAAAAAAATACAGATACTAAAATCAAGTTTGACTGAAAATAAAGAAACCAAAAATACATTTTTCTCTTTTATATGTTAAGACAAACAAGTAAAAAATATTAAAACACTTTTAGTTTTAAAATCATCATTGCAATAGAGTTTTAATTTACATTAAGTTAGATTAAGAATTATATTTGAAAAAAATATTTAAGTATTCATGTAATATTACATGAATATACTCAAATACTCATGTAATACTTAAATATTCATGTAATATATATATATATATATATATATATTATACAAATAATTTTAAATGATTGAGTAATAATTTTTTAAAAGATAAAATTTAGATACAGTATCATAAATATATATTATTGATACTATTTTTCAATCAAAATTGAAAATTTTATCTTAATATAAAATATTTTATTATATAAATAATTAAAGTAAAACTTCAATTCTAATTAAAAAAAAAACATCATCATTAGCATCTGTAATATTGTATCTAAATTTTTAAAAACTGATTGCATAAATAGGCAGTATATAGTTGATGATTTAAAAGCATAAAACAATCTTACAACTCTATCTAATTTTAACGAAAGCTTTATTTATTGGTTATCTAGACTCACTGAGGCCTAAAGTTTTGTCACATTATAGCCATCACTATTGTCACGTAGGATGGCATGATTTATGTTGGCACATCTAATCATGTTTCTTCATTTACGTTCTGGTATAATATTTTTTATTTAAAAATAATTCAAAGCTAAATTACACAACTCTTTTTTCAATTTAGAGGCATGTGTAATTTGTAACTTAATACCTTCAATTAAAGTAATGGGCCTACCCGAAATTGTATAAATTCCCTCATATGGCCATGTTTTATTAAGCGGGGGAAATATTTTTACATGAATATGATATTTAAATTACAAATTAAAAATAAGTATTTTATTCTTATATAATAAATTTAAGTAGTTCTTCTTCAAAGTAACTCGGTTTATTATACTACTCTTTTTATAGTAATTTTTATCTAAAATTAATATTTTTATACTACTAAACGTGTAAATCAATTAATATGACATTTATTTAGTTTATCTAGTGGTTTTAAACTTGAGTCCTAGATATATAATATATAGTAGTCGTAAATGATTTTAGCAAGATTTTTCTTTAATAAAAAAATATTGTAGTCTCTAAAAAAAATACTACTATTGTTTTTCTTCTTTTAGAATAAATTAATTAACTTTGCAACCTTCTTTGTTTGAATGTCATATGTATTTTCTTTTAACACAACTTTATCTTTCTTTCAACTTTAACAATCTTATTATATATCTTTCAAGTCTTTTTAATCATATTGATATATTTTATTAATACAAAATCCTGTTCATAATAAATTATAAAACAAATGAAATTTTATAAAAAATGGAATATATTTAAGCATTAAAATAATTTTTTAAATATTCTTAATATAACATACATAAAAAATAAAAAAATTTACAGCAAAAAAAGATAATATAATTAAATTCTTAAAAATATTTCTATAAGGCATGAGTGACTCATTAATTAATTAAAGGACAGAATCTCTTCATTTTTATTTTCCTTCAACTCGTATAAGGCATGAACAAAATCTCGTCATCTTTCTTTTCTTTCATATTTTCCCCTTTATTGTTGAAGGATGTGGGAGAAATATATTATTAAAAGATCCTCTATTTTGGAAATTTCCTTTTTAGTTTGATCTATTTTTAAACTTTTTATGTGACATGAACAAATTCATAACCATTTCGACATGATAGTAATAAAAGGATAATTCACACAATTAATATTATAAGGATTTGATTAGGAATATAGATATGAACCTAAGTTGGTGTCTCGAATTATCATCCTTTTCTAATATTATTTTGTTAGTTAAAGTTGTTTCATTGTTTGATAAAGATGAAACTAAGAGGCTTAAAACAAAGGAAGTCGAAAGCAAATTAATATATTTTATATTTTTTCCATAAGAGGAAAAGTAATGAACAATGCTAATCATCGAGAATTTTCTTTCACCAATCACAGACCATTTTACGTATGAGTTGTCTTTTTGTGATCTGTTATTAACCAGCTATTCTACAAATCAAAACTTTGTTTTATGATGACTTTTAATTTCTTTTCCCTTCTTTTTTTCATAAGCTTTCGCAATGTCTTTCGTGGAAACCACTTATGTCATAAATTACTTTAGATGGGTAATCAGTAGCTACAAATTATGATGTTATCTGAAATTGAGAAGAAAAAGTGCGACCAGTTTGAAATATCAGCACTTCAGTGGAAAAATATTGATTATGTTACTATGTTCTATATTCTCTATTGCATATCAATAACTATATTTTAGGAAAATATCATATAATACACTCCATTTTTTAGGTATAGGGGTGAAAAAAGGGAAAGAGAAAGCAAACACGTGTGATAAATAATGTGACAAAAAATGAAAAAATAAAATATAATGAAAATGAGACGGAAGAGAAGATAGTGATATGATAATAATAAATTTATATTTTAACTTTGTAATATTTCATCCTTAACGTGAAAACAAGACCGAAGCATTATTGGCCTGGTCACACTTTGGGCAAAATCATGTGTATGAGGTCATCCTCATTACTAAGCGAGTTATACTTTTGGAAGCATGATTAAAGTATAAATCTTAGAGACAAAACTCTAGTCACAATATTGCAAGTCTCGCAGAAATGCATTTAGGATACCCTGGTAAATAAATAAAAAGCTGGATAAAGGAAAACTTTTATTCCAACTGTAACATGCACTGCAACCTGAGCTGTGAGCTTTGCAACATATAAGAAACTGGCCCAACTTTTTTCATAATAGCCAAGATGTTTAACTTTGGAGGTGTTATAAACCAATACCCCAAATGTTTGTCATAGACTTATAAATCTAATATTTCAGAAAGACAAAACTTAGAAATAATTTTTTGAGTACTGTTTGTATGTTATTCTTTGATTAATATTGGAGTTTAATTTTAAGAATTTGTATAATAAATCTTTGTATTAAAAGTCAACGTAGATTATTGACATAAACTCTAATTTTAATCAGAGAATAACAGTAAAAACATTTGCGAAACTGTGAATTTTTAATCTAAATTGTCATTTCGAAAACTTAAAATGAAGTGTGAACTTATGAAATTAGTCTCTTAAGTCCTAACTATTTAAATATGATTTTCCTTCAGTTTGCTTAAATTCTGGTAGGAAATTTAACGCATAAGAAAGGTAGAAAAGTTATTTAAATGTAAACTTAAGTGTCCAGTTAATCCTGAGTACTTTGACTATAGCTAGCTTCTTAAATTTGCACCGAGTACAAATTTGTAAATAGATCCAATTAAGCAGTGTCTCTAGAACTTGCAAAGGAAAACTATGATTAGGTTTGGTGACAAATTACAATGTACTTTGAATTTCATAGCGATTTCTATAAAAGAAGAAAAAAAGAATTAAACAAAGAGAAGCCACATATGCGGTCTAAAAGAAAAAAAAGAAATGAAATATGGCAAAAAAAAAAAAAAAAAAGTCTGGAACACAAATTGATACTGAGATGTATTAGTTCCAATACAAGGCTATGGAGAGTTTCTTATCTCTCAGGATATTGAGTTTCTCCACCTTCTAGTTGTTGTCTTTCTGTTCTGTTCTTCTGAAGTTGGAATCTGAGGTGAAATATCATGATTTTCCACATTTGTCATTTTTGTAAGTTTGCTTAGTTTCTTCCACCCACTGGTCCATGCTGATGTGTGCTTTTGCTTCAGCAACTTATCAAACTGTTTCTGCAGATTGTCCATGTCATTTTGAAGCTCCAAGTACTTGGTTTTCACAGTCTCAAGCTCAAACTTGAGTGTGTTGATGTCTTTCTTAGCTGCTGCCCACCCTTCTTGGAATGATTGTGGTGTCCCTTCTAGAAGTGTTTTCCGGTTTGGAACCATTGGCTGGTAGTGAGATTCAACACCTTCTTTCAGAGAACTGTTGGCTAGTGCATTGCTTATCTTCACCTGTTCAGAGAATAGAACTTGCACCACTACCCTCAATGGAAGCCTTTCATTTTGAGCAGCATGCATACATGCATCAATGGAGAGTTTCTGACAATCCATTACACGGCAGAGCCGCTTCCTTTCATGCTCAGTTAGTGTTGGATGTGCCTGTTGATTTGGTTCAAGGGTATAAGAAGTACAAGAGTAGACATCTATAGGCACATGTGAAGATAAACTACTAAACATTTTTACTTATACTGCTAGATAACTGGAAGACATATCAATGAACTTTCCAGATTTGTTTTACCAAACCAATGTATATACAGATAACCTTTTCTATGAATAAACAATTTTACCCCAGAAATGACTGATTTTATGTTTACTGATCACTCTTCTGTAACTCAAATATATTGGCACTGATTGAAATAGTAAGCATATTTAGTATGAGATCCAAATGTGTTGCATCCTAGTTAATTAAAAAGTCACACATAAGTTAATTAAAAAACATGGAATCCTTGTTCCATTTTCCTCTATGAAAAGGAACTAATTACCTTAAGATAGGAATCAATTGCTCTGTAGAGTCCATCATCAGAGGTCCTAGCTGACTCAGGCAAAGCTTCAGCAAGAACCTGAAACTTTGTGAGGGAAAGGTTTCTATCTCTGGAAACCTCAGTTAGATAACTGTCCACAAGTCTTGCCACTCTTGTCTTGGCATTTATGTTACTGCTCACATGCTTGTCAGAAAAGGGTTGCCTGCTAGGGCTTGAACTTTCAGTCTGCTCTTGAACAAGAAAATGCTCTAGTAGCCTCTGGACAAGATCCACATCATAAATAGTCTCATTTTTGTTATAACATGGAATTAGAAGATCAGGCAGAGTAGCTTGCTCAAACTGCATTCCCACCCTTTTCTCCAATTCAGTAATCAATGCAGGAGCAACCTTTAACATGTTTGCCATTCTCAGAAGCCTGAGCAGGAAGCTGCATGAGACACTGTCCTTCTGTGGGGGAATTATGCTGATGAGGCTCTCAATGATCATCCTTTGATCTTTAGCTTGAAGTGTTGTAGTGTCATCTCTAGGTCCAGACACAATCATATGAAGTCCACCTTTCCAACTACCACCACCACTACTAGAACTACTGTTACTACTGTTGCTTCCTTCATCTCCTGTGATTGGTGTGTCATTCATCAAACCAGGTAGCCACTTAGTTGCATAGTGCATTATTCCAGCACCAATCAAGTCAAACCTCATACCCTTTACCTTGATAGCAGTGATGACTCTAACAAAGTGATCAATCCTAAGGATTGAAACATCCTCAAACCACCAATCAGGAGGAACCTGCTGATTCCTACTAGGGCTTGAGTCCTTCATGTCATTCCATTTCGGGCTGGAAACTTTTGGTGCCCTTCCAGTGTATGACCACCTTATTCCCTTTGGATTGGCACAGGCTTTCCATGCTATGGACTCACTGCATCTTCTCACAATTTGAAGATTCTCGGCCCATGGTGACAGCTTCTCACAGCTTTTCAACACCACTATGGAGTCTCTCCATGAAGACAAAACCACATAGCTCAGAAAGGCTTCTGTCTTGAATATAAGATTGCCCTCTTCTAAGTCCTCTGTCATTTCAAGGTACTCAGAAGCGCATCTCAGGCCAGAGATATTGCCTGCTGTTAAATCAATTGCAATTCCGTAGCAAAACTTTGCTGCAAGTTCAAAAGCCTCAGGCCCTCCAGGGAGATCATCCATAACTACCTTATTCAACTCAGGGTCCCGAGAATCATATATGATTCTATTCAGCTTTCCACTTCGAGATAGCAAAGGATACTTTCACAACAAAGCAGAAGCAAAAAGTTCATCAAATTCACCACAGTACAAGCAGCAGCATCTCATCTCTTCATAAAAAAATGTCAAAATTTTCATAGCAAAAAAAGATAATAGCTACCTTGTGCAAATGGAAGTTTGCATCTCCAATTTGAACTAGAAGATCACTTGGAATATCAGCTGAAACATACCTGCATGTGAACATGAAATGGACATAGCAAAACTTTTAACAGATGAATCAATATTAGAATCTTAATTTTTGTAAAATTTCAAGGCACCAGCATTGAACATACCAAGAGTTGCCTCTTTGCTGAAACCCCTCAGTCTTGACAGTGTGCTTGGTTGAAGTGAGAAGTCCACTCCCATATTGCCTCCTTCCAGCTGCAGACTCACTCTCTGATTCCCACATGACTGACTCACAAGGCAAGATTGTTTTTCCAAGGAAAGTGGCTTTTAAGTGAGAGTGAGAAGAGGGAGAAAAAATGAACAAGGGTAAACTAAAGAGCAAAGTTAATGAGCAGACAAACAAAGTGGATGAAAAGGAAGGAGGAACCCACATGGGGTGCTTGGACTTATCTCAAACTTGTCGCTTTCTGCTGAGAACATGTCAAGGAAATCTCACAGGCTGTGCAGTAATGGGCATACTCAGGAGAGTTGTTGTGAATCATCATCTGGGTTTCTGTTTCTGTGTTTGTTTCTTTCAGATATCAATTATGAAATTGAAATGAGATAGATACCCTTCATACATCATGTGTGCAAGACATGCACTTCCATTTTCTTTATGCTTGCCTCACCATACATGTCTACTCCTTTTCACCTTTTTTTTTTTTCTTATTCTTTAATGTGTTACTGTATTTACTGCAATCCCAAAAACATTCCTTTTGACGATGAGAAAGGATTTCCATAGCATCATTTTACTTTGGGCTTCTAATGCATGGAAGTCCTTAATTACGACATTGCCATTTGAATGATTGTCAATGAACTAACCTCTCGCCATTTATTTATTGTAGCTATTAAATGAGAAAGACTAATCATATTCTTGCAGAATCTTTCCACTGTACTTCTTAAAATACCACTCACCAGCTATTGAGTGAGAAAGACTAATCCTATTCGTACACAATCTTTTCCCTATAGTACTTCTTACAATACTGGAAGAGATGGAAAATGCTCATACAAAACACACAGAAATTATTCCATGTATATTTTAGTTTTTCCTACTTTATCGTCCAATTGATTTATTTTTAAATTTAAGTCAATTCAATCTAACTACATTAAATCAATTTTTTATTTTAAGCTTATTTTATTATTTTGAAATATTAAATAAATATAAAATATCTTAACTATAAGTGATTGCATAGCTAAGGTTGAAAATAAGTCAAATTATTTTATTGGAGTTTATGACCTATTTCCACGATGTCAAACCAAAATATTTTAAGAAACAAACTAGGTGCATGTTTTTATAAAAATCTATTTAATTTAAACGTTCAGTTTTAGTTCATTTAAAAAGTATTTTAATTCAATAAACCAGGTTATTTAAATAAATATAAATAATAATATTTTATTATTATTATATTAAATTTTATAATATATTAAAACATATATTTATTTACTTTTTTATATGGAAAGAAGTCATTTTCTCACTTAATAAAATTATAAAAAAATCAAATTTTTATTTAAATAAAATCTTTTCACATGACAATTGTTGACTTAAGATCTATTAACATAATATGTTTATTAATATTTTTTGAATTAAGAGACTAAAAACAACTATTTCTTTGTTACAAAGATTAAAAACACTATTTCAAGGACAAAACAAATTCATCTTCAATTTAAGAGAAAAAAAAACATATTTAAAGTAACAATTATTCACATGACAATTGTTGACAGGTTATTCGTTAGTCACATCAATGAGTTCACTATCATTGCTTGGGTTGAGGAACTAAAAATGACTTTTTTTTTTCTCAATTACATGGACTAAAAACATTATTTTTTTAATCTAAGACCAAAAACAAATTTACTCTCAATTTGAGGGTAAAAAATATATTTAAGTTTTTTAAAAAAATAAAGGTTAATAGTCATTCATCGACTATGTAAAATAATTTTATACTATTGTTTAATTACTCATTATTATTGGTATGATTTTTAATATAATTATTGTAAACGTCAACAAATTTATCATACACGATGATTTATAGTGTAAAACTGATTTCTTTTAAAAATAAACTTATATCATAAAAACAAGTTAAACTCAACTTTTGTAAAATCTAACCAATCTTATTTTACCTCAAACCCAAGTCTTTAGTAGCAGTTATTTTGATTTTTCATATATATATATATATATATATATATATATATATATATTTAAAAACTTTAATATGAAACTTATATTTTAACATGTGCATTGTAAATGATAAATGTTTATTTTATATAACTAAATTTATAATAAACAAATACTTTTAGTATATAAATTATATTATAATTAAAATTTGTAATAAATAAATATTTTAATATATAAATCATATTTTAAACTTATAATAAACAATTTATGTTGTGATACAATATTATTTTTAACTATTGATAATTTTTAAAAAAATAAAATAAAATTTAATTTAAAAATAAAGATAAAATGATACATTGAAATAGATAAGAGGTTAGGAAAAAATTATAAAAAATTTTCAAAAAAATCTTAAAAATACTCTCGTCGAGGAATAACTTTTAAAAACACTTTCGTTGAATATAATTTTCTAATTTTTATTATTTATGTAGACTAACTGTAACATCCTAAAATTTATTTAATTATTTTTAGAAATAAATTTTATTATTATTGTTATCAATTTTATTTTAATTATTAATTGCTGCAGGAAATTATTTTATTAAATAATTACATTTTGAAACTGAAATGTTATTATTATTATTATTCTTCTTAGTAATAGCAGAAAATTAATTTAGTACTTAAATATTTACATTTAATTTTATTTTAATAGATGAATTAATGGTTTTATAAACTGATGAGGTATTAATCTGAATTATTTTCATTTATTAATTTAATTAATTGAATTAATGGGATGACGGGCAGATCAGGGTTGACCCGACCCAGTTAGAATATTAGACAGGGGATAATCAGTCTACCTCAATTGTTGTTTTGCGCGTCAGACGATCAGACATAGAGGAGAGATAACGCAGATCTGCAGGGAGGAGGAACTAGGGTGTTCAGATTGTCCAAGAGCTGCATCAGATCATCACTGTTCTTCGCATCTAAAGTACGGAGAAGATGAGTTTGACCATATGTGAATGCAAGAATGTACGGATAGTGAGGCAATCCCTAACTCCCTCTGATCTAAATTCTCAAATTTGTTTGGTTATTATGTTCTAAATACACTTTAATCGGTAGAAAAGATTTTTCAATGTATTCTGTGGTTTTGGTTTATTTAATTGATAATTTAATCGGTTGCATTTTGTGAGAGGTGTTAGTTTATAATCATATATGGAGTAGAGTAGATATAATTTATTGAAGTATGGAAATATGTGATTATTCGGTATGTATCGTTGTCTATCATGCGGTTATGAATTGTAAATGTATGTGATGTTGACATGATTGATTGAAGAATATTAGCTATGTGTTCTTATAAATTATTTATGATAATGATGACTAAATTGATATGATTTTGGTATATGATTATGGACTGTGTGAATAATGAATGAATCATGAGAATGAGAACATGGATGAAAATGCATTGAACATAGACATGAGATGCATGAGAAGCCAGACGTGACTATAATACCCTGGCCATATGTGGTGTTTAACAGGGGACCCTGGCCAAAAGTGGTGTTTAACAGGGTGGACTAATGGTGGGGAACATTCATATGCATGGGCCATAGGTGGTGTTTAACGGTTGTGTAGAATGTCTTCGCACGGGCCATAGGTGGTGTTTAATTGTGCGAAACACCGGCCATAAATGGTGTTTAACGGTGTGGCCATCATTAGCGATTACTAAGGGAATTGAGGAGGTTCGCCCATGGTGTGGAGTTTCGAATCGAGACTCTTAGGAGTGGTGATTGGCATATGCAGTGTGTGGGCATGTGCATGTTGTAAACATGAATGGAATATGATTGATTATGAATGTGATGAAACTTGTGATTGATATATGAGTATTTGGGAACTGTTAGTAATTGAGTACGGTAATGGGTGAGATTTGGGGTACTATTTACATTTATATATGATTGAATGCTATTTCTCACTGTACTCTCTTGTGGTTTTCATTTAGGTAATGTTGAAGGCACTCATGGTGCCGAGTTTTGAAGGGGGGTTTTGCTCTAATTAATGTGACAACGGAGCTTTGAAATTTAGAATAGTTGTTCTATGTCTTTTGTTGTTTGAAGAGCTTATTTTGAAGATGATAATGATTTTATTTTTCAATTATAATATTTAGATTTAAAATCTTCTCAAAAAATTTGTCGAAAACTTTGTAGCTACTTGTTTAATGAACATGTGAACCTTTGATTCTTAATACAAATTGTGTTTCTTTGATTTTAACTATTACCTTGTCTTCCTTTTTATACTTACATTTACCTTGTCTTCCTTTTTATACTTACATTTAAATAATAATGTAAATAAAAAGGAAGACAAGGTAATAGTTAAAACCAAAGAAACACAATTCGTATAAAGGATAAAAAGGTTCACATGGTCATTAAACAAGTAAGTACAAAGTTGTTAGCAAGACAAGTAACATATCATATTTGGACCTTGAAATTTTTTAATAGATGAAACATGTGACACACTTCTATCCTTAATACTTAGATTAAAATTGTAAATAAAAAGGAAGATAAGGTAATAGTTAAAACCAAAGAAACACGACTCGTATTAAGGATAAAAGGTTCACATGGTCATTAAACAAGTAGGTACAAAGTTGTACACATGGTCATTAAACAAGTAGGTACAAAGTTGTAATAGGTAAGCAAGACAAGTAACATATCATATTTGGACCTTGAAATTTTTTAATAGATGAAACATGTGACACATTTCTACCCTTAATACTTAGATTAAAATAATGTAAATAAAAAGGAAGACAAGGTAATAGTTAAAACCAAAGAAACACAATTCGTATTAAGGATAAAAGGTTCACATGGTCATTAAACAAGTAGGTACAAAGTTTTCGAGAAGATTTTAAATCTAAATATTATAATTGAAAAATAAAATCATTATCATCTTCAAAATAAGCTCTTCAAACAACAAAAAGACATAGAACAACTACCCCTTCAAAACTCGGCACCATGAGTGCCATCAACATTACCTAAAGGAAAACCACAAGAGAGTACGGTGAGAAATAACATTCAAATAAATGCAAATAGTATCCCAAATCTCACCCATTATCGTACTCAATTACTAACAGTTCCCAAATACTCATATATCAATTACAAGTTCCATCAAATTCATAATCAATCACATTCTATTTATGTTTACAACGTGCACATGCTCACACACTGCATATTTCAATCACCACTCCTAAGAGTCTCGATTCGAAACTCCACACCATGGGCGAACCTCTTCAATTCCCTTAGTTATCGCTAATGACCGGTTATGCCCGGTGTGTCGCACAGTTAAACACCACCTATGGCCCCGTGCGTAGACATTCTACACAACCATTAAACACAAGTTATGACCGGTGTGTAGCATGGTTAAACACCACCTATGGCCCATGCATATGAATGTCCCCCATCATTAGTCTACCCTGTTAAACACCACTTTTGGCCAGGGTCCCCTGTTAAACACCACATATGACCAAGGTATTATAGCCACGTCTGGCTTCTCATGCATCTCGTGTCTATGCTCAATGAATTCTCATCCATATTCTCATTCTCATAATTCATACATTATTCACACAGTCCATAATCATACCAAAATCATATCAATTTAGTCATCATTATCATAAATCATTTATAAGAACACGCAGTTAATATTCTTCAATCAATTATGGCAACATCACATACATTTACAATTCATAACCGCATGATAGACAACGATACATACCGAATAATCACATATTTTCATACTTCAATAATTATATCTACTCCATATATGATTATAGATTAACACCTTTCACAAAACACATTTAAGAAAAAAAATTATTTGGTTTAGTCTATTTCCACCTCTAACCAATAGGAGTATAACTTTACAAATATATATTATTAAAGTAAATTTATTCAACTTGATAATTATATTTGTATATCTTTACTCCAATGATTATTAAAACAAATTATGAGTGGTATCATAACTTTATAAATAAAAATATATACATATGTATAAATTGGTTTGTTTTGGATTGAATTGATTTTCAAAATCAAATCAATGCACCTCCAATAAAAATATTTTGATTTTTTTATTTGATCGAGTTGGTTTATGGACAATCTTAATAACATGGGTGACAATGACATTAGTGGTAATATAAGATATGTTTATAGTTGAGTTTTAATATCAACAGTTTGTTATTTTTAATATTGATCTAAAAGTTATTATTGTTTGTTTTCATATTTTCATATAACAATGTTCTCACATAAGTCATCTCATAGACGGTTGAGACTAAAACAATAAAACACAATTATAAATATATTTTATATGACAATCAATGTTGTTACCACCATCTCCATCCTTATCACTGTCACGCCACCAATGTTATCGTCATTTCAACCATTGAACCCTGCTACAATGATGATGGTAAGAATGATAGTGGTGGATCTGAGTCATGATAACAATAATAGAGTGGTGACAGTGGTAAAGGTGGAGGTGACAAAAATAATATTTGTGGTATCATAAGAGATTTTATAATTAAATTATAATTTCATCGATATATTATTTTTAATATTAGTTTAATAATTATTATTGTTTCTTCTTGTATTCTTAAATAACTAAGTATTTTCACTAAATACACTCTTCATTTATATAGAAAATTTAATATTTATACACAAACTTATCATTCATGATTTAATGAATGTGTAAAAAAATTAGAGGGAGAGGTTACTTTTAAGTAACATACGAATAATACTACTATAACCTAGCAAAAGTGTCTTGTGCTCTTTGTTTTAAAAACCAGATTGTCCGGTTCTACAAGTCCTTAACTCCAAAAAAATTTGCTTATCTCATTACTTGTGAAAAACAATAAAGAATCGTTCTAACCATGTAAAATTGGTGAAAATTAATACAAAAAAAATATACCTTGCATCCACAACAATTATTTCAAAAAGATCACGTACTCCTATCTAAGTAAAAACTACGCGAACAATAGTGATAAAAAACAAAACAACAATAATAAGTGATAACTTCAACGCGATTCTCGTCTGATTTTGTATATATATATATAGCTTTTACTTAAACAGGAATTTCTTTTGAAATTATTGTTGTGGATGCGAGGTAAAATGGCTGACTTGTGATTATGCGTTACTACTATCTCCTTGTTGCACTAACTTTTATACAATTATGGTATTTTCACAAGATTGAGCTTATACCACTATCCCCTTTTTCATTTTATTTATTTCATAACATGTTTATTATTTTGCAAATAACAATTTTAAACTAAAAAAATAAAAAAAATTATTAGGCTGTCTAAACCCATTTAACAAATAAAATAACTCCATTTAAAAAAACAATTACATAAAAATATAAAAATTCATAAAATAATACAAATAAAAACAAACAAAAATTCCTCTTATTTCTTCAGCTCTGCTACACCCTCATCGCGGCCCAAAAATTAAAAAAAAATTAATCATTACCAAAAAATAAAATAAAAAAAGATTTTGAATTAATAAAAGATCACATTAGTATTGTAGTTAATTCTTAATTTGAGTATTTAGAATGGAATTAATATTTAAAAATTTACTTATAATTTGATTAATTTATTAAAAGCAACCGTTTTAATTGATGTTGTAAAGTATTAATATTTTATCTATATGTAATTAACTTTGAAACCTAAATTTAGTTTTAAAAGAGCATTTTTTTTTTCAATATTTATTTTTTCAAAATAAATTATTTTGAGTTTTTTTTTTTGCTGTGCCGTTATAATTGAGGTTGTGATACACAATAAAGTAGAGTTCTAATAAGAATCATTGTTTTATTATATGAAAGAAGTGATGGAACAGGTAAATACATCTAAAACTCCTCAGAAGGAGGCCATTGCCAAAAGAAGCCTAACTCGTACACGGTGGGGAAGCTAGAAATTCGACTCATAGGGTGATATGATCCTAGAACAGATAAAATTTAAGTAAATAAAAAGATACATAATTTAGTAAAAAAATTAATTTTTTTACATGCATAAAAGATAAAAAAAATTTAAATATAAATCTGATATTTTTTATAAATAAAAATATATATTCATTATAAAATTTAGTCATATTAATAAATATTTATTTTATATACAATGTACAGGTTAAAAATATTAGTTATAATTTTCTATTTTTAAATGTTATTTTTAATTTAAATATTCAGTAAATTTGTATGTGGTAAATTTTATGTGAAAATGAAATAAAAAAAAAGTATTGAAGTTGGAGGAAAAGTGGTGTAGTTTTCTTTTGAAAATGTTAGAAATATGGTTGGCCCAAAAAAAGAAGGGTTCAAATATTATCCTTTTGGAAAGGAAGGATAAACCAGTAGTGTCTAGAATATGATGATGTGTTTCGTGAGTAGTCCTATCAAGGCAAATAACGTTCATTGTGCCTAAACTGTACTTCAATTCGTGTCTCAATTCCACAGAACATTTACTTTGTCTCCTTCGATTTGTATTTCATCTACCCCTTGACCCTTCTGTTGTCTCTCTCCCTCTCCCTAAACAAATTATCTGTTTGGTTAGAAGAGAGCGAAAAGAAAGGAACGGGTTTTTTTAATTTAATTTTTAAGAAAAAAGAGAGAAAAGTAAGATCTTTTCTTTTTCCTTTTTTTTCCTTTTCAATATTAAAAATTTTGGAGAAGAAAACGGAGATTTAAAACATTTCTAAGTATAAAAGTTGAAAATTTCTTACTTGCATTTTAAATTTTAAAATTATAAAAATATAAAATTAAATTAATTTTTTTAAAAAAATTTCCTTCTTTTTTTAAACCAAACAAAAAATAACTTATTTTATCTCTTCCATTAATTTTTTTTTCTCTCTTTCTCTCAAACAAACTGAATATTTAATTAAAATTTCTCATCTTTCTTTTCTTTTTCCCTCTCCTCCTTTGATCGGTTATGTCTTCCTTATAGTTAAAGTAGGTTTTGTTCTCTTTGTTGAATTTGAATTTATTTATTTTTTAAATAAAAATTTTAAAAGTTTAATTATTCATTGGTCTCTGTATTTGTATTATATTTATATCTTAGTCCTTACACTTACAAATTACTTATTTTAGTATAATATAAATAAAATAATTATGTTTTAGTCTTTATCATTAAATATAATTTAATATCGTCAATAGTGTTTTACGTTTTAGTTCTTATATTTGTATTATTTTTTTATATTTTGATCTCTATACTTATATAATTTTTATGTTTATATTTGTACAATCTTTACATTTTAGTTCTTGCATATAGAAGTTACTTGTTTTAGTTCATATACGAGTAAAATCTTTACATTTTAGTCCTTTTACATTTTATTTTAACTATTACACTATTTTTATTTCATCTTTCAACAAAAAATAATAAGAATTTTAAATTAATGAAAAATTATATATATATATACACACATACATACATATATATATATATATATAAGGAGGGATCCACTTACTTCAAGGATAACTTTAATTATTCTTGCTATAGGTGGGTCCTTTTTCTCTCTCTATATATAATAATAAAAAAAATATTTTTGTCTATAAGATAAAAGTCTTAACTTAATATAGGTTTAAATACAAGAGCAATTTTAGTTCTCATAGTTTTAATTACTTGATTTTTGTCCACATATTTAAAAAATGGATAATTTCAATTCTCAAGGTTTTAATTGTTCAATATTTGTTCACATATTTGAAAAATGAGTAATTTTAGTTACATTGTTATTTTTTCTATCCACACATTTAAAAATAGACAACTATTTTTTAAATTGGACAATTATAACATAAATATTTGATATGACATTAATTATTTAATTTTTTTTAATTAAATAATTTAATTTGTAAAAAGAATAAATAATTAATGTTACCTTAGACATTTATGTATCATAAAATTTTCAATTTTTAAAAAATAGTTGACTGACTTTATTATATCATCATATGCATTAAAAAATAAATATTAAGTTAATTATAGGAGTAAAATTGTCCATTTTGTTAATGTGTTAACCAAAATCAAGCAATTAAAACTATGGAAATTAAAATTGCTTATTTTTCAAATATGTGAACTAAAATTGAGCAATTAAAACTATGAGATTAGAATTGCATATACACCAAGTTAGGAGGATCAAAAGTCAAATTAAGCCTAATATATATAATATTAAATAAATATATCTTTTATTTCATTTTGTATTTATCATCTATTTCAACTATTTGAAAAATAGGTGTTACTTAAAGATCAAGTAATATTTGAATTCAAATATAATTAATAGTTTTTAGATATTTAAAAAGATTTATATTATTTTTATCTTTAATAAATGTGTAGCAAACTTTCAAAATGTCTGAATATTTAAAAAAATATTAACAGTATTTGAAAAAACATTATTTTTGTATATAAGAGATATTTAATAGCACGTAAATATTTAAATAATATATATTTAACAATCTACCCTAGTCCATTTTGACATTATAAGAAGGGGAGTTAACACAATCCCTACTGCGTTAGAAACTTCCTTTCTAAACCCTCTTTTGTTGTTACAGTAAAGGACTGAAAAGGAGCATCCTCAGGTCATCTTAAAGCCTTTTGTTTCATGCCTTCCAAGTAAAGGGAAGTAGAAAGACATTAATCTTATGAGTTTTCTTTGTGTATTATAGGCATAGGAGTCGACTTTAGGAATATAGTTTTAACTATAGTTCGTAGTTGTTTTTGAAGGGTGGATTAAACCCATCGGATTAGTAAGTCTGACATGTGAATCTCACATGTCTTGGAGGGATAACCTCCAAGTAATTAAATTAATCTTTCTTGAAAGTTAAAATTATCGGATCAAATCCTTAGATTAGGAAACATTATTTTTTGTCCTTGTCTCTTCTCAATTGTTTAAAGTCAAACATGTTTTAGGAAAATAGATAGTCATTATTTGAATTGAATGAATTGTGTGAAGAAAAATACCTGTAAGTTTGATAGAAAAACATAAAGAAAACCTTATGTTCCTCGAAATCCACATTTCGAGCAAAAATCCAAAGTGTTGCGAGTCGTAAAGCGATGAGTAGGTATGTGCTCAAGCTTGGTATGCCCATGCAAAATTTCTTATACGAACATGCCATTACTCACTTAAGACTACATACACGTGCTCGGTCAAGCACGGTTGTGCTAGTCGACACGATGCATTGTTGTTGCTATTCTTTTGTGTAGATGAATGATAGTGTGGATTGTGTTATTATAGATTGAGAATTGTACATATAGTACATGAAAAAGAACATGAGAAATGAACACAAAAATAAGTTAAAGGGGTTGTGGGCACCATATGAGTTACCTAGTCTTAGAAGGGAAATAATGAGTTTGGGTTGCACTTCCTTTATGAGTTACCTAGGCCCATGAAAGGCAAATATGATACTCACTACTTTGTATGGGTTGTACGATGAATTGCCTAGTCCTAACGGGAGAGGACAACCTTCATCGGCCCAATATTTGTGGTAAGTGAAAATTATAAAAATGATTAAGTGACATGCATCATGTAAACAACGTTGTGAAAGAAAGTAGACATAAGGTAATTGGTAATGAAAACTACTCAATATAGAAATCCTAACGATCGCGTTTGATCCCATGAGGCAAGACATACAATACAAGTTGGGTAGATATTGACGTGCTACCAAAATATATCATGCTAGTGTAGTATGACTAATCAAGGAGGATTGAGTCGCATTATCTTTAGACTACTATTCCAAATATAATGGTACTACATGCATATAAAGCAGATTTGGGAAGCATTAGACATAGCATAAGTATATTGAGATGTCTTTATGAATTATTAATATTTGTATAAATTGTTTAAGATTTATGTATGAGTGAAATGCATTCTCACTCCCCTTTTGTTTGCATCGTTTATGTTTAGGTTGATCATCATTTGCAAACAAAGATGAGCATGAATATGAAGATTGAACTTTAGCTTTATCGCTTTATGATTTTCTTAAGTAGTTGTTAGAGGATGATGTGATAGGTTGTGACATTGAGGTTGTACTATAGGTTTTGGTTTGTTTTCTTTAAGTTGTTTACCTTTGTTTTGAATTTTGAGGATATAGCCTTTGAAGTGTCATCGTCTTGTTTTAATGTTTATTTTCACACATTTTAGTTTGATGAATGTCAACTCTTTACTCTTTGAATATATTGAGGAATGAAATGAGAATTTATTTTCTATATTTTATTTTATTATAATAAAATGCTAGAGAGGTAAAGGGTATTACACAGTTGTCCAATTGACATTAGAATTTTACTTCAATAATATGTGTATTAAAGATTAATATAGTTATATGGTGAAACTTCAATTCTTATTAAAAAAACAACAAATGACATTTAAGAAATTGCATCTAAATTTTGTTCAACTAAATAATTTATTATGAAAAAATTAAAGATTTGAATACTTTTAAATGTTTTTTTTATTAATAGTATCATGTTGTAAGAAAAAAATTATATAAAAATTAGAATAGTTAACTTGAATGAAAGTAATTTTAGAAATTATTATTTAACAAATGCATTTTTAGGAGTTTTTCTTTAATGAGAATATATTTTTTTAAAATTTCTTAATATTTTATCTTTTTCGATCTATCATTTTCATCTTTATTTCTAAATTGAATTTTAATATTTTTGTAAAAGAAATTATTAATAATTAAAATTAACATTGATTATTTCTTCTTTTTGTTTTTTTTATCCAATATAAATTTAATTCATTGTTATAAAATGACTCTTCTTCCTTATTTTTTGTTTCACATTTATTTTATTATAAATATTTCACACAAGTTATATTCATTCATAACTAAATAAAGATTTTATGGATAGTTTATAAATTTTGACATGCATTTTCTATTAGATTTAACCTAAATACCAATAGAAAGTAGGCAATAGTGGTAATTTTGCTAGACATAAATGGATATAATGTCTATAATAATAGAAAATGTGGAACAAAGAGAAAAATAGAATTAACTTAGGAGAAATAAACACATTCATATTGGATCATACAATAACAAATAGAAGGAAAAGACAAAAATATGTGAATTTAGCCATGTAATTAGTCAAATTACATTTATAATAGAAAAAATGTAGACATGTTTTTAGTTTAATAATTGTAATAAAAAAAATACACTTATATTTTGATATACGATATGTATTATATATGATAATGAAATGAAAATGATATATGTTATTTCTACATCTATTTCTAGGTTTGTATTTGCCATTTTTAATTGAAATATTATATGTTAGGGGAACAATGTAATTGAAGTGTTATTTAAAAAAATATTTTTACAGTCCTAATTTAAAAAGTTATTTTCTAAATTGGTTGGGATTACTATTTAAAAAAAACAGACTAGATTCTTTGTGATTACAATTTACATAGAAATTAACTTTTTAAATTTATTTTTATAGAAAAATCACTTTTTGTATTAGTTAACATCAATTTTTTATATCAATTAATTCCATTAATTCATGTGAAACAAATTTATAACATCAAAAGTGACAAATGTTAATTTTTTTTATTAATGTTTTCTAAAACAATGTGCTCCAATAATAAAAATACGACCAATCATGATTTATACACTTACATTACTTTATCTTATTTAAAATGTAAAATAAAGCATATTAGAGGATAAAAATATAAGAAGAAATATCACTCTTTACTCCCAATACTAACAATACTAATAAAATAAATTTAGAGTAATTTAAAATTTGAAAACATACATCGATTAACAAAAAAATTCATAAAATCTGGTCATGTAATGTAATGAAAATAATCATGCATCCCTCCTGTTACTCCAAAGGCCAATTTCTAATGTTAGAAAACATAAATAAAACTACAAAATCGTAAACTAATTACAAAAAAAATAATGATGTCACATATCCTATTAGAGCGTAAATCCAAAAATAAAGAAAAAGCAATAAACGAGGAGTCTTAGCTCAATCCTCAGTCACATGTACAGTGACATTCAGCCCAAACACAAACAACAAATAGAAGGAAGTTAGAAATGTACTTCACCCAAACTCATGGTATGAATACAACGTAAACAAAACACATGCATACAATTAAGGGACAATAAACAAACAAGTAAGCACATAAATTATGACAATGTACTCCTAGTACTACTCCATATGCCATGTCATACCAACTTTAATCTAGAAAGTAGGCTAGGGGCACGCAACTCAACCTCTTTGTAGGTCATCCCACACTAGCATGATGTGCCTTTGATAGCATGTCAGGTATTACTCGACTTGCATCGTCTGATCCCGCTCATGGAATTAGTTACAACCATTGGAATGGAATCACCGTACCGAGTAATCCCTAGGAGGTCTAGTGACCTTATTACTTAGGTTCACATATACTTCCTTACACACACATTTCATTAAATGATGCATGAATGCAGTTCAATTAGATCATTATTTCACTTTCAATATTAGGCCGATGAAGACCATTCTCGCCTTTCATTCTCACCTTTCATAGGCTAGTAACCTCATCTCTCAACCCATCATAGATTAGTGAGTATCATTCTTTCCTTTCACAGGCTGTATCACCCACTAGATAAATGTCACTTAGGCCCATTCATGTTTCTCACAAACTAGATCACCCTTCGAGTACATCTATCCTTATTACTCATTCTACATATCACCGTTCTCAACCATGCAATTCAATAATATACTTACACACATCCATTAAATTCCAATACAACAAACTCATATAAGCAAAGCATAGATAGGATAACACAAACGTGCTCCCATTAGCATGTTTGTGTTATCCTTTGATAGCATGTAAGGTATTACTCGCTTGCATCCGTCTGATCCGGCTCATGGAATTAGTCACAACCATTGGAATGGAATCACCGTACCGAGTAATCCCTAGGAGGTCTAGTGACCTTATTACTTAGGTTCACATATACTTCCTTACACACACATTTCATTAAATGATGTATGAATGCAGTTCAATTAGATCATTATTTCACTTTCAATATTAGGCCGATGAAGACCATTCTCGCCTTTCATTTTCACCTTTCATAGGCTAGTAACCTCATCTCTCAACCCATCATAGATTAGTGAGTATCATTCTTGCCTTTCATAGGCTGTATCACCCACTAGATAAATGCCACTCAGGCCCATTCATGTTTCTCACAAACTAGGTCACCCTTCGAGTACATCTATCCTTATTACTCATTCTACATATCACCGTTCTCAACCATGCAATTCAATAATATACTTACACACATGCATTAAATTCCAATACAACAAACTCATATAAGCAAAGCATAGATAGGATAACACAAACGTGCTCCCATTAGCACGGGCTGTTCTTCTTGGGCATGGCCGTGTTCAATAGCTTGGTATCAAATTTTTTGGATTTTTGCCCAGAATTTCGAATTTTAATGAGGGAACCTATGACTCTCTACATTTTGTACACATATAACCAACTACACAATCAATTTTACAAATAACAATATAAACAAGCAACCTAATCCATGAAGCTCTATCTCCTTTAGAGAATATCAAGAACATATAATTTATAATTATATAATTATCAATTATATGACTATCAATAATCTTAATAAAAAGGAAGGGTTATAATCCATAAAGTTCAATCTCCCATTCAAATAACTCAAACAAAGCATACACTATTGGGAGTCATAGGTGAAAAACCCACAATCCATGACCACAAGGTTAAGAGTGTTGTACTTTATCCATTGACAAAGACAAGAAACCATAAACCAACAACTAAACACTCTACTAATCATAGAGGCAGTCAAACATAGGCAAGCATTCAAACACTTGGTAAATTATAAGACACACAAACAATCAATAGGCAAACAACTAAACACATTATCAATCATGGGACAGTCAAACACAAACAATCAACAAAAAAACAACTCAACACTTTGTCAATTGACAGAGCCAATCAAATACAAGCACTAGTCAGAATAATGACTAAACACTTCCCAAAGTGAGGTCTAGAGTCAATCCCTCTACCCAAAGTCATACCCATACCCATGAGCGATATTTCTCATTTTCCTCTTACCTGGAAAAGCATAGACATAGAAAACATGTTTATCATGGTTGTTCTTCTTGTTCTTTGGAGATTTCCTCTAGAGGTCCTCTTTCCCCCCTTTGATAGCGTACATGAAATCCAAACAAATGGTCCCCACATCTCTTGAGGAAGTTGTAAGAGATGAGAAAGATTAAAATATCGTAAGTTCAATGTTTTGTATCAAACACAACTTGTTTGAGGCTCCTTTTGTCTTTTCTATTGCTTTTTATCCAACTTCCTTATAAGTAAATGGGAGAATGAACCTAAGTTAATATTGCTCCATGTTAGACTCGAATTATGCCACTCCTTATGTTATTGGAGGAGAAGGTGATTCATAAGTTTATGTTGTCCTATGTGAGACTAAAAATTTTATCATATTTAAATAATCTATTTATTTTATTTTACTTAATTAAAACCTAATTTAAAATTTAACATATATTTAATTATAAAACAATGAAACCATTTAATAATAATAATTAATAAGATACAATATTTATCATCAATAATAAAATATATTAAAACTTAGGATATTGCAAGAAAGATATTTTTTCTCTCTATATATAATAAAAATTATTATTTTTATTATTATTGTATTTACTAATTAATATATTTATAGTAATAATTAATGAATCAATAGATAGAAATTTTGTATTGAAATTTATGAATATATCAATAGCGTTCAATGTTCTGATGTGTTAATAAAAAAAATTATTTTATTTCCATAAGAATGTCCCTGATGGAGATTAATAAAATTATAATATATTCATAATTTTTTATATTATATATTTGTAAAGATTAATTGTAGGTAATCCAGTTTTATATTATAAAATAAAACACACAATTTAGAATTCTCCTATCATTCTCAATTAATTAGATATTTTTAATATTTTTTCCTCACTTTAGACATATTTTTCATATATTATTCTTTTAACTAATAAAAATTATCTTTTCCCTCATTTATTTTAAATTATTATTTTTTATTTTTATTTGGATACTCGATCCTTTTTATTTTCTATCTCTTTTTTATCTATATTTCTTAATTTTTATCTCTATATTTAATTTTAATACTTTAAAAATATTAATAATTGAAATAATCTTATATTACAATTTAAATTATTCATTGTTATTCAAAATATAATTTATATATTTAAATATGTATCTCTATTTATAATTTATTTTTGAACACTACAAATCTATTTTACATCTTGTAAGAGAAAAAATAAGATTACAATAGAAATAGAATGAGTGGTTTGAAATAAAAAATGTTCACAATTTATTATTCTTATCACGAGTCATAATATCATACTCTTTAACATAATTTTTCAACTCATATTTTATTATTAATTAAAATTTATTAAAAAGTATAAAAATAAAAGACTTGTTAAATATGAAATGATAAGTAATTAATAGAATATAATTCAGTTGGATGATGAATGTTGTGTAATCTTTAATCCTATTTTTAACTTGTATAGATTAAAAAAAGACTTACATGAGTAATTGTTAATAAATTACAGTTAGGGATAAAGTACTTGTTCACATGAGTATTGCTATTTATTTATTTATTATGAATTTTAATTATAATATAATTTATATTTTAGAAAGTATTTTAATTATATAAAAATAAACATTAAAATATGTTAAAGGGAGAGAGATTTAAATTAAGCCGTGGGAGTTGTGCCTCGCAGGCTCCAACTCTAACCCCACATGCCCTGCCCATTGGTTGTTGGGGGATTAACCAACCATCATGCATTGATCCCTTCACTGTTACCTGCACTGCCATGCCCTCTCCATTTCTATTTCTGATTTATTCATCCAATACCCATACCAATAATAATGCATTTGCCTTCCCATATAATGCACCCTCTGTTCCCTATAACAGTATCTTTGATGCTTAATTATGATGATAATAACTCAAATTAATATTTAATTACTTATACGTTGTTTATATGCACCGGGTGTTCTAATACTATTTTAGAATAATGTTTTATTATTTAACTATTTTTGGTAGAAATATCTAATACTTAACTACACAAAAACTATAATATTATGTTAAAAAAAGTAAGTTTATTTTTATCTCAATTTTACAAAAATAATTTGGAAGATGAAAATTCTTCCTCGTTCTAACAAGAGACTTAAACATTCGGGTAAACCCATTTTCTTTTTAAGAGGCCCCCATCTTCTTTAAGAGAGGGTGAATTTTGAATCATATTGCAGCAATAATTCATTCCACAATGTTGAATTATTGGGGTCCATATAGTGTTAACCCATTTCAATGCTTTGGACTCATTTTGCTTTTGAAGATTCGTGTAGCATTTAGTCTTCACACTAAATGTAGAAAGATAAAAATTGGTATGCATATTGGATAATGGTTCCCATTTATGTCAGACACATTCTGCTCATTCTGCAACCACCCAAAAGAGTTTGCCAGCTTTTTGAACTTCTGAAATCAATTTTAGAAAGTTTGTTTTGCCGGAAAAAAAAAAAGTCATGTTGGTCTTCAACATAAATAAATTTTAATTAATTTTATTTTATTTAATAAAAATATTTTTAAAATATCTTTTATTTAGTGAAAATTCTATTTTTAATATTTGTTTTTATATTTTTATATTAAATTCTAATTAAAACATTTTTTAAATAAATTTTATTTTTAAATAAAAATAATATTAACTAACTTTATTAATTAGCATATAATAATTTTTTATATTCGAAAAAAATACATCATAAAATCTGCTATGGTACAATAAGTTATACATGAGATTTAACTAAAAATGAAAGAAACCAAATTCTTGTTATGTTTGAGTCATCTGAAGAAATCAATGTGGCACTCTATTTTATTTAGAATTCATTGAGTAAAGGTTGCAATTCATTGCACAAACATTCTCCTTTAGCAAGCACTAAAAAGATTTGGTCACCTTTCTTGTTTGACCAAATCTGAAATGTTTAGCCATATCACATTGGTGACTTAAATCTGATCTGTGAGAAATGCCGTAGCTATGTGTTTTTATTTTGAGAAACATTTAACAAAAAGTCATTAATTTAAAATTTTGTGAAGGGAATATTAAGTATAGATGATTTGGTATATGTTTGGATTTTAGTGGGGGAGAGTTTAAAAATATTTTTATTTTCAAAATAATTTTATTTTTATTTTTATTTTGAATATTAAAATTAAAAATGTATATTAAAAGTGATAAAAATATTTTTTTAAAACTTTTATTCAAACATAACCCTATTTATTTAAGAATTTACTTTATTTGTTACTAGAGTCTTGCTAACCAAGGTTCTTAGTATATTGTTTAAGAAATTAATAAATAAATATTTTTTATTGAAGATTGTGCTATAGTTAAATTAAAAATTATGAAAATGTATGTTGTTGTATTTTTAATAAAAAAGTTTACTTTTAATTTCTTAATTAGTGCTCTTTGGATACTTATTAACATTTTTTTTGTTCTTGTGGACCAATGCCCTTGGAGCAGTGTTTAAAAAATTAATAAATAATTTATTTTGTTGAAAATTGTGTCGTAGTTGCGTTAGAAAGCATGAGTATATGTATTATTACTTTCTAATAATTTTTTTTATTTCTTAACTAGTGTCCTAAGAGTATTAATTAACATTTTCCTTGTTAGGATATTGTTCGCTAAAATATAAATTTGATTCCTCGTCTAAACTATTGGTTCCAATTTAATTTCTTAAGTTTAAAAAGTTCTACCTTAATTTTTTTTAATATTTTTATTAGATTAAATTAGTTATTTCATTAATATTTTATACTAAATATGTTAATTTGATTGACGTGACAAATATTTGTTTGTTATAGTTTGTTATATGTAACTAAATTAATCAAGTTATTATAATAAATTGACAGAAGGATTAACTTATCTGACAAAGACATTATAAGGGACTATAGTAAAAAAATTTAAACATAGGAGGCCAATTTGAAACAAAAATTAAGGAACAAAATTATATTTTAAGTTAAATTATTCTTTTGATTATTTTTTTACATTATTCAATTTAGTTTTTTTATTTTTAAAATATTCCATTTAATCATCTAGTTTTTTTTTTAAATAATGTTCATAATATTGTCCTTCCATCTTATTTCATTAACGTGTTAGTATTAATTTGGATGAATGGAAAATATTAAATATTGTTTAAAAATTAAAAAATCAAATTAAACATTTTAAAAATAAAACAATCAAATTGAATAATAATTGAAAAATAATTAATCTAACTAATTTATTATTTTCTACTATTAAGATAAATTTAAATTTTTTACCTACTTAATATTTTATTTTATTAGATAACTCCTTCCATTTGGGAACATTCTATTTTTTATTTTTTCTATTTTTTCTATTCCAAGTATTCAATTTATTGTTTGTATTTTTTTTTTAAAGTAATTAAGTTTTTTTTATAAATTTTTTTAATTTTAATCATTGTTTTTATGATTGATCAGAAACTTATTTGGTGATCAGTCTATTAACTAAAAAAACACTCATCTTATAATTGATAAGAATTAGTGAAATCAATCCAAAATCAATAAAAAAACTAGAGGATTTTTCAAAAACTTTAATTTTTTTAATTTTTTATAGTTTTAATTTAGTCTAAAATAACTTTTAGATAAATAAAAACACTTATTGAAAAATTACACATAAGTATAAATTATTTATCTAATTATTATTGAATTTGGTATCTCTAATTTTTAAAATATTTAATTTTATTTATCTATTTTAAAATGTTTAATTTTGTTATCTAATTATTTAAAAATATTCAACATCGTCATTTCGTTTGATTTCATCAACATTGTCAATTTAGACAAAAGAACAACCATAAACATTTTTAAAAATTAAAAGGCTACATTGAACATTTTAAAAATAGAGAAGTTAAATTAAATAATGAAAATAAAAAGAGAAATTAATTAACCTATATTTTATTCTATAATGTTATACTTGAAGTTATTGGCCAATCACAAACTCACCCGTGAATGACACAATAATTTGTTGCACGTTCACTTGTGGGATTGCCAACAAAATGACCCCAGCAACCATAAACAATGCCAGAGGATATTGCAATTACAACATTATTGGAATGGAGTTGGTTTGATTGTGGTTAACATTCCAGATATGGTTTTGTATTTTTGTACACTGCGGAGGATCACAATGCACCAACTTGATAGAACCAGAGTGGCTGCTGTGACAAAGAGCAACAAAGGATGATGTAATTGTGCCTAATTGATTAAATAAAGGTAAATTAAAATGCAAGTGCATGCATGGTGCATTTGAGGCCTTAACCAGAAGTTGCATTCCTTAGTTGAAGATCCATGCCAATAATGGATTTTTATATTTGTCTCATTGCAATAATCATTCTGTGGGATCCATCCATCGTGTGGTGGACCCTGAAAGATCGGAGACACTATAGACATGTCGAGCCAAAACCCTTCAAATTTCCTTTGAAGATTTTCACACTACATCTAATGGTCACTGGTTTCCATTATAACTTTTTCTTGGCAATATATGAATTCAATAAAAGCAATCTTAAAAGGTTTATTTGCCACTTAAAAGGAATTAAATGCATGATGACCTTATCTTCATTCTCAAAATGGGTTTCTTTATGTCCAATTCTACCATTCTTGTACGTAGACATGCATCTCCGATCATCTTCTGAATACGGCCAGCTTGCTTGATGTTTTATTCATAAGTTTGTCCAAATTGTATAGTAAAAAAGTTTGGATACCATTTTCATCTGATGCTAAAACTCATAGCTGAAGTATGTCTTCAAATTCAAACTGATTTCTTTTTGTTCCCAATTCTATCTACTCCTTAAATAAAATTCTTCCAAGTGCCAACTAAAAGCAATTAGATCTCTCTGGCAATATTTTATTTTTCTTGGTTAAAGTACTTTATTAGGAGACAGAATTGGGAACATAAAAAAGAGACAGAGGATTTGAGTCCCTACATGTATATTGTTAATAAATAGATCAATGAGATTAATAACCATTTACCTTCTCACAAAAGGTGAGATTATTTGAATAAGCTACCATAAAACAGAAACCTTCCATCTTACCACACCCCTTTTGAAAGACTTCAGCCACAATTGTTTCATTCTTAAAAGATCTTGGTCCTGTCCTAAAAAACAAAGTCATCCCTATCATTGATTATCCTCTATCATTGATTTCTACACCACTCCCTTTTAAGCTCACATTAAAGTACATCCTAGCCTTGCCTTGCACCTCATTAGATCACACATCTCCATCCTTCTTTTCCTTGACATGCCATCCTCATCGTGCCTCGTAACAACAGTCTCCTCAAAGCACAATGGCCCATCTTCATCAATTCCATCAAACCATTCAATAGTTGGGGGCCCATTAAGTGTGACTCCATCAAGGTGACAGCCCACAGGCCCATCTTGAACCTAAGCTCACCCCAATAGAACAAGACCCCACTTTGAGGGCAACATAGAGCAATTGTTCATCTTATGCCTAGCCACAAATGAGACCATAGCAGTCACACCATGCCACAAATTCTCATAGTTGTAATGGTTATACGACACAAAAGATTCTGATGGGAATTGCAATTGGACCTCACCATCTTCGTGTGACTCGTACATGGAACTCATGAACCATGTGTGGTCTTTGAGGGGTGCACGTTCATAACGGGGATCCTTGAGTGGAAGAAACGTGACCGAGGAACGAAGCTTGTGGATCACGGAATTGAGCTCGTTGGTGTGGTTGGTGGAGCTGTGAGTGGTGTTGAAGATGGAACTTTCCCATAATGGTGGTGGAGGAGTTTGAATGTGACCCAAATGATGAGGATGAAAATTGTACAATAACCTCGACTGTGTTTGACAAGGATCAGCTTTTGAGGACTTAATCTGCATATTTCATCACGTGCTTTGGTAGTCATGGTAATAATATAGGTTATAGGTTATGAATGAATTCAAACAAAGGAAGGTAAGGCAAATTGATTAACGTTGGAGGTAGTAACCAATGTATATATATATATATATATATATATATATATATTTGAAGCTTTTACTTTTATTATTTTAATGTAATTAGTTATTCCTTATGTTAGACTTATTGGACAGTAAAAATTGTAACAAGTATACCCAAAACGATTCCCGTAGTAGGATCTCTTTATAGAATTATTATGCGAAAGTTCTAGTACTATACAATCTACCTTTATAATCTACACACTTTTATATTATCTTATTACTACTGTAATTATGGTAATGCACTTTTTGATGTAGAAAAGATATTTCTAGTCCTTTATAGCTAAAATGGATAATAAATATTTGTAATCACGGTCATTATATATATATAACAACCCGACCAACATGTTATTTGCCACTGCCTTTCTGAACTATTATTGTTTAAAATATAGAAGACAACAGTTGGTAAATGGCTTAGAATAAGTAGAAACATATCATATAAACTTTGTCCATTTGAAATATATAAAACATAACACGACCAATAAAAAAGTGGTATATTTTGATTTTATTAAAAAGTTAAAATTAATTGCATGCCAGGCTCTACTCAAGAATTAGAATTTGTCTAGTTTGTACATGTGAAATCAAATGATTGAAATCCCTTATTAGTTGGCTTATTGTACTTCACAAAACATTTGCCCAAACTATTAGCTATGGAACCTATCACTTAAGGCCAACACTCCATATGATTCAAATTTAGATTTTAACTTTGTCTAGCACAGACTTCCCATTGAGCCTGTTGCTTCGCTGAAGTTGCATATAGTCTATGTGTTTCATCCCAATGTAAGCTGCTGGATTGCTTTGATTGTCTAGCAGCTCTTTAGCTGGTTCCACAACAGTGTCCAAGGATGGTGCAATTACTACTGCTAGGGACATTCTTGTAGCTTTGTTGCTCACCACTGCTCGATGTAATACACTCTTGTACTTGCCATTGCTCACAACCTATTCCAAAAACAAAAGGGTATAAGCCTATCACATAATCAAGAGAGTTTAATATTTATTACTTTCAGTTGCAAAATCTAATGCTATCAACCAATCAGAATAACGAATTACATAATAAATTGTAATTAGATGATAACATGGAATGATTTTATACTATGCAGTATGCATATACTGTTTACTCTAATAGAACCATTGTTAGAAAAGAAACAAAATAAAATGCTTTAGCAACCAGGATTTGTTGTTGTGTACCTCAAGATGATCAGACACAAAGACTAGCAAGCAGTTTGGAGTGGAACTGACATTGATCCACTTGCCATTGTGAAGCACTTGAAGGCCACTAACCCCGTTCTGCATGAGGAGGTTCAGGAGGCCATGATCAGAATGCGGTGGTATTCCCATTGCAAGCTCAGGTTGTGGACAAGGTGGATAGAAATTTGCTGCTATCATTTGAAAACCAGAATCTAGGTTCATTGTATTCTCTATGTGGTTGGCTTCCAATCCCAAGCTTTCTGATATTCCTTTGAGTAGTTCCTTTCCCACTTCCCAAGTTCTTCTACAGTACTCTGCTGATGCCTCCCTTCAACAACAAAACATGTCAAATTTAGCATACAGAATATCTTACCCTAATGGTTAGTACTCACTACTTAGCACACTTTCTCTCTGTCTTTAACCTCATGACGTATAGAGCCATAATCTAGCTAGCACATATAGATTTGAAACTGTGAAGTGGAAGAGAGTGAGGTAGAACCTGAATCCAGGTGGTTTGTCAGGTGAGTGAAATTCAGGGTGCACCACGATTTTGAGGAAATCCCTCCAGAATAAGACTTTGTCCATCGAAACATTGGTGCTGGTGCCATACCTTATTGGGTCCATCACATCCTTACCTGCATACTCTTGCTTCTCCTCCTCTTCAAGATTGAAAAAAGCAAAAACTTGATCAAATATCTTCTCCATGAGGCTCTTTGACACGGAGTAATTGACGAGCATGAAGAAGCCCCACTCCTCACAAGCCTTGCCTAAGTCATGGATGGCTTTGGCCCGTTGATCAGGCGTGCCAGTGAGCAAGAGGGAATAATCAACGATAGGAATTGGATCATCTTGATCTGGGTCTGATACTATTTCATTATCTGAAGTAGTGGTGTAGGTGTATGAGGGTGGGAGGGAAGTGAATTGTGGAGATTCAGTTAGTGCTTTCACGCTTGTGAAACTTGTTCTATTGTTGGATTGTACTTGGCTAGCCTCAGAAGCCATTATTAGAGAAAGAGGGAAGTGACCAATAATATCAGTCTTGCTACTTCAAGTTGAAGTAATGAGGCTTCCTCTTATGTGTTCTCTTCGTTACTCGGTTCATAGTTATCTGAAACGTGTCTAACATTAAGTTATCTACCAATACCATTCATCTCTTCATTTTCTTGTTTCACAACTATCACGTACGTCACAACTTAGACTACTTAGAAGAGGTTTGTTGAAAATAAAGAGGACAAGTTGGATTTGTACTCACAAGATATATATCATAGAATATAAATAAAAAAAGTAAACTATACCTACTATATTCCTCCAATCTTCTTTTTATAAGAAAATCAGCGTACTAAAAGGTAACTGACAAAAGTACAACTATTTTCTAGCTTCCAATTCCTTATTAGGTTGTCTATGAATTTAATATTTATAACAATTATTTCTTAATCAAAAAATAAATATTTCATTATATATACTTTACTTAATAATTTAAAGAAATTTTTTAATGAAAATATTTGAAAACTGAACTTTTAATTAAAAACTGATGCAATTGATCAATTTACACATATTAATAATCTTATAAAATATGACAAAAAAAATCATATTTAAGTTTATTAGTTATATAACTTAATTTTATGTTATTTGTTATAATAATATTCAGATGGATTTTTAATTTTACATAGATAAAAAAATTTATATTTATTTTATCATATTAAACAATCTTTTCTATGATATGGAAAAATTTTATAACTGGTATTCTTTATATTATTTAGGTAGTTTTTAAGATGGGTTAAAATAACTAATTCAACCCAATCTTAATTTCCATAAAATAGATTAGGAATCTCTTTATAGGAAAAGAAAACAAAAATAAAAAAAAATTTGTCAATAAATTAAAAATAGTTTATGCAAAAATAAATTAGTAAAAATTCTTTCATATTAATTTCTTCAAAAACTTATTTTAACTTATAAAATTATTTATTTTATTTTTTCTTCTTTTATAAGTAATTATAAAAAAAATTTATTCAAATATATCATAAGTTGGATTAGACTCATTTTTAAATTGGATTGAAAATCTCAATTCAACCCAATCTTAGTGGATTGGGAATTGAGTTGGGTTGTTCTACCAAAATTTTTAAAAATAAAAAAAGAAGAAAAATTGTAAAAAGAGAAGACCCATGAGGTAATTCATCAAATAAAAAAATAAAATAATATAAATATAATGTCATATCCATAAGAATGTTATTTTATTAAATTGTCTAACACAAATGTTTTATAGAAGCTATTATCATATGTTAAATAAATGTAGGAAAGCAACAAAATAACATTAAATCCATAATAGTGTACAAAATATTATATCTAATAAAATAAAATTTAACCAAACAATTTATTGAAATACAAAAGAAAGATCTAACTTGACGAATCAATCCAACTCAACTCATCTCCTCACTCATTAAGTTAGGTGGGTTGAAAAATTGGATCACACAATTCGACTTATTTTAGTAGGCTTAATAGATTAATCTATTAGATTCAACCCATTGGGAAATATCTTCTTTTTCAATCTTAATTATATGTTGATAATTAAAAAATATATTTTGATAAAAGATGTATTTTTGTCTACTAAACATTTTAAACATAAAATACACTTTAATCTCTTATAAAGATAGGATTACACTTTCTCATTTTTCTTTCTAAACTTTTTGCTAAACCTATGATAATTTAATCCTTAATTCTATTGATAACAAATAAATCTATAATAACATATGTTTCATATAAAAGATTGAATATTATTTATATTAATAAATTGTCTTATGAATATTGTCTTACAAGACAAAACTCATTATTCGATTTTTTATTAGATTTATGTGATAAAATATAATTAAGAGATTTGCTTAATTAATGGAAATTTTTTTTTTATAGAAAGCATTCTCAAAAAGCCTTCTTAGCTTATCTGAGAAATAGAATGAAGTTTATCTCCTCTTGTATCTTAAAAGATTTATAAAAGGACAAAAATAACCATACAAGAAAATACATTAGTACAATAACATATTTGTGTCCGAAAAATTAAAAGAAAATAAAAATCTTCCACTATGCGAGAATTAAAAAAAGATAAACAAAATGTTTAAAAAAAAAAAAAGAGTTTCAACAGATATTTTTAAGGTGACAAGTCATAGACTATTAAAAAAATAACCGCCAAAAGTAAAAGTTGTGCATTAATCCGTTTAAAAACATTCTCTGTGAATTCTGAGTATATTTCTTTGAGCAGTTAGGCTAAGTATATGAAGTACATTCTCTGTTTCAATACCACTGATTATTAAACAACTAAGTAGATGAAGTACGAAAGATATTAAAAGAAAATATTTCATTGATATTTGACATATAGTTTTAATAATGATATTTGTATAGCTATTTTTGAATTTACGAGGGGATGGAAGAGAGATAGAAAAAATAAGAAAATTTGATAGATATAATAAATAATGTGATAGAAAATGAAGAAAGGAATAAACAAAATTAAATATACAAAAGAGATGGAAAAGAAAGTTGGTATATGCTTAGTATTTTTCTTAATTTCTTGAAAAGTATAAGTAACAAAAAGAAAAAAAGTATTCAACTTTTCTAAACTTTATTTCTTTTGCAAATAAATACTTTAAATTTTAGTTTTATAATTTTTACTTAAACTTTACCTCCTTTATATATAAATATTTTAAACTTTAATTTTGTTCAAATTGATCTTTAAACTTTATTTCCTTTTGCACATAGACATCTAAATTTTGATTTCATTTTAATTATTTTTAAAATAATCTCTTATACTAAATTGAGGCTAAATTATTAAAAAAAAAAAAGAAATTTCAACCATTTATTTATTTTAAATTTTAATCATTTATTAATTGTATTTGTATAAATCTCTTTCTCAAACATTAGAATATAACAAAGTGTAGAATAAAAAAAATCAAATAAAGACTTCTTTATTGTTTTTTATTATTTTATTTTATTTATAAATTCTTTATTATATTTTAATATATATATTGTAACAAGAAGAAATTAAGAAAAGATTGACATTTAATATTAATTAACTGTTGGAAAAATTTTCCGTTAGTAATTTAACTAATTTTTTTATTATTTTATTTATAAATTCTTTACTATATTTTAATAATACATTTAAAATTAAGACCGTTGCAATAAAATCAAAGTTCAAGATCACTATTTATAAAAAAAATTAATTAAAGATAAACTAAAATGAAATCAAAATTTAAGATATCTATTTAAAAAATAAATTTAAAAATTAATTATAATGAAATTAAAGTTGATAATATCTATTTGTACAACGAATAAAATTTAAGGATCGATTAAAGGGTAGAGTTTAAAAGGATTAAAGTACTATTTTCCAATAAAAGTATATAATTTCTGAAGAGTTGGACAGTTTCTTTATGGTCTGGAAGTTGTTCGACGAAATGTTTAAAAGGAAGATTGATTGGATAACGATATATCAGGAACAGGGATAACAATCTGACGTGTACTCGACGGTGCCTACGAAATTTATTCGCAGTATAAAAAGATTTTTAGTAAGGATAGTGCCAAAATTAGTGATGCAAATACTGAAATATGCATATTCTAGATAATAAATGGGTTTTCGTTTCGTGGTTTTTGTCTTAATTGTAAGACAAGCTAGATCCATCAGACAAACATGGTTCTTATCCTACTTCTGTTTGCTGTGTGTTTTCTTGCGTGTTTTTTATTTTATTACATGACCAATTGTTAGAATTCATATCTTGAACTATCCACTTAAGAACTCTTAAAAATGCTTCAATGTAACAAATTATAAAAATCATGTAAGGGACTTTCAAGCCTTGGACCAGGGACGTGAATTTGAATTTCTGAAATCTCCTTCACAATGAAATCTATATATTTTCGCATGAAAAATTAAAACTATAAAAATAGTGAACATCCAATGCAAAAGATTAAGAATAGGTATAACATAGATTTTTTTTTTTGGTTAAAGAAGTATTTAAGATTTATTATTTATACTCAATTAATTTCTACCCACAATATTAGTTTCTTTAAAGTAAAGTGATATATTTAATTATTACTTCGTATTCAAACTATATATCAAACTTTTAAATTTTGATTAAATAGTAGAATTGTTGAATCACTTGCACTTATAACATTTAATACATTTATCATATAGCCTATACATGCAAAGGGGTGATTGCCTAAGTCTTCGTGGCCAAAATCTTTATTTTATAATCTTATTACTAAGGAGGATCACGTTTCTTTTTTTCTTTTTACCTGCATAATATAGTTTCAATTGTATTTAAAGATAAAAACATAAAAATAGTAAAAATATATTATTAAAACTTAAAATATTATTAATAGCGTCTAGAAGTATGGATTAAAATATAAAGATTTTGTTTGTATATAAACTAAAGTAGGTAATTTTTAAGTATATGAACTAAAATGAAAAGTTAAAACTAAGTATAACGATTAAAGGAACAATTAAACATAAAAAAAAAAACATAAATGAATCATATTTTCATTGTCATATTATTTCTAATTTCCATACTTCTATTATAAATTTACACTATTCTCTTAAATACTTTTCTAATTGCAATTTAGTTTGGAACTATACCCCTGCAGGTAACAGAGTCGAGGAACAGTAAATCAGTTTTTCCTCCCCTGCTACCAATATTACATCACAGCATACCCAGAGAACAAGGTCAGTAAGCAAACTCAGTCGAAGTCGCGTGTTTGGTTTTGAAAAGCTCTCAAGATAAGTTCAAAAAATAAAATTGAAAAACTCTCCTGTATGATTATCAGTTAAATCCGATTATAGTTTTGCCTAAATTTTGTCTAAATGAAAAGAAAGCAAAAGTTACTTTGCAAACTCGATTTACAATATAGAATTCATTCATTCAAACTTAAATTTAAATATTTTAATTCAAACCTCCAAAACCTTAATATTACTATTAAGTGCGAGCAAATGCAGAGACATATGGAATCTTGATATTGCAGTTATGACTACAATTTAAAACCTAAAATGCAAATATAAATTCTGACCAAGAATCTGCATTTTGTTTGCAAGTTTAGTTTTCGCTACTAATTATTTATTATGCATTTCAGCATCAAATATAATGATGGACGAATCAAAAGCATTTTAGAGGAACACTATACCATGACAGCAGCATTTTTTGTATAATAATGTTACAGGGATGAAGTATCAAGTATTTGATCGACCACTTTTACTATGTTTTTTTACTATCATCAATGAGACTCGAACGTGAAATTTTACTCGTTGATAATTTCAAATAGAGCAACATCCAAGCGTTTTTTCTTCTTTTGTCTATGATAAAAAAAGTGCAAACAATATTTCATACGGATTTCCACAAGCCTAAGATATTCTTATACATTAATTGATTAGATAAGATACCCTGCATTTATTTTCAGCATCAATGCACATATAACGTTGGATGATAAAAAGCTCTACATACATAAATTCGATGGTTGGCTCTAGAAAACAAGAACATACATCCTATGAGGTGCTAATACACTTAAAACCCTCACCTTGTTGAGAGTTAGGAAGACGGTCTAGTTTTGAGGAACTGAACTAATCAGAAGCTTCTCAAAGGAGCATTTGCATTTGTCTTTCTCTGACTGCGGCCATACCATGATAGTAAGTGTTTGGCATTGAAGGAGCGTGACCTCTTGATGGAACTAGTGGAAGAAGAACCGGAAGCAGCTTTTGCAACCCTCTTTGAATAATTACTCCCACGAGATTCCCCTGACATAACAGTTGCAAGAGCAAGAGTGATTTTATCAACATCAGAAGAATCCAGAGACACCGATCTTCTTGGCTGTACTGTTACAACTTCTGAAGCAGAGTTCTGAGTTTCACATACTTGAACTTGCTCCTCTCCTTCCTCTACTTGACTCCCGAACAAATCATTATTACTATTTTGAGTATTTTCGATTCCAGTTTGGGAAACCTCGATCTCCACGAAAGAAGTGGAAGCAAAGGCGTTGGGATCCATGGAGGGGACCCTTGTGGGGTCGGTGACAATGGGAGCACGACACATGGGGCAGTTGGTGTGAGATCTGAGCCACGTGTCAATGCAAGGCAAGTGGAATGCGTGGTTGCACTTTGGCAAAAGCCTGAGGCTCTCGTCCTCTTCAAACTCTGTAAGGCAAACGGAACATTCGGTGCCTTCGACCAACCCTTCACCTTTTTTGTACTTGCAAACGGTGATGGCGCCGATGACTGACTGGTGGAGACCGGTGGTGCGGATGTACCAGATGTGGTGGTCAACGGCGGGGTCCTGTTCTTGCTCTGGAAAGTCTTGTTCTGTTTGTGGCTGCGATGGGGTTGTCCTCCTCCTTGTGTTAAGAGCAGAGAAAAACTTGGCGTAGATGGCGTAGCAGCAAAGCCCCAATAAAGCGGTGGCTACGATGGAAAAGCTGATGATCAAGTAGGTAGAGGTTACGATGTGTTTGGTGGGAGTTTGGGTCGTTATAATGACTTCTTCATCTTCTGGAGGGGGATAATAAGAAGGGTTAGGAGGACATGTTACACATGGTAGTATTGATGATAACAACTTTCTGTGATGCAGCCCCATGTCTGAGAGCAAGCTAGCATCAAACAAACATGGGAATCAAAGAAGGATTTGATCAATGGTGGGTTAGGTCAGGTGTGGTTGCAAGTTTGACTTTTGACTATTATCTTCCTCCACGCGTTTCCTTCTTTTGACTTTTATATTTCTTTTCTCTTGCAGGCTTTCTTATTGGGCTTACTTCGCCCTGCTCCAGCCCAACCTACTACCCCAAAACTATTTAAAGAAATAGAAAATATAATGTCAAAATAGCAGCAAAATGCACGCCAAATTCTTGTATTGTTAATTACTTTTCTTTTTTATTACAAGTATCTTCCACGAAAAAGCGCTCAATAAATATATTCTTAATTATTTTAGTGAACGTATTATGAACAAAAAATATATAATAGTCTGGATGTTTGGTAAATTCGTCAAACTCTAGACATAGATTCTTTTTACACTATTTAAATAAGAATTTTTATTTAATTACGCGTTTATGACTTTAGTGAATTTTTACGTAATTAGATTTTATTAAATCTTTTATAAATTAAAAATTGATTGTATATTACATAAAGATAACCATAAACACTTGATGTGATAAAATAATTTCTCAAGAATTTAGTTGCCCATTGGAAATATCAAAGAGTTGTATGACTTTCTTTTATTCTTGTCAATTTACCTGCATATTTTATAGAGGGGTTAGAGATATCTATATACTAATTTTCACGAGAGGTTACACTTACAGCACTCTTATAACATTGCCAAATTAGAGTTTCAAGTGTCATTATCAAATGATCCTGATTCCTGTGGCCTGTTAAACTTGCAAACTTGTGAACGAGATCCCGACAGGCTACAAGGAGAGACAGAGGGAAATCACTTTTTATTCTATTTTATATTGTTGTTAAAGAAAACAACGGATAATAGCTTGCTCTAGTTGTTAACTTCAAATGACCTCGCTAAGCCAACCAAGCTACAAATTGATTATAAACTAGTTGGAAAAAGTTACCAACTTCTGTATAAAATAATGTATAAATATTACAATTACGTAATCAATAATAAAGTTTATAAACTAGATTTTACATGTGAATTTTATAAAATTTAAATCTAAATAGATAATATCAAAATTTATTTTAAAAATGTTTATTGAACTTATTTTATATCGTGTGATTAGACTATCAATAAATGTCAAACTTCATAACTAAGATGTGTAATTATCAACATTGAAAATTTTACATTGAATAGTTAGATAATTTAAATAAAATATATAAATTATAAATTAATTTTGTAGAATTGAGTTATATCTAAATTTAAATGAGAAGAAACATTAATAATAATATTTAAAAATAAAAAAATTAAAAAATACAATAAAATTATTTTACTTCAAGCGCAGGAAGCAAAGGATACACTATATATTTTTATTTTTTTATAAAATAATCTTTGAATAAAAAATAGTTGAAAAATAAATTATAATTATATAAAGTATATTTTTATCTATAAAATTGATCATATTAAAAATCATTTTTATTTAATTTCACAATTAATTTATCAATTAATCGATTACTAACGTTATCGAATATCACTAATAATAAAATAAACTTATAAATTTTTTTATTAAAAAGATCTTGTTTAACTTTCAAATAACTGGCCAATTTTTTTTTCCTAAAAATATATAATGTGAAGAGGAAGTATTATGAAAGAAATCTCAATGACATTGATTAATCTAGTCTAGTCTTATATGCGAAAATATGATTTTGTATGATTATTTAATTATATATAGTGTTTGGTGAGTATATCCAATGAGAATATTGAAACTGTTTTTTCCCCCAATCACTTTGGTTGATAGTTACCTGCAACGAAATGACTACTTCATAGCTTGTACAATATACAGTACGTTGTTGATTCAATGCTTCCTTTTTGGTTGAAATGGGAAGATATGACTTACCCTTCGAAACTGTCTCATCTAGAGCTGTGAAGGGGCACCTCGGTGTAAACTGTAAAATTTTCTAAATTTCAAACTGTGTCTTGTTGGCAATAGGATCGCAAAACAAACATCGATCATCCATTAAATCTTGTAAATCTCTGCTAATAAGTTTGATTATGTCAAACAAATAAAAAGGATGCTGGACTGGGATTGGAACCACGATCTCGCGTAATTATATTTAATAGTTTAAATTTTCTTTTTTTTATTTTATCAAAATTCAATTCTACTAAACTTCAGAAGAAACGAAAATAATTAGTTGATGGAAGCTAAATCACTTTAACTATGTTTATCACAATTAAAATGATAAGTTAAATTAAAGTTTATAAGCTAAACTAGCTAAAAATTCATAAGCTATTACATTATAAGCGGTTAATAAAGAAGTTGATGAATATAAAATTACATAAAAGATATATTATATATATAAAAATATATATGCATAAACAAATAAAAGAGGTAATTATAAATTTGTTTTTTTTATTAATTTGAAAATCTTATTATTTTTTTAAAGACCAAATAGTTTTAATAAAAATAAAGTAGTAAGGAAGTGTATTAAAATAGTTAGAAGGGATATCATAAAAATTATTAAGAAAAAAAAATAAAAATGGAAGTGTATTGAAAAAATAAAATACAAACTTATAACCTATAAACTAGTTAAAAATAGCTATAAACTCATTAAACTAGTTATAAGTTAGTAAAATAACTAAACGTCTTAATTTGGTAAAACATGTCAAACACACTCTTTGAACCAATATTTGGTAAAACCAATTGATTAGTTAGCTTAATCCTAATAAGTTAGCTTAAATCTTATTACTTAACGTAAAGTTTATAAGTTAGTTTTGTTGAATTAAAATATTTAGTAAAATTACTTGTTAAAGAAGCTAATAAATATAAAGTAATATAAAAAAGATTTTCTTTTATAATTTTATATAAATCCTATTTTTGTTTTGTAGAAAAAAATATTTTTAGGTAATTATAGTTTTATATTTTTATTTATTATAAGTGCTTATTACCTTTTTAAGGATCAAATATTTTATAAAAAATTTAAATAATAAGAAAGCGTGTTAAAAACATAAAATAGTTAGTTAGGATAACATAAAAATAATTAAGATAAAGAAATGCATTAAAATAATAAAAATAAAAATGAAGAAAAGAATTACATGCTTATAATCAAGTTATGAGCTAGCTAAAGTAGCTCAAGGTTTATAAAGTATAATTTAGTGAAATATATTCGTTAATCAAACATTATAATTTGGTCAAATAAACTTATAAATTAGTGAATTAAATTAGGGAAAATTTTACCTCATGCGGTATCTGTTGTTTTGGGCTTCAACCCCATTTTTTTTAAAACAATAAAATAAAATATTGATTAAGAAAAAAAACTTCAGCACGTTTTTTTTTCTTTGGTATATTCACTTTTTTTTTAAATGTTTTCAAATTTCAAACCTTTTTCCTCGTAGCACAAAGCAATTTCTTTTTTTTTTTTTTTTCATCTTAGTCACAATATGGTCTTGAAATTTTGTATAAGCAATCTCAAAGCAAGCCTTGTTTAGTTTCTTAAACTGGTTGCCTGGGCCAAAATCATTATGTTCATATTCCTTTAGCACTGATGCCAGCCCAAAATTCAAGAAAATATCAGCGATGCTTCCATTCCACAAATCAAGGCTTGCTATTTCTCTTTCCCCACTCACTATACTCAACTATTCAACCCTTTTTTCATGTTCTTTTGTTGCATTTTTTAGGAAGAGATGACCAAAGAAAAGGTCAATTTTCAGCTACTTAAGCCACAAGGGAGAATAAAATATTACAGGCTTTACCTTCAAAGCCAGAAGGTTTAACTAACTTACAAGGAACACGCATGACACATACAACACTTAGCGTACGTTTCCCCTGTTTAGGCCACAACTTTGCTTGAAGTAACCAAATTCATATTCAAAATATTGGTTTGTTATCCCTCCTAGTGTTTTTAGCCTGCAAGACTAACCAATCTCACACATGTATATACCAATGGAAAAGCAAGGCCTCTCCATAATTGAATTGGTTATTTTAAACCACGTACTTACATCGTGCTAGGATCGATTATTTTTCTTATTCCAGCTGTTGTGAACAAGTTGAAAATCCTTTAAATATGTCAAGGAGAGGCTCATCATGGATAACTCAGAAATTCAGAAGTGTTGTTGATATAGTTCGTGCCACCAAATATCAATCAAGCTACGTTGGACTGCAGAGAAACCGACCAATTGTGTCAGCTGCTAGAACTGAAAGAGGTTATTGGATGCATCCTGGTCAGCAATTCTTTAGCACCAATAGCAACATAAGCACTAATGCTAAAGGGTAACTACCCACAACCTTTATTTTGCCTTTATCTTCATTCAATTCTAATCTCACTGTTGAATTTTACATTCTGAGATTTATTTTTTACCTTTACTTGTAGAATAAAGGATGTGAAGGTTCAACCTGATGCCCCTGCACCTGCTTCTAAAATCTTCACCTTCTCTAATTGGTATGAGCTAACATCCCATACTTCAATTTATTGATTTGGAATTTTGGACAAACCAAACAAACCATTTGAGAGGCACAATAAGTTCTTTCCATGGAATATGAGGATTCAAATCACCTGTATCCTAATTATGTCCTTATTCTTGTGTCACCAATAAAAAAAAATTACATGTCATTTAGAATAATTTATTTTAAATGACATATCATGTTTTTTTTATTGGTGGAACAGGAATATAGACAACTTGAATAACGCTCTCCAAATATTAAATTAAATTAGTTAGGTTAAGTTAACTAACTCATTGATCCACGCTTAATTGACAAATTCACCTAAAATTAAGAGAGGATTGGGAGTACTAATCAATGAATAAAAATAATAATTGTGCAAAACAATTAATGAGTATTTTTACCTATGAACATGCAGGCTAAGATGGGTTTTGGGCATTGTACTTTCTGTCCTGCTACCTTTCTGGAAACCTTACTGGGGAAAACTACAGAGAATAGAAGGTATATGAATATCCTATACACATGGAATATTTAATAAACAACCAAATTTCTTAATTTTTCAAATTTACTGAGAATTACGTTGTTTGTTAACCGGGGAAAAATGTGCATTCAGGAGAAGCAGAGTTGGTGGTTGAAGAGGTTGAAGTGGTGGCAAAAGTGGTAGAAAAAGTGGCAATGGTAGCAGAGAAGGTAACAGAGGATGTAGCAGAGATGCTTCCTGAGGATGGTAAACTAAGGAAAGCAGCTTTGGTGGTACAACATGCATCAAAACAGGCTGCTCATGATGCTCAGCTAACTGAAGAATTTGTACACAAGGTACCTACCATATTACCATTTACCACTACTAATATTTTATCCTAAGTTTTAAAGTCATCATCATTGTATTATTTGATATTTCGAAGATTAAAAACAAAAATACCCATTACGGCCACAATTGTGGTTGTATTGCAATACTAGACGCCTCAAAAATCTTTATGTTGCGTGTTGCACACCGTTTATTTGATCGTATAGCTTCACCTATTCTATACGTGACAACTGATTATTTTTTGCTTCTGTTTTATGTAACTTGGTTATTGAAACATAGGTCGAAGAACTTAAGAATGATCTGGATGATCTAGAAGCCTTTGTTGAACCCGTCATTGACAAGATTGTGAAGATATAACCTGAGGATAATTGATACCAAAAGAAAATTACTTTTCTTGTATATTATTGTTTGTATTACTGTACTTGTAAATATCTCTGCATACTTTTTCTTTTTGTTAATTTGTGCCATTTGTAATTTATTTGACGGTTATGCTATTTATTAATCTGTACTTGTTAATAAAATTCATTTTACTCAATGGTTAAATTCATTAGATATCACATAGACATATGATAACGGTTATGCTATCGATAGATCAAACTTCTAGAAGTTTTTAAAATTCAAAATTAGTTAATACTTCATTTTATCGTTATGAAAGTAAGAGTAAATACTCCCCACTCCTTGAGAAATATATATATATATATATGTCTCAAAGTTCTTAAATAAGATTCGGAATTAGTTAGCGGTAATGCTAAGAGTTGTAAAAAAAAAAAGAAAGAAACTTAAAAGATTTGCTTATACTAAAATAAACTAAATTACACCGCATATTAATATCTTAAAGGAAATAAAATAAAATAAAATAAGAGAGGAAAATAGTATAATTTAAACATTTTTTAAGAGAGGAATTATAATCTCCTCTAAGAGTTATTCAAAGATGATTGTATCAATTGCTGTTAATTTAAATACCAGGAGGAAAATTTAGGCAACAAGGTTTGTTGGATGTGTGAAGATCATTTAATTTGTGTAATTGGCTCGTAATATTTTGATGGAAAATCTCATAGATGTTTTAGCTACATGATATTTTTCAGAACATGGTTAACCAAATTAATATTTGCAACAAAACGCATTCTCATCCATTAATGGACCTTGCTTGATGGCATTATTTTAATTTAACAGTGAAGAACAAAATGGTAAGAAACTCTTGGGATGGGAGTTGGGACCATGTTTTGTTTCCTTGGAAGTTGGTAAGAAAATTATTGTTGATAGACACCTTTGATTACAGTACATACATTAATATATGATTATATGATAGTGCTTTTTTCCGTTTCAGCCGCGTGGAAAAAAGGTTAAAGAAGCTACAATGTCAGTGCCAGCCTCAAAGGCCAACTTTCTCTTTTTTTACTTTCTTATTTTCTGCTCTTCATCCAATTTTAATATACTTTAATATGTTCATGTCTCTTTTAACTGCTGGTTAAAACTTCAAAAAGATATTTCTATAGTTTTTCTCATATTATATTACTTATTATATTTTTCATTTTTTCTCTCACTCTCCACCCCTATTTCTTATTAAATATATACATATACCAATAATTTTCCTGTTCGGAATTTGAAGTCCATCTCATTCACCACTGTTCCTATTTATTATAATATATATTACTTTTACAATATTTAAAATTATTATAAAATATAAAAATAAATTTACTAATTTTTGTAATATTTTAATAAATATTGTATTTAAATCATGTTATAAAATATAATTAATTATACTAATATTTAAATATTATTAAATATATAAAAAGTGTTATTAATAAAAATATTGATAGTATTTTATAATAAAATATTATTAAAAGTTACTTAGCAAAATGTAGCAACTGGTGGTAACGTAATCAAATAGTTGAGTCCGTGAACTTGAGTAGAGATTTTATAAAAGATCTTGTTAATATATCCCTAGAAAATGTTCAGCCTACACCTAAACAATAGGGTATATGCGTGACAAAAATAGAAAAAAAATTGATAAATGATCTAATAAAAAAAGAAAAAGAAAAGAAACTGAATATATAATAATAATAATAATAATAATAATAATCCTATTACCACTTTTAAAGAAGTAAGATAATTAAAAAATAAAATTAGAATGAACTATAATTCATGGGGATAAATGTGTTTTACTTTATTTTTTGGATTTATTTTCCATTTTAAAGAAGAAATGTAATTAAAAAATTTAGTATCCATGGGTAAGTGAAATATAATTTGTAGTCAAATTAAATTATGTTTACTTGTTTGAAAAAGTACTCTTTATAACACTTCTATTCGTGATGTAGAATTTCTTCATAACAAAATCAGTTAGCATCACAATCATAAAATGTGAAGCAATTAATGATTTACTCTATCTATATCTATATCTATATATATATATTGAAGTCAAACAAAGAAAAATGACCAATAATAAAAAAATATAAAATATTAACGAAAAATGATACACATAAAAAAAACTTCATATAAAAAATATTTAGTATCCACAAATGAGCGATAATAATAATCATATCTGATATTTGAAAATCCAAAACAATTAAATAAGAATATAAAAAATTAATAACAAAATTCAATGAGAATCTTGTCTAATTACATAATATGATTTGTTACAAAAGTATTTTCTATATCATACTTAAATTTTGCAAATAGCAAGTTGTTAAGAGATGTAGCTTTTAATAAAAGCAGCAATTATGACTTAAACGTACGAATAAAATTTATTCCAAAAGATTAGTTTATTAAATAGAAAATTCTCATGAATTAATTGTTTTATTGAGTTTTTTTATTTTGCATGTTGAAGAATACGAGACTGTAACACATGGCTTGTGGATAAAAGCCCCCATTACAAGTGAAGAAGCAAACATTGAATGTTGCCTTAAGAGAATGACAAGGAAATGTATCGGTTGCCCTTCTAAATTCTAATCTGATTCAATTTAGTGTATTTGTAATTGCTTTCTAATGCGCGTATCTTGTTCGTGGTATCTTCTTAATTATTTTCATATCTAATAAGGAAAAGATGCATAAATTATTCATTGTAACTTCGGTTAAATTCACATTTATTGATAACTAACATGTTACTAAACACAGTTATATTTATGTTTCATTGAGCCTGTTACGTTAATTGTTATAGGCCGTAATCACCTAATTTGTTTTCCCTATCATTTATTGTTATATAACACATCTCATGTCTTCTGGTGCTTTTCGAGACTGCATTTTATACACACCTTCACATTTACCGATTCTGTCGCTCGTCAGAAATTTTATCGATTGTTTTGCGAGATTTTCATGAATAATTTGTAACGGTGCAATTAAAGTACAAAATAAATCCTATTATTTTTGAGAAAATATATTTGTATTTTTACAAAAAAAAATAAACTATCAATTAATGTGATAAGAGAAATAAATAGAAAAAAAATTGTATAAATAATATAGTTTATTATTATTATTTTTAAAATAATCCAAAATGATTGTACACATTCAATGTTCCATTCTAATCGAAATGAATGGACACACTTTCCCATGTCCTTACAAAGGGGAAGGGGCATACGGCCACAAACATGAAACACAGTCCTTTTTTAAGACGGTCGTACATGTCGCGCTTCGTCACTTCGCTTTAGACATGTGATCATAGCTTGGTTGTGTTTTGGACTGTAACCAACCAAACCTCAATAATGCATCTGTTTTATCGTACATTGAGAGTGAAAGTCATGGGAAATTTACACTATGAAAGAAGGGAAAGTGAGGAGCTAGCCCTCCAAAGTATAGTTTGTCTCGTTCAAATTTTCCACTAACTTCAAAAGAGTAAAAAAGCAAACCAAAATCAACCACGAAGTTTATTGCATATGATTCTTCACAATGGCGGCCCCTCATTTCCACTTTAGATTTGATTCTTCACACACTTTACCAACCATTTCCATTCTCACTCTTATTTTTGGATTCATGTTGCAATCTAAAATCTTTTTCTACGCTATAAAATAGCTTTTTTTCTAAGCTTTAAAACAATAATAACAGTATGTTTATTTGTGATAATATAAAGAACTCAGATATAATTTTTATTTTTAATTTAGGTTAAAAAATTAATTTAATTTCTTGAATTAAATTGTATTTTAAAAATTATTATTTTTAGTAAATCGTATACACCACTAGAAGTGTTTAATCTCTTGAATTAATTATAATTTTCTCTTTTTTGGCAGTACAACGAGTGTCCTCAAGACTAAGAGGAAGGCCTTAACAAGCTGTTGCAATTCCCACAAAAAAAAAAAACACTGTTGCGATTTTGTCACAATCCATAATATTGTAAACAAATACCGATCGTAGCCACCATTACAGTCCTGCTGAGGTTGCAAAAACATAGAAGCTGCAACCAAAATCGCGACAATTTATAAATATTTGCTTAAGAGGTTAAAGTTGACAAGAGTTTAGGTTATACGTCCATGAGAAATTGAGGTTGTATATATGATTATAAATTAGAAATAATAATGGAATGGAAATGACAAAAGTTAGGAAGAATAAAAATGTATCATGCATTCATCATCATCATAAATACAATACACAAAATAATCGAAAGAATGAATCCTCACACAGCATAGAAAAGCAACCAAAAATGAAGTACAAGAATACACGATCCGTGTAAATTCGCCACGACACAAAAAAGAAAAACAAACTCCACGAAACTCTCTACATAAGCAAAGACACAGTGAAAACCGCGACGGCGGCAGATCCAGCGACGGCGAATCTGTTCAAAGCGGCGCCGTTTTGTGCCGGTGCCTGCGACGGTGCCTCAGCTGGAGGACCGGAGATCGACGAGGGAGTGACAGAAGGAACACCAGCCGGCGACGGAGCTAGAGGAGGAGACGGAGGAGAGTTGACGGTGGCCGGTGAAGGAGACGGACTATTCACCAACGGAGAAGGAGGAGACGCCAACGGTGAGGAGGCGGACGGAGAAATGGCCGGGGACGAAGACTTGGGCGGCGTGGCAACGGGCGTTCTCTTTGGAGCCAGTGCCGGCGACGACGCCGGAGACTGAGCCACGGCGGAGCTCACCAACAATGCGGCGACTAGCGTCAACACAACTGTGGAGCTAGCCATTGTAGAAAGAGAGGGATAGTGAAAAGAGAGAGAATGTGAAGTGTTTTAATGCACCGAAAACAATTGAACGAGTGAGAATGTGACTGTGGTGAAGTGAAACGGTGAGTAGGGAGGGTATTTATAGAAGCGTAACCGCGTGGAGACTTGTCGTTACGAGCCGTTGATGCGTTCAAATGATTATCAGGCTTCAACATACGGTGCTTATTCTTTCTGCCAATCTTAAAGGGAAACAATAATATAAATACTTAATTACAGTAAAATCTTTACTCTTTTTTTTTATAATATTAATAAATAATAAATAATTAATTTATAATAAAGTATTACTTCAATTCTTCAAACAAGAAATTAAAATATAATCAATGTTTAAATTAACTAATATATGATTATTTCAGTTTAAAATTTGTGTTAAGTATTTTTTTAAAATTATAGTTTATAGCAGTTTTACATTTAAATAAAATTTTCTCTTTCATATATATATATATAATAAAAAAATATAATCACGATAACAAAATTACAACTTAAAATTTTATGTATAATTAGGCCAAATTATGTATATATTAAAAAATGGTATATATTATTTTTTTTTTCTATATTTATGATTTATGATATTAATAAAAAATAAAAAAATAAAAGTAATAAAAGATTATGTAAATTGGAAAAGAAGGATGAATTGAGTTGGCGTAAAGACTAAAGAGTAAAGAGTAGCACACCGCACACGACACGACAAGACACGCGGGGAGTGTGAATGAGGACGTGCGAGCTGGTACAGCTGTCTTTGAATCAGGAACGTACACGTGGTGAGAAGTTTGAAGGATATGATGAATCGGTGAGTTGGATGGACGCTTATTAGGGAAAGTCGTAACGGTCGAAACTAGTAAAAGAAGGTGAAAACATTTTCTGATACATAGTTTCGGCGACAAAGTCGGAGTCGGTTCCAAAGTTGCTCGCACGAAACGGCAGGGACCACCTCCTTTGTTTTTCTATGAGTAATAATTAATATTTAAATGCGTCTCTAGTTTCTTCTCATGACATAACCGTTGAACGGAAACTGAACAAAAGAAATTTTGGAAGAATAAATCGAACTACTCAAATAAATAAATCGGTTATCTGATGTTGGCGAATCAAATTAACTTTTCTCATTTTTTAAATATAAAATCTCTGTTGTTAGATCATTTGTATTGTATTATATTTAATTTAATGAGAATGAGGAACTAAAATCAGTCTTATATTATGGTAAGCTTAGCTGAAAGGGAAATGAACCATATATAAAAGCCTTTTAAACAAAAAAGTTGTAGCAGCATGTTTGGTATATGCTAGGTTGGACCCTGTTGCTGAAATCATATGTATGGACATTCGGAATATCATCACCTTTAAAGATAATGCTGTGGTTCACAGCACAGCATGAAGCAAGTCTTGATAAATTATTATGAAATTTGGAAAGCTGTTGTCACGAAATGATGCTGTCCAACCAGATTCCATCCACTCAGTTTCCAAAACCAAAGATTATGTATAGAGAGACAGTTCTATTAGTAACTCAAATATTTTAGCTTCAATTTTTAATGCTAGATGAAATTGAATAATGCATGAAAAACGAAGTTGTGTTTCCATTATCATTACGTATAACCAAAAACAAATAAAAACACGGTAGCAGTACTTTCTTTATCCATCTTTACGTGTCAGTCTCGATTTTTTTTTTTTAGTCTCGTTATGTTTTCTTAGTCTTGCGTTTTTGATTGAGTTAGCGTCTTTTACTGTGCTTCTTTTTAATGGCACGTCTTGTAGTTTACTTTCTGGTCAAACTTATTATTTCAACTTTTTTTTTCTTCATATTCGTTTCATTCAAATTATTTCTTTTATTTAATTACTCTTTGCTTGATTAGATTCATTTAGAATTATGTTAAAGTATTAATTAATATAATGTTAAATAAATATTCATATGTTTCATTACACTTTAAAATTGATTATAGATTTAAAATTAATTTTAAATTTGAATCGAGTCGGTCTATTTTTAATTGGTCAAAATAACATACCACCTCACATTATTAGTTCCATATAGTGCTCATTTAATGTCCCAATGAAAAGGCACCGGACACTAAGGGGACAAGAATCTAGCTAGTGCGACTCTAGGTAGAGGGTGTCCTTTTCCCTCCCTAACTTGGCAGACCTACAAAGGGTAGAGGTGACGTTTAAGCAGAGCCTAAGAGAAATTTTCTATGTCAAATCCCATTGCTCGAGGACAACAACCAATCTCTTTATCTCTCTCACTTCCTCTCTCCCCGGACAACTATAAAGGGTGATCATAAACTATCATCAAAGAGATTTTTCTTCCTCCTACATACATATGTCCACTATGTAACTGATCTCTCAAATATCAACGTGAACATTGGTGTCCATCATGGGACTTGCGAGAAAACATCTCTCAACGTCCACAACTTCAAAGAGACTTCAAATCAACCATGTCAATCACGAGACAACAAATGAGCTCTAGTAATGGAGGCGATGAAGATACCATCAACGCCTACTTCGCGTAGTAGCTTCTTTGCAAGAAAAAACGAGGAACAAACACGCTTAAACCAAGAGGCGACCCGACCCGACGTCAAGAAGAGGCGAAGCAGCACCACCAGGAGGCCTTGAGGTTAGCAGCAAAATGGGAGGAGGAACTATAGAGACAATTTGAGGAAATGAAGGCTAATGCTGGATGGTTGGGACACACAACCCAAATAACCCCCCTCCCCACCTTCCAGGGACAACCTTTTGGGTCGAACATTGACTAGGTCATCATTCCACCACATTTTAGAGAGTTGGTAGTTGATCCTTTGGATGGGACCCAAGATCCCCACATACACCTACAAGCTTTCCAAACTCAAGTGTACATCTAGGGACAATGCCATTAACTACAAGCTCTTCTCGGGAACCTTGAGGAGAGTCGCCATGCAATGGTTCTCATGCTTGCCTCCTAGGACCATCCACACCTTCAATAACCGGCATCCAACTTTCGTATCGCAATTCGTTGCCGATCATGCTAAAAGGCTTGAGGTGACCGACTTGTTTGATATTAGACAAGCTAAAGGGGAGAGCCTCAAAAAATACCTCACGCATTTCAACAGTGCAACAGTCCAAGTCAACAACCTAGACCAAAAAAAATTTCGTGAAGGACTTCCAAAAGGGTTTGAGGGTTGGATAGTTCAATGATTCCTTAGCCCTAAGGCGACCCACAAGCATGGGAGAAATCAGGGGTAGGGTTGAGAAGCACTTTGAGGCTGAAGAGGACCAAGTCAACGGGATCCATGCTAAAAGGAACGTACCTGCGATTTCAAGTAAGATCGACTGTGCTCACTCCGGGAAGGCACACCATTGCCAGGGAGGCAGGCCAAATGCTGTCATGACTCAATTCACCCCATTGAAAGTCGAAAGGGATCAGATCTTGATAGAAGTCTATCACACACAATTGTTGGACATCCCCCCACCAACGGGTCGTCGATTGGGGTCAGCACAAGATGAGCAATGCGAGTTCTATTGTGCTCATGGGCATACGACATAAGACTATAGGACACTACAATCCTAGATCAAGAAGTTAATCCTCAGTGGCCACTTCGGACGTTTCGTGCAAGGTTGAGGCAAAACAAAAACCAACAGTTGTGACCCCTCGAGATCTCTCCCAGCTAAAAATGGACGAGGGAGAGACAAACAGACCAAGGGCAGAAGTCTTGAGCAGGGAGGAATGAAATAGAGGTTGAGATGACAACAAACAGATAAGTAGGAGCCAAGAAAGGAGTTGGAGTAGATGACCAACCCCCCCCCCATAAAGGAACCATTGCAACAATTTCGGGAGGAGGAACAACCATGAAGATGTCCTCGTTAAGAAGGTGAAGGTACGTCCAAGAGGTAATGATCGTACAAGCCGAGAGAGCCCACCCTAAGGATCCTATCATCTCCTTTTCGGAGCAACAAGGAGATAACCAACAAGGAGTAAAAGGGTGGAGCAACATTCACCAAGAAGGGTGGACAAAACCAACAAGGAGATAAGCCTCTAGAGCAACATTCACTTTCTGGAGCTCGACCCACGACAGACCAAGAAGCCCAAGGTCTACAACCGGTGGACAATTTGAAGGAAGTACAAATCAGTTCAAAATCAACCGAGATGACCAAGATCAAAGGCGGACTCAGAACTGAGGAGGAGTAATGAATGATTTGTTTTCTAAAGAAAAATAGAAACATATTTTCCTGGAGATAAGCCAAGAATTGACTCAATTTTTCTCTGCCATCAATTATCCATAGCCTTAAAAGCATGACCAATAGCCTAGAAAAAAGGAAAGATAGGCGTCAAGAAGCATTGAGCGGCAAGTGAGGAAATCGGAAAAGTACTGCCAGCCTATTTCTTCCAGGAGGTACGTTACCTGACTTGGTTGGCCAATGTAGTGATAGTCCGAAAAACCAACGGTCGGTAGCGTATGTGTAAAGACTATATAGACCTGAACAAGGTCTGCCCCAAGGACCCCTATCCTCTATCGAGCATTGATTGATTGGTTGACAACGCTTTCGGATACAACCTCTTGAGCTTTATGGATGCCTACTCTAAATACAACCAAATCCGAATGCACCCCTATAGACAAAGCCAAACAACGTTTATAATTGACAAAGGCAACTACTATATACAAGGTATATGTGGATGACATGGTGGCTAAGTCGGCCGACAGCAAATAACATTGGGAGGTGTTGTCCCGAGTATTTGACATCTTGAGGAGGCACAAATTAAAACTAAACCCAAACCCAAAGAAATGCTCATTTGGTGTTCAAGTTGGAAAATAAGATTTATGTTGACCAGAAGAGGCATTGAAGCCAACCCGGATAAGTGCAAGGCCCTGTGATCAATATGAGGAGTCCCAAGAGTGTGAAGGAAGCCCTCCAAGGGATGGACACTGCTAGATGATGGAGCATCAAATCAAAGAGGCAGTGGAGTCAACATCATGTTGGAAGGATATTGATAGAACAATCCCTTTGATTTGAATTCAAGGCAAGTAATAACTAGGTTGAATATTAGGTACTTTTAGCTGGGATGAAACTGTTCAGAGGGAAAGGAACCTAGGTGTTGACGGTCAAAAGTGACTCCCAACTGGTGACCGACTAAGTCAACGGTGAATACCGGGCGAAAGACTCGCAACTAATGAGGTACTGGGACATGGCACGAAGACTGGTAGCATCCTTCGAGAATTTCACCCTCTTTCATTTACCCAGAGATCAAAATGAGCGAGTTAACCTATTATCCAAACTGGCAAGCACATAAAAGGGTGGATTCAATAGGTCAGTCATCTAGGAAACAATTAACCAGCCAACTATTGAGGTGGAAAGTGTGTGCCCCGTTAGCCACATCACTTCATAAAAGACCCCCATAATGTCATTTCTTCAAAAAGACGAAATATCGAATGGCCCACTAGAGGCCAAGAAGCTCAGAAAGGAAGCCTTGAAATATGTCCTAATTTTCAAACAATTGTATAGATGAGGATTTTCTTACCCCCTCTTGAGATGCTTAGATCTAGACGAAGCAGAGCATGCCATGAAAGAAGTTCACAAAGGGGTGTGTGGAACCCATATTGGTGATCGAGCCTTGGTGAGCAAAATAACCCGGGCCGGTTACTACTGGCCGACACTAATAAAGGATTGCATGGAGTTTTTGAGAAGATGTGACGAGCGTTAATAATTCTCAAACTTACACATGGCCCCTCTAGAGCTCCTTCACTCGATAACATCCCCATGGCCTTTCCATACTCGAGGAGTAGATATTTTAGGACATTTCCCCTTGGTTGTCGGACAACTTAAGTTTCTCATTGTGTTTGTTGACTACTTTACCAAATGGGTGGAAGCAGAGCCGGTTGCCATGATCTCGATTGAAAGAGTTAAACGATTCTACTAGAGAAAGATCATATGTCAGTTCTGGCTCTCGAGTGTTATAGTATTGGACAATGGTACACAATTTGCATCCTGGTTAGTCACTGATTTTTGTTCAAAACTCGGGATAAGACAGTCTTGTACCTCCGTCGAACACCCACAATCAAATGGTCAAGCAGAGTCGACCAACAAAGTAATCCTTCGAGGTCTAAGAAGAAGGTTGGAAGAAGTTAAGGGAAGATGGGCAGAAGAATTACCTTAAGTACTCTGGTCATACCATACTACCCTCACTCCACCACCTAAGAAACTCCATTTAGATTAACATTCGGGATGGATGCAATGATCCTAGTAGAAATCGACGAGCCTTATGTACACATTTTGATATTCTAAGTAAAATGCAGGGTGCTTCTAAAGAAAAGAGCAAAAGATAAAAAACCTGAGAGAGGCGATCGACCAACGATCCCTTTAAGCAACAAAAACCTAAGAGAGGTGGTCGACCAACGACCCCTCCCCCCAGGCAACCAAAACTTGAAAGAAGCGGTCGACGAACGACCATCCAAGCAACAAAGAACGTCGATCCAGTAAATTGAGCAAAAGCATAGATAACACTGAAAGCAATAAACTTGTGACACCCTTCTACCCCGAATACTTAAATTAAAATAATCAAGTAAATAAAAAGGAAGACAAGGTAATAGATAAAACCAAGTAGACTTAATTCGTATTAAGGATAAAGGTTCACATGGTCATTATCATGTTCAAACATTAAGTACACATAAAAAATTATCCCATAAATTATTAATGTTGATCTAAACACGTCATTCATGTGTTTGACAGATATTTCAAATATATAAATCACTTTCATTTCTGTATACATTTAGTGAGTTATTGATATGCCCATCATTTTCAAATATTTAAGATGCAAAAGTACGTAGAAAAGACATAGAACCACTATTCTAAATCCCAAGCCCCGATGTCACATAAATTAGAGCAAGACCCCGCCTCTTCAAAACTCGACACCACAAGTACCCTCAACATTACCTAAAAGAAAACCACAAGAGAGTACGATGAGAAATAACATTCAATCATATATAAATGCAGATAGTACCCCAAATCTCATCCATTACCGTATCCAATTACTAACATTTAACAAATACTCATGTATCAATCACACGTTCCAATGCATTCAAAATCAATCACATTCCATTCATGTTTACAAAATGCACATGCTCGCACAATGCATATGCTCATCACCACACCTAAGAGTCTCGATTCGGAACTCCACACCATGGGCGAACCTCCTCAATCCCCTTAGTTATCATTAATGATGGCCACATTGTTAAACACCCCATATGGCCGGTGTGTCGCACAATTAAACACCACCTATGGCCCGTGCAAAGACATTCTACACAACCGTTAAACACCACCTATGGCTAGCGTGTAGCATGGTTAAACACCACCTATGACCCATGCATATGAATGTCCCCCATCATTAGTCCACCCTATTAAACACCACTTTTGGCCAGGGTCCCCTATTAAACACCACATATAGCCAGGGTATTATAACCATGTTTGGCTTCTCATGCATCTCATGTCCATGCTCAATGCATTCTCATCCACATTCTCATTCTCATGATTCATACGTCATTCACACAGTCCATGATCATGCCAAAATTATATCAATTTAGCCATCATTACCATAAATCATTTATAAGAACGCACAAAATTATATCAATTTAGTCATCGTTACCATAAATCATTTATAAGAACGCACAGAAACACAAAACGTTAATCCAAGAATTTAATCTCCCTTCAAATGCCAAGATACCATACAATCACAATTATTAATAAAGGCCCTAAGGAAGACCCTACTGGTCTTTCTTATGTAAATGAAACCTAAATAGTGAGATAGAACTGATATCTTTGCATATTTTGAAGCATAATGAAGAAAACATGTTCATCAAAGTCATTCTTTTTGTTCCTTTGGGATTCCCTCTAGAGGTTTTCCTTCACACTAAAGGCAACCGATTACATCATCAATTAAGTCAACCAAAACCACGGTACACATTGACGAATCTTTTGTACCGATTAAAACATTTTTAGAACATAATAACCAAACAAATTTGACAATTTAGATCCTAGAGGGACTTAGGGATTACCCTCACTACCCGTACACCCCTGCATTCACATATAACTAAACCTATCTCCCCCGTACCTTAGATGCAAAGAACATCGAGGATCTGGTGCGGCTCCAGGACGATCTGAACACCCTAACTCCTCCTCCTTGCAGGTTTGCGTTCTCTCTCCTTTAGGTCCTCTAGGTCTGGCTGTCTGACGCGCAAAACACTAATTAGGGTAAACTGATTATCCATGTCTAATATTTTAGTTGGGTCGGGTCAACCCCCGACCTGCCCGTCAGTCTCCCCCCATTAATTCGATTAATTAAATTAATAAATAAAAATAATTCATATTAATGCTTCATCAGTTTATAAAACTATCAGCTCCTCCATTAAAATAAAATTAAATGTAAATATTTAAATACTAAATTAATTTTCTGCCATCATTAAAAATAATAACAATAATAATAACATTTCAGTTTCAAAATGCAATTATTTAATAAAATAATTTTCTGCAACAATTAATAATTAAAATAATATTGATAATAATAATAATGATGTAATTTATTTTCTAAAAAAATAATTAAATAATTTTTAGGATGTTACAAAACTCATTCAACATATGAGTAACTATATTACCAATGAAAATCAACAAGCTTGTAAACATCAAACTCAAAAGTGGTCAAAGAAAAAAACAAAGCAATAAAAAGTAATGTAGCCAAAGCAAACCGTACTTTTTTCCAAAGTACAACAAAGTACATGATCAAATAAAAAGAAGAAAAGCTATAGTGTTTACATAGTAGAATTGGTGGGAGAGGTACTCTCAATTAAGCGACCACCACTACGTCCTTATACACATCGACCTCCAATATGTCAATCCTGGGATGAATAACGATTACCTACCGAAGAGCACAGTTAAAGCCGCCCTCGAACTGGTCAAGAAGGGAAAAGTCTTTCTCTTCAAGCATCTTTTCTTTCTCTACCAAATGTTTGTCCTTTTCTGTTAGAAGCCTATCTTTCTCGACCAAAAATTGGTCCTTCTTGGCCAGAATTTTATCCTTCTCAACTAGAATACCTCCTTTCTGCATAATATTAGCTTCAAAGTTGGAGTTCTTCTCTTCCAGATAAGCAATTCAATTCTTTTGAAAGGACGCTTCTATAAGCAGAACATGCTCCTTTTCCTGTAGTCAATCTTTCACCAGTAAATACTTAGTCACATCCTCAAGGGCTATTTAAAGGCGAGCTTGGAGGTATACCGACTCCTTCTATTTCTCTCTAAGATCCTCCTTCAAGTGATGTATCTCAACATTAGCATTTTTGGTATGCTTAACCATCCTTTTTCTTTGAATCCCGAGATCACCATATTTAAGCTCAACAGTACGGGAAAGAACCAAAGCATAACTCGAATACGCTTCAAGAACTCGAAACCTCCCCTAGACTAAGAATATCCACCTTACGACTATTGGAAGGAGGGCTAGATGTTTGTTAACCACCTTCATCAAGGGGATTTCCAATTGGCCGGTAGGACCACCTTGGCAAAAGGTGAAGCAATCGCCTCAACAAGCTCTCGCAGACCTAGAGAAGGATCATTACGAGGTTGCTTCTGGGAGGGTTCAAGACAATCAACTGAGACATCTTCGACAAATAAAAGAAACTGGCCCAACAGTAGAGATCGGCTCAGCAATAGAGACCGGTTCAACAACAGAAATCAGATTCGCATCAAAGACCGTCACAACCTTAGGAAATGACAGAACAATAGCACAAGTAGAGTTAGGCATAGTGGCTGGAACCACTTCCGACATTGCAATAGAGGAGGTGTTGCCCACCCCCTATTTCTTCTTGCGTAAAGCTCAATGTTCAAAAAGTCCGAGAGCTAAAATAAAAGAAAGATACAAAACAAAGTCAAGAAACATAGCCACAAAAAAGGAAAAGTAGCTCAGACAGAAAGTCACCCTTCTTTACAAGATCCACACAAGAGGATACTGGTTGACTCACAAGCTTGGAGATAAATTCTTCCTCCTAGTCCTCCACATAAGCCCTCTCCACTCTTATGCCAATTACTAGATCCTTCATCCAGAATAGAGGAAAAAACGGGTGACTAGAGTAGTCTAAGAAAATATTGGGGTCATCACCAACACAACAAACATGAAAAAATCGGTCTTTGAAGAACTTAACTTTTGCAAAAGGGTTTTAGAAGGGAACGACCTAGTTGACTACTTAAAGACGACTAGTCCACCTTCTCCATTTCCTGAATTGAAAAAAGCCAATAGAACACATTTAGGGAGGGCAGTCTTTTCATCTAATCACAAAGAATCTCAAGACCGCACAAAGGCCCACTCGTTGAGGTGGAGCTGAGTCAACACCACGTTGAGAACTCTAAGGACCAAGCATTTAAAGGCTGATAAGGGTATCCTAATTCCCAACTTCATGGCTAAAGTGTCATATAAATAAGTATAATGTCATCCACCCTCACCGACTGCATCATTAACATCTCCATCAAGACCCTCACAAACGAAAGGGGAGTACCAATATTGACCAAGGTCCTGGAAGGCGAATAAAGCCAATGACCCCTTCTAGCAACTTGGTCTAGTAAAGACAGAGGACACCTTTCGAACTCCTTCATCTACCCAAGAATAGGGCGTGGGATCGCTTACCCCACTTACAGGGTTCTCTGGGAAGCACTCTTCTTCCACTTGCCGATACCAAACACGCATAAGGGAACTACCCTCCTCCACCACACCAATGGAACCCCCCTTCTTTGGAAGAGGGGCTAGAGATTACCTCTACATCCCCTGAAGGGGAGGTATATTGCCCATTAGTAGGAGCTATTCTTACTACATGAATGGCAGGGGTCAGTTCAAAACCACACCACTGTCATCACGAGAGAGAAGCCCACCAGATATTCACTAGAGGATAAAACTAAAAGGGCAAGGAAAAGGAAAAGAGAAAGAGGTAATACCTTTATTTGTGCTGCCCATTAAGAATGACTGAAACAGAGGAAAGAGCTAGAGGCAAGACCGCAAACCACAAAGAAACACCAAGAAAGGAGGTGGAAGACAAATGGGTGTGAAAAACACAAAATGAAACGTCACTCAAACCCAACCAAGATTCAAAAATGGAAGAGGGAAAGAAGGTGAAAAAGTGGAAGCCCAAACAATTTGATCCAAGGGACCACGATCCAACAATTACGACTCATTCCCATCCAACAGTTGGGAAACCGAAGAGCTAACTACTGCAATCACATTAACACGCGTCACCTCCCCCTCATTACCATGCTTGGGAAATGCGCAACTCATTATCATGACAAGAAAACCCATAGGCATCATGCGTAGCCAGAAAAGTGCATCCCTCAAGGCACACAACATCAGCCTCAACCGGATGACAAGACGCCACTCCTTTAAAATGTCCTGACACATTTCAACTCTCGACTAGGCTGGAATGACCCATATATCACTTGGGACTTAGGCAAAAGAGCTAAACACCGACCGAATGACATCGATTGGCCGAGAAGTAGTCACGTCTAACCACCAAGATATTTAAAAGCATCAATCACTTCACTCGATGCTTATGGGGCTATGGACTGGACTGGCAATTGGTCTATTCCCAACTAGTCAAGATAATAGATCGACTCACTTTATTGGCTCCGTACAATGCTTATTTAATGCCCATAGGGAAAGCCTCCTAACACCAGGGGATAGGGGCCTAGCTAGCGCGGCTCTAGGTTGAGGGTGCCCCTCTCCCTCCTTAACTTGGCAAACCCGCAAAGGGTAGAGGCATCATTTGAGCAAAGCTTGGAGGGAAGTTTCTATGTTAGTTAGATCTCACTGCTCAAGGACAACAACTAGTCTCTTTATCTCTCTCACTTCCTCTGTTCCCAACCGACTATAAAGGGTGACCATAAACTATCACTAAGGGGATTTTTCTTCCTCCTACACATATGTCCATTGTGTAACTGATCTCTCATATATAGACGCGAACAAAATTAAAGTAACTTTAATTAACTTTTATATTAGATAAAAAATTAATATTTATTTTTATTATTTACTTACTTTATAATGAAAATATTCAAACATAAATTACTTTACTTCAAAATCAATTTTAATTAAAATTAATTATACATATATTTATATAAATTTTAAAAAGAAATTTTTTGGAAGGAGGGATCAGACTCATCCTTGCTGCTTTCTATCTATCCTGCACAAATAGTACTTGAACTGGTTTGAGATGTCTGATTTTGTTTTTGATTGAGATTAAAAATGCTCTTGTTTCCTCTTAAAGTATGACTGAGATAAGTGGTGATGGGTTGAAGCACATACCAGATACTTCCTTATTCAAATAAATAAAAACTTCTTACAAAGTACTAGTAAATGTCATAAATGCATATTTGACGGACGAGCATGCACGACCAAAGGCATGTTTTTGGTTAATAGTCACTGAAAGAGTATTTCGCTATGTATCTGCTCTTGACCAAGATGTGATTCTCTATTACAAGGTGTATTTAACGCACCTTACAACTAGGTCACTCTAATTGAACTTCAATCCCATTATCTTTTATGGGCCTCCAGATTGGCTACATTTTTTAGCCTAGGTACTCCAACTCAATTGATTGGACTGAAGTTCAGTCCGGAAGAGTACTAAAGAGCATTTACAACGTAATAGCAAAAGCATGTTTGTGGAACTAAGAACATAGCTCAACTCCTCTAATAAGATATATATATATATATATATATTAAATTAACTAAACTGATCATGGAATATACTAGATCAATTCTCACAAATTCATTACAATTTATGACGGGTTCAGTGGTTCAAGATTCTATTCTTAAATTACCAATTATACTGCCGATTCACCATTGAGCTGGTCGAACTTGGTAATCCATGTCTGATTTTCTCATCAACTTTTTTTTTCTCTAAATCAATTATATTTTCTGTATTGACTATTCAATCTACTTTGCTTATTAGTTTATCTAAAATATGTTAAACTAAGCCACTTTCTATATATTTTAACATGTTGAAATAAAAATATATATACATAACAAAAAAAATAAAATTCATTGGGAGGATTGAGAAGAATTTAATCTTAATGCATTGCACTATTATTACAAAAATAATTTTATATAAGTTAGAGGAATGATAGCTACACATTTTTTAACACACTTCTTTTAACAAACATTCTTCTATAAGTTAAAATTTATTGGAAGTTACAAAATAAAAAAAAAACTCATTAAAAAAATGAAACCACAAAATTTATGACTTTTAATAAATTTTAATTGCCTTTCTAACTTATATCAAACAATTTATTGCCATATTTAATAAGTTTGACATGTATAACAGCGTATGAAATGAGGTGCTAATATAAAATTGAACAATAATGTTAAAAACATTTTACACGCATCTTTTCAAAATTAAACCCTTCAAATCAACGTACCTCATAGGGTGCGTTATTATTTAGCTTATAATATTTTACGACACGAGAAAAACGTTTGTGTTATTATTTATTTAAACTAGTAACCATTATAATAATTATGTTTCCTTTCATTTGTTCTTAAAGACAAGGAATAACACAGTTATAAGAAAAACGTACATCGAAGAGGCGTTGATATAGCTTAAATTTATTTATTTATTTTTCAGTGAATATCTGATTATGCTTCCATTACACATTTTTAATTAGTATGCTCAAGTTCCCTTTGTTATATCTAATATGTTATCACAAATACACAATCATCATTTATCCTCAATTAAAAATATTAGAGTAATTAATCCCCTGCCCCAATTCATAATCCATAAGTCACCTTGATATAAAATGTATCTTCGTTCATATGGCGAGCCTCTACAGAAGCCTATACAAAAGCACGCACCTTTATGTATCATGAACACAGAAGAAAGCAAGAAAGTCAACCTTAAATTTGTCTAGGCAATGCCCTCATCTATCATCTATGATATACATTACAAGGCACTTTATAAGGTTTCAGAGTGAAGAATGTTTGGGGAAGCCTGGCAGAAGAAAAATCAGGCAAATGAATTAGAAAAATTAAATCATAGAGTAGATCCTGATTCTCCTTTTAAATCCATCTGCACTGTGGAAAACTACACTTCCTCTTTGATGTTTGTGACATAAAATTGTGTATCTGGCATGTTGCAACAAGAGTCGCCATGCGTCAGAAATAGACAGGTTTATAAGCCAGGAGCAGCATTAGAATCATCATCACTGTTGGCTTTACCATTGCCACTGTCTAGATAGTATTGCAAACCATATACATGGCCCATTTTCACACGTTTGGTCTCCAAGTATCGCTTGTTCTCTTTTGTGATAAGTGATAACAATGGGATCCTACCAGAAATTGTCAAACCATAACCTTTGAGCCCAACATATTTTGCCGGATTGTTTGTCATTAGCTTCATAGAACGAACACCCAAGTCTCTCAGAATCTGCAAATACAATTTCAAATTCCAACCTTTTGACTCAATGCAATAGAATAAAAACATATGAAATTCTATGTTGCACCAGATATATCATTGTAAATCACCATGAACTAAAAAGTGACTGTGTGAAAGAATCAAGTGGGCATACCCATAACATTTTCAATTTCCCAGTAATTAAGAATTTTTACTATATTAATTACCTGTGCACCAATTCCATACTCCCTCGAGTCAACAGGCAATCCCAACTCCTCATTGGCTTCCACGGTGTCCCGTCCATCATCCTGTAGGTTATAGGCACGTAGTTTGTGGCCCAACCCAATACCCCTTCCTTCGTGACCACGAAGATATATCAATACACCTCTACCAGCCTCTTCAATCTGTTGCATTGCAAGAGCAAGCTGATTTCCACAGTCGCATCTGGCAGATCCAAATATGTCTCCCGTAAGACATTCTGAGTGTACTCTCACAAGAACATCATGTCCATCCCCAATGTCACCCTGTTAAACAATAAACAGTCAACATCACAAAGTTTACAATTAAATCATGCAATTTAAAAATCTAAAATTGAAAAGTTCAAGATAATTTGAAAACATTGACAATTTTGCAAATCCTTCAGGCTTATACACTTACTAACAAACACCTTCAAGGCAAAATGATGAAAATAGGGGTGAACATCAATTTATCCCCATAGAAAAAAACACTATGACTGTTAGTTTAAATGACCCTAAAGTTTACCTAATTATGATGTTGATCCCTATACTTCAAAAGTTTGGTGTTTGATCCCTGTAGTTTAGATAAATAGCTTAATTAAACACTTATTTAATAAGCTTTCATCACATGTGAGAACTTATTCCATAAATTCAATCATATAACTTATATGCTAAAAAGAGTGTATTTTGATAAGTTTCACTACGAAACTTATTGAAATAAGTTAAAAAGAACTTATACGAGACAAGTTATTTTCAAAAAGCTTCACATAAATTCTTCGAAATGCCCCTTTAAGCCACAATAAGAATTCATTTCCTGGTGAACACGTCAAAGTCTAAATGGATTGGTGTGACTGCCCTGGACTTAATTCAATCTCTTGCAGGGGCATTAGTGGCCTCAATTCACAGTTGACCCATTGGTGGATTATATTTGTGGGTCATGGATAGGAGAAGCTTTTCTTTACCTTTCTCAAACCATTTTGACAAAATTACTAATATTCATCAGCCTGCTCAGGCTTCTAGGTTCTAAGTCAGGTTGAAGCCAGGGTTATGGATCAGATTCTACAATGGCATCAGGATCACTCTGCAGAAATTAAAGCAATCTCACTAGCAAAGGATGAGGCAGCTATTTGAAATTTATTTTTGTACTCTTGTTGTACATCCTCCTTTCCTTGAAATAGCAACACCCACCTATAGGAGTATTACTCCAGCTATTTGAGATTTGTTGGGATTGTTGGCAGACAGTTTGTATGTAGTTTAATATCTTAAGGTATCCAATTCCAACAATATCTTTAGCTTCTGTTCCCCGTTCAATGTTCTCAGGCATGTAGTGAATCAAACAAGGTATGGATGTGGTAAGTTTGTAATTCTTACAGGACATAATGAATTGGGCTTCCATGTTCTGTAACCCGGGAGGCATAAAAAAGAAAAAGAAAAGAGTTCTTCTCAAATTTGGAAAACAACAGCATGACTCAGAAATTATTTTAAATAATACATTTCTCATCCCCTGTTTCTCTTGTATTTTAATTTTCAGACACAGAAATTTGCCAATATCAATATTCCCTTCCAAAAAGAAAAGGTGGGATTGAAGCATAGTAATTAGGCTATATTGCAGTGCTGTATGATTAACATAGAAGAAGTTGCCAGTTGAAGTTAAATCATGTTGTTCTACCATATTGGTATCCTTTCCACTATTACATTTTTTTCCTAGCCTATTATCTAAAATCGTTCTATCCAATTATCAAGAATGTTCACACATGTTGCTACGTATTATACTTCAAAATAAACACAAGCATTGCTCACCTTAACCATTGCAATATGCTCAATCCCATCTAAAAGTGATCTATAACAGTTAGCTGCAAATGGTCCCCACATTGTTGGTATTAGTGCAGCACCAGCACGTTCTACTAGTTTATCTCTCTTCCTTCTATACCTGCAATAAAAATAAGTGTCAATCTCTATACAGCAAAAAGTATCCAGGCAGCAAAACCAGGGAAAGGAGACTTAGGTAAGGAACAAAGAAACAAAAACATAAAAAACAAATAACCATTGAAAAAATTCTAATTATTCATAAAGAAATTTTTTTGTTTAATGACACTTTAATTCAAGTCAGGGATATATAAACAAAATAGAATTTCTGTTTTTGTAATGTTATATGAAAATCCATTGAGTGAAAATTAAAAATTTAATCCAAATATACTCATAAGCTATCATTGTAATTGGCAGTACCCTTAAAAGTCAAAAGTATCACAGAAGGACAACTTTGAAAATTTAAATTATGGTATCTGTAGTAGAAAGCTTACTTAAAAGATAACATAAACATGCATACAATGAAACTTCTTATATCTTCCATGAAATGTAAATGCATACCTTATTAAGTCAGCAATAGATATAATTTTTAAATTTTCATGCTCTGCAAACTGGCGAAGCCTAGGTAGTCTAGCCATGGAACCGTCATCATCCACAATCTCACACAGAACTGCCACAGGATTCAAACCAGCAAGTATGGCAAGATCAACTGAAGCTTCTGTATGTCCAGCTCTCTTCAGCACACCACCCTCCCTGTATTTTAGAGGAAAAATATGGCCTGGGCGGTTGAAATCACTTGGTTTTGAATCTTTGGAAGCAAGGGCCAAGACTGTCGTTGCCCTATCACGAGCTGACACCCCCGTGGTAGTACCATGTTTAGCATCCTACAAATACAGGTAAAGTGTTAAAATATAGAAAATTACACTAATAATTCCCAAATAGCACCAAAAGAAAATTCCTAGGCAACATAGCAATTGATTAAATTTCAATCATCTTAACTAAAATTTGGAGATAAAAGACATTAAATGTGAAGAAGTTGCACTGAATTCATGATCAACTGTAGGGCTTATCCAAGGAAAGCTTTAGATGATGAGACAAATTACTCCCTAAAGTTGACAACTTGACTATCTCATAGGGTGATGAAATGTAGTGTTTTTAACTAATGTAACAAAGGAAAACCCTGATGCATGCACCAAATTGTACATACCACTGTCACAGTGAAGGCGGTGCGAAGTTTCTCATCATTGTATTGACTGTTTACCATCAAAGGAAGCTCCAATCTCTCCAAATCTTCCTCCTTCATGCTTATACAAACTATCCCAGTTCCATGCTTCACAATAAAAGCCATAGCCTCAGGTGTTGCAAGCTGCGCCGCCATTATCAAGTCTCCTTCATTTTCCCTATCCTCGTCATCTACAACCACCACCATCTGAAGCACAAATGTTAATTCATAAAACCAAAACCAAAACCTTTTTTCACACCATAAGCACCCCCAGAGAATAAAGTAGCAACCTTCCCATTCCTAATGTCCTCGATGGCCTCAGGTATGGAGGCAAAACCTTCAGTTGGACTGTCGAAATCATAATCCTCGTCATCAGAAAAACCACTGCCAGCTGGCACTGCAGTGTCAGATCCCAGTGTTCCAAAAGATACAACATGGTGTTTTCCAACAGCCTTGGTCAGAAAATGAGGGTTGTTTGGATAAGATCCTAAGTCTCCTCCTCCAAATGTAGCTTTAATTCTACGAACAGCATAGGGGAGTCTGGAGTTGAGTTGGAGAAGGGTTAAATGGGAGGCGTGTCCATTGTGCAAGGCGGTGAACAAATTGAAATGATTGCATAGCCTAAATTGAAGAGATAGAATTAGCAAAAGTGAAAAGTGGAAAAGAAAAAGAAGAGGGAAAGTGAAAGAGACCTAGGGCAATAGAGAGGAGGAGAGGAGAGACTGAGAGAAGAAGCCATTAAGCAAATGAATGGTAATCGGCAGCTACCAGCGGGTGGGGGTTCAGTTCAGATAATTCCCTCCTCCCTTATTCCTTTCGTCAATCAATCAATCAATAAATATATATCCCTAACCATCCATGAAATGGTTACTGTAAACATGGACCACATTCGATGAACAAAATCACACCCAGCACCGGAACAGGATCGATCTTTGTATTTTCGTGAAGAAACTATTTTAATTAAGATTTTATAATAAATTTTTATTATATTACAATTTATGTTATAAATCTTTCAAATTTAATAAATTCTCTATATTTCAATATACATGTTAACATACGTTTATTTTATTTTAATGTGTTTAAGTACATTATTATATAAATATTTATAAGATATTATCGTATTTTAACAATTATAATTAAAAATGAATTAAAAATTTTAAAACTAACTAAATATTTACTATATTATATTAACATTATAAATAAAAAAATTACAAATAAAAATTACTAGTTATTAATTATAATTTCTTTTGTGTAAGAGTTAATTTTATATTAATTTAGATAAATATATAAAAATAAAACATTTATTTTGAAAAAATAAACAAACAAATAAAAGAATGCATACTGTTTATATATTCGGTTCCTATCCAGATTCTGAGTCTAAATTGTGTATAAGATATTCCTATAGGTTAAAAAACATTTTATGATCTAGTTAAAGGTGGAGATGACTTACGTTGAGTTGAATGGATTTAATCCAACAAAACATAGTTGGGTTAGATTCTATTTTTTTAGCAGCATAATCCAATCTTAATTTACAATCATACCACAATCAAAGTAATTATATATACTATGCAAAAAGTTTTAAATTATTCATAACTATGCCATTTAAATCAAGCATAATAAAAAAATATTTTTTCATGTTATCAAAGATTCATGTTATCAAAGATTCATATCTAAATTAAAATACAAGTTTAACTTGTCAAATTCAATATAATTAATAATTAATTAAATTTTATTAGTATTATTATAAGATGATCAATTATGATTCGGTTAGACAAAATAAACTCAATCCAATTTAATATAATGATTGGATTTGTGGGTGACTAAGCTTCTTTACAAATAAAGTGGTATTTCAAGTTACAACTTCATACACAAGTTGAAGAATGAATCCTCAAATCTTGATTAAGGAAAAAAAATGTTGAACTACTTGTACTAATAATATTCAGTCTCTACATCTTATTTTAACTATTACACTATTTTTATTTCTAATAAAATATTTAATCTTTCAACAAAAAATAATAAGAGTTCTAAATTAATGAAAATATTATATATATATATATATATATATATATATATATATATATATATATATAAGTATATAATAATGAAGAACATTATTTTTGTCTAAAAATAAAAATGTAAAGACTTAATTGCACTTTTAATCTCTCTAGGTGAGTACGTAGATAATTTGTGTTCTTATAGTTATAATTACTCAATTTTTGTTTACATATTTGAAAAATGATCCATTTTAGTCCCCATCATTTTTATTTCTCTCAATTTTTTATTTACACATTTAAAAAATGAGTAATTTTAGTTCTATTGTTAATTTTTTATCCACACATTTAAAAAATAGACTATAATTTTTTTAAAATTAAACAATTTATGACATATAAATATTTTATAAGACATTAATTATTCAATCTTTTACAAATTAAATTATTTAATATAAAATTATTAAGTATTTATAAATAATTTTATTTGTGAAAATTAAATAATTATTGTTACCTCATACATTTATGTATCATAAATTTTCAATATTTAAAAAATAATTGATTAACTATCTAAAGTCATTATCTTCATTAAAACTACTCATCCTTTTAAACGTAGACCAAATCAAGCCATTAAAATTATGAAAATTGAAATTATATATTTTTCAAACATGTGGAAAAATTTTGAGCAAGTAAAACTATGAGAAAAAAAATAACCCTAACACCAAAGTTAAGAGCAATAAAAGTGAAATTAAGCCAAATATATATGATATTCATGTAAATATGTTTTTTTAATTTTATTTTGCATTTATCATCTAGGTTAACAACTAATTTGACCTAGTATTTTTAGTTTAATAAGTTAACAATTTTAAGCTTTTAACTAAAAATTAATTTTTCAACTTTTTTTAATTAAATTGTTAATAATATAATATATATTTAAATATTGAGTGAAACACTAATTTAGTTCTTAAAATTGTAATAATTGGTTAAATTGGTCCATAAAATTAATGTTATGAAAAAATAGTTCTTGAAATTGTACATTATTAATTAATTTAGTTTCTAGAATTGTAATAGATAGTTAAATTGGTATTTGAAATCAATTTAATCCTTGAAATTATAATAATTGATCAAATTGGTTCATAAAATTTAAAATAATTACAATTTTTACTTCTTAACTTTTAAATTTTGCAAATTTGTCCTTATTTTTTTTATATTTTAATCCTAAACTTATATAAATTTACCAAATTTGTTTTCTCCTTTTAAATTTTCACAACAACCAAAGTCATTGTTTATTAATATTTTATTTTAATTATATAAATTTATTTATTCAATTATATAAAATTATTTATTATTTATAAATTATTTAAACATCTTCCACCTTTTTATTCATATAGTAGTAATTCATAAATAAAATATTTAATAAATAAATATAATTTATAAATTTATATAATTAAAATAAAAATATTTAAAAAATAAATTTATCATTTGAACTTTGTAATATTTTTTTTATATAATAAATATAAACATATAATTGAGTAAGGTAAGACAATTAACGAATGTAGTAATTATATATCAAATATATCTTTATATATAAATTAAACAAGTAAAATGAGTGAAAAAAGAATATGGTAAAATTTGTAAAATTTAAAAGTTATAAGACAAAAAGTACAATTAAGGTTTTTTTTTATTTTAAGGACCAATTTGATTGAATATTACAATTTTAAGAACTAAATTGATTTGTAACTTATCATTTTAGGGACCATTTTACTATTTTATTTATTTAAGGGATCAATTTGACTGTATATTATAATTTAAGGGACTGAATTAATTGATGATGCACAATTTCAAGAACTATTACAACTTGATTGAACATTCAAATTTTTTTTCGTGTATATATATATATATATATATATATATATATATATATAAATATAAGTAATAAGTTTAATTAAATATTTATTTACTGCACTCTTATCATATAAAAAAGTTATATTCACTCATATATAAAATAAATGAATAAAAATGACATTCTTATTTTTTAGAACCTACTTGAGATACATGACATATAATTTAGTATTAATTTACAATATTTAGGTATTTTATTTATATATTGTATAGAATATATTTTAATTTTATAAATCAAATACATCTCCTATTAAACAACTAGATATTAATTCTTTTGAAATGTAGAAATTACTAAAATAAACTTATCTCTTTTAATAAAATATTTTGAATATTCAAAATTTAAACTCAAATCTTCATCAATATGTTTAAGGCTAGAATAGAGATCGCAAAGAAATAGGAAAGAGGAAAAACAAACAAGTGAAATTTTATATATATATATATATATATATTCATTAATTCAAAATGCTTATTAATTTTTGTTAAAATATTGAATATTTTATTAAAAAATAGTGTAATAATTAAAATAAAATATAAAAAATTTACTCATATAAAGACTAAAACAAGTAACTTCTGGATGTAGAGACTAAAACAAAAAATTTATATAAATACATGAACCAAAATGTAAAAATAGTATAAATATAAGGATCAAAATATAAAAATAGTACAAATATAGAGACCAAAATATAAAAATAGTGTAAGTATAGATACCCAAATGTAAAGTATTGTTAATGATGTTAAATTGTATTTAAATATAAGAACTAAAATGTAAAGAGTTTATTATGACTAAAATGAGTAGTTTGTAAGTATAGAGATTAAAACATAAATTTATGTAAATATAAAGATCAAGTGAGTAATTAAACTTACATAATGAATAAAAATGGAGAAAATAAAAAAATCCAAATTCTCCTGTATAACTTATGTGTTAAATATTCATAATGATAAAACAATCTTATATTATTATCTAATTAAAAAAATAATTATTATAAAGTCAATAAATATATCTTATCATGGACAAATATTTAATTTAATGATAATATAAAATTATTTTATTTTATTGTGAAATAAGCTATTTTCTTATAACATGTAACTAATTATAAATTGATATGTCGATGGAAATTAAAGACATTAATCGTGTTCAAATCCATCCAAGGATTCGTACTCTCCACCAAAAACCCTGAAGCCCTTAATTTTATCCCATTGTGTTAAAAGTTTATCTCATTACTAAACTATTCTACATAAATTATTTATAAAGAAAATGAGAATTTTAAATATAAAAGTATTGAAAATTGAACAATAAAATATCATTAAAAGTTAAATATGATGAAATAACGAAAGAATAATACTAGTAAAATGATACTAAATAAAGTGATATACGATATTTAATGTAATAAATATATTTACATAGAAAAAAATAAAAATATATACAGTTATAAAATTTATTGTTATAAATTACCGTAAATAGTAGATCCACAAAAAATAAAAAACACAAAAAAAAAGCATGACAGAGATTTCGTATGTGCATTTTTTTAATGTCATGAAAAATGATCATACCTACTTCAATAAAATAATATAAAAAATTAACTCTATGGCATATCAAACAGTAATTTTGTTCATAATGAACAAAATTAACATAGAAGCTTAACAGAGGGTTTACAAACTTTCACATTATTCTTTAACTCTTCAAAATTTCTTCGCACATCAACTCATAGATAACATGTTACGTGAGTATGTCAATTAAACCTAACATAGAAGACTTAAAAAATTTATCGTAGAGACACTTTTTTTTTTTTTTCATTTCGTTAGAGAGTGATATTTTTTGGATGATAGATACCCATCATTTCTATCTTTCCTTGTCATATATCATGTTACTTATCTTATTTATGTTTCCTTCGCTCCTTAGGTATCTATTAACATGGAGTCTCCATGCATTATTTTGGTTCGGTAAATTCAGAAATTAATGTGCCAAAGTCCTTACCACGGTTGACTGTTTACTCATTCACACTCATATTTGTTCACTGTCACTAATGAATGGGACAACCTTCCTTTCCCTTAATTTTATTTTACCAACGAAGAAATTGCTGTAGTTTTACAAAAATGTTACATATCAAATAGTAGCTTTGTTCATAATAAACAAAATTTACAAGCAGAATGGTTGCTTAAATAGAGTCACTATTACATGCTAGGAGCATTCCTATAGAATTTCTTCAAACTATGTCTCCACATTCTAAGCATTTTTTGTTTTGCAGAACCAACAAATACCAAATGTCTCTTGATGTTCATCACAATATAAGATCTGTTCATGTAGTTCAGCACAAATCTATCTTCAGAGCACCCTTGTTTCAGACGAGGAAACTTGCTTATTAATTCTCCCTATAAAAGAACATATTCACAATATATCTTGCAAATGCCATGTCCCTAAAGTCCACTTCATGATCATTTTAGTCACCATTATCTCTATGTTCTGAAGGAGGATGTTTCAATCTCTCAAATATCTCATCAAGGGACTCAAATGAAGAACTTGCGTTTACAGTTGACCCTTGAGCATTAGCAAGAGGGAGGAATTTCTTGGAGTCAAGGTTAGTTCTCAAACTTTGAAATCCATGCATCATTGATTCCCATTTTGAGGCTATTCCAGATGATGATACTGAACTTGTGTTCTGAGAATCCTTATCATCACTTGTCAAGGAGGAAGAAACCTCTTCATTGAGGGTTGTCCTTAAGGCTGTATACTTTCTATTGCCAATTTTTCTACTCATGTCATTCTCATTTTTCACCTCCACTGTGTTGGTCTTGTCACTCTTATCCAGAGCCTGAAAAACAAGACTAGCCTTGAATTAGTGTGAAGCTGCTTCTACAAATTTGTATTCAGTTATTGATTAGCTATTCTTGGTTCAGTGGAGCAAGTAATCTCAACTTGTACTAAAAATGAGTGACCAATATTAAAAAATAGAAAATTACATATTAAAATTTACATGCTTTCTAGATTTCAAGAAGAAATATTATCAATGCTCAGTGGTTTTAGAAGCATACCGTGGCCTTGTTGGTTAACTCAACATCAATATTAATGTTGAAACTCCTTGCTAAAGGAAAAACAAGTTCACCAACGTTGTGCCCTTGCTGGAGAAGAGAACGTTCTGAGGAAAATAGTAAGATAATAAATTCGGATGTAATGGAAGTACCCCCAAAACTTAACATGCTATGGTTCTAAAATAACAGGTGGCTATGCTCATCCAAAATAGTATTAAAAGGAGGAAGCCTAGTTTTGTTTTAAACCATATTATTTAGTAACTTTAGAGAACACTGCTAGAATTTGCAAGACAGAAGCAATCAATTACTTTTTTTGAACAAAATTTGTTCACGTAGTATTATTTAATCACCAATTCTTGTTTTTCTAAGAAGATTCCTTTGAACGATTGAAGACTTTTTCTAATTAATTTGAAGGTTTGTTTTCTAACCTTTATTTTATCTTTTTTTTTTTTTCCTTTTACATTTCCATAGTTTTCTTATTTTTCTATTTGAAAGACGTGTTTTTTAAGGATAAAATATATTTTTCATCTTTCTAAAATTTATTAAATTTAATTTTTGTTCACTTTTAATCTTTAAAAATATAAAATTTGTTAATTTAAATTTCTGAACCTGATTAGGTTAATAATGTTGTTCGTGTGGTTAATGACTTATGTAAGCAACTTATGTTTCATATATTATGAAGGACAAAAAAAAACAAACGAAAAATTTTAGAAGGACAGAAATTATAAAAAAATGAAAAATATATTTTATCATTTTTCTTATCATATTATATATATATGTAAAGTATTTAGATCCTAAACACTAAATATTTACTTTAGGGATGACTAATTTTTATTTAAAAACTTAGCTAGCCGCGAGTTACTGATACATGATAAAATCTCAATTGTTTTATGCCAACAAATGGGACATTAAATATGGTAACTAAAAAGGTTTGAAGTTACCTTTCTGCAAGATTATTACTCCGGATGGGTCAAATCCATCCATATCTTCTGCATCATCTTTGAACTTGAATATTTTCCAATTCCCACAATACTCGATGACCCGATTAAAAATGTTGCTTGCTACTAGTGAAGTATATATAACCATGATGAGGGGGTAAATTTTGTTGAATCCTTTTCCAAAAAAGGGAACAGCGTCATTCATTTTTCCCATTTTCTGCACAAAAATTCGAGTGTTACACCTGGAGTAAATATCAATATTTGGGAAGAGGTCAAGAATCTAATTTGCAATGATCAGGTGAGGCTATTATAAAAGTCACTTGCTTAACTTGGGAATAAAGAACATGCAATGATAGATTGTTAAATTATTGCAAAAAATTATGTTATCATTCTTATGGTTGTTTGATGGAAATACTTTCTTAAAATTCTTACTATACATATTGTTTGCCCCAAAGTGAATATTCCTTTCTACTCATTCTTTGCTCAATTCGGATTAATGATCTCAAAGTGACTTCTAAATGTTAGGATATTAGACCTAAAAAGATAAAAAGTTGCATAAAAAGTAATATTAAACCTATCTTATATAGGTTTTTAGCCACTTAGATTTTAGGGTATATTTGAATCTTCTTAAGCTCATCTTCGTACTAAATTTATATTAGTTGGGCTTGAGATAATTTTTAAATACTAGAGTCTTAAAGCTAAAAGAGTGATGCTATTCATATTCTTTTTTATCTTCACACTATCCATTTTTTGTATTTTTTACAAAATTACCCTTCATGAAAAATACTCTTCACAAATTTTATGAAAATTAAATTTTGTATTGTATTAAAATATAACTATATTTTGAGAATTAATTTTTGTAAAATTTGCAAAAGAAGGGGAGAAAAAAAGAAAGATATTTTAAAAATATAAAAAAACCAAAAAAAATGGGAATGTGAAGAGCAAAAAGATAATGTGAATAGTATGGTCCAAAATGTAATAGAACCTAAATGCATTCATGGTTGCTTTTTTATTTAAACATAAAAAAAATCAATCAATCCATTCCTTTTACTAAAAAATAGGGGGTTTATAAGGAGAACAAGGTTTTTTTTCTTCTTTTTTTCCGTGATTTAGTTTAAAGTGTATTATGATCTTAACTTGGTAAATTTTAACTTTTTAGGGGTTGACACTTGCTCAATTTTGAGACAAATCATTTTAAAGAAACCTTTTACATAAGAATTATGGTTTTGTTAGCATCGGCCCTGAGGGTTGATGCCAAGAATACAAAAGTTTGAAAAAATGTATAGGAACAGAAAGCATTTATTACATTGAAAATGCAAAAGACATATATTTTCTTCTTTTTTTTCCAATATACTTCTTATTTTTGTATCCTTAACATCAGCCCTTAACATTCTTAGGGTTCATCGGGTTGAGGTTAACAAACCTGAAAGTACCGTGAAGAACGAAGTTAAGGGTCACAACTTCATTATCATGCACATTAAATCATGTAATAACAATAGTCATACACACTACCTAAGAGCACCAGTGATTAACGACAACATCATAATTTTAGAACAACAAATTAAGCACCAGTAAATAGTAAAATACTTTTTCAAAGATGGTTTTTCTATTCCCACCAATATTAATGAGATTGAGAAAGTTGTATGAAATGGGTGCTGCATATCTTGCAACCATCCTACAAAATAAAAGTGAGATGCAATGGCAAATAATTTAGAATAATTGTACTTCACACAAATGACCAAAAATATATATTAAAGAAAGTGACTTACGAGCATATCATAAGCAAGCTTACTGAGCTTGTTTGTTTTGGTGTCAGTGAGTAAAACATCATCATTCCCATTTTAAACAAGGAATAATATGTACAAAGACACATATACATCAAGGGGACGAAAGCAGCTAACTGGGAAAAGAATCCAACAGTCACTTGTCAGGAATATGAACAAAGAAAAACAATAATTTCATGTATGAGTCACCATAGTTGCAGTTAGGGGCTAAACAGTGAATTTTGAGGAATGTTTCTTCTTTTTCACTGGAGAAGTTGTTCAGCCTATCTTCTCTGCAAGTTAATTACTAAGAATGGTTCTCTTCTGTAATCAATATCAATAATTTGAATGACAAAACTTAGATCCTTAAGTATTATTTATGTTGTTCTTTAATTAAAATTAAAATTTTACCTTGGCAATCTGTGTAATAAAGGTTCACTCTAAAGAATTATCCAGATTACTGAGATGAAACTCTAATTAGAATTGGACAACAACATAAACAACACTTATTTAACTTTTTCCTAATTGAAACTTGCAAAAGTCCAGTGGAAGCAGCAAGCCTCTAACCTACTTTAGGCTTTATTGGCATCAGAATGAACCTACATATGACTTTTATCTTGTGAAAAAACAATTGAAGTTAATTAATCCATTCCACTCTTATCCACATCAATTTTTCTGGTACCTGATAACATCACTTCTATGAAGTTATTTGTTAATGGTGTTAATTGCTATGTATTAAATTTAAGGCCAGTCCTTAACTTATGGTATTAATTACTAAGTGAATTGAATTATGAAATTTAAGAAAAAACTATAGCCTTAGAAGAAAAAAAAATTAAGGAAGAGGAAAATTAATTTGTTTCAAAGAAAACTATATTGGAGAAGTCTACAAAAATTACCTGTACAAGCACCTCTTGCGTTCCTCCAGCATGTACTAGGATAGAGAAAAGGGATAAATCAACTCCACTGGTTAATATGGTAGCCTCTGCTAATAGAATTGCAAATGACATGCAGCCCAACATAACAGCCAATGATTTCTCAAGATATTTCCATAATATACATCGCCATAGAAACTCTGTGATAAATTAACATTTCAGGAAGATATAATTGTTCTATATAGTACCTAATAAGAAAATTTTGTGAAGTGTCAATCTCTATTATTTTTGTGAAGGAAAAGAAAATGACTTTCTAGTGATGAATTTTATGCTGATAATTTATGATATTATCACACACAGAATACCTACCACTCATTAAGCGTACTCATCTAGACAACTTATCTTTGGCGACAGTTTTAATTTGTAACGTGATACTTCGTGTAAAGAGATAAGTTTTAAGAAAAAATAAGATATGCACACTCGGTGAAAATTGTTTTTATATTGTCATTTAATTTTAAACTATTATGTAGGATAAGTTTGTAGACTTTGAAAATAATTATTTTAAAAGTTACACCAAACATGATTTTTAGTTGATTAATAGTGTAAAGTATTCTCATTTAAGTTTTGATACCATAAAGCATAAGGTCATTGGTTGATAGTCTGTAGGGTGACATGGACTTTTTCTTCCATTGAGAAACAAATACATAAATTTACCAGTAGAATAGGAGAAAGAGCATATAAATTTAATAAGTGGTAAGTACCAATTGTATCCAAAACTGCACCCACTTTGCCTTTGCGTTCAGGCCTCAAACATGAAATATACTTCCTGCAAGAATGGAAAAAAATATCTTTAAATATAGAGCTACTGCATATTACTTTATGAATATAAAACCTGAGTACGGCTGAAAGGTAGAGTAATTAGTATCTTAAGCCAAGAATATATCCCAAAATAAATAGCACAGATATTCTCTCCCTATGTCACTTTCACGTTTGTTGGATAGAAGAACCTCAAAATCATATATGGTTTTGAAGAAAATATTTCTTTTCATGATAACAGGACAGGAACCCTTTTGTCTAAGATATGTCTGATATTTTAATTAAATCGAAGCATAAACCACTGGAATCATATAAGCTCGCATAGTTTGCTTACTATTAACATAATTTGTCCACTGTCAAAAAATGATATGATAAAGAGACTCAACAATGAGAAAAAGTGTAGACTAAGACAAACCATCCTGTAGCATCACGATGCTCATAATTCTTTATGGTATCCTCCAGCTCAAGGGCTTCGAGGATAAATTTTGTATATTCACTGCAAAAGATAATAATAATAATATATAGATAACAAATTTACTTAGGACATGAAGATAATATGTATATATTGAAAACAAGAGTAACTCAGTGAAGTATTATGGTGTGTTGTAACAAATGGCATGTCAGAAATGAAGACATCACATTATTTTGTAGTAGTGTGTAACTCTGATGAAATAGCCAGGGAACATATCATGCAAACAGAAGGGTGTATAGCACTAGATCAGAAAAAGAAAGGGAAGAAGGAATCTTAAAAAGACAATAGTTTAAAATCAATTTGCTGCGTAAAATTTGTAGAATGTACACACAAACCAAAGGCACATACATATACAAAAGGCTAGCTAACTCATTAACCAATATTTTACCAACAATGTTGGATTTAATTATCAAGATGTCATGCAGTTTCAAGCTATTTCAACGAGGCAAAGGATTTTATTAAGGTAACAAAATTAATCCTACAAGAGCCTCGAATACATAATTAGAAGCTAATCTTCTAATGAATCCTTGATTTAGATAAATGTACATAATTAGAATTCAGAACCCTGGACCAACATCTATACCAAGCAGATTAGTGCCTACCTTCTATATCGATAGTACTGCTCACGAGCTCTTGTAAGACGACGTCTTAGTGCTGCCATAGATTTCTCATCTGTATCATAATCCATGTCACTTTCTCCTAGTCTTCCACCCTGTGGTTTGAAGGAGGGGTCCTCCTTCAACTGGAAAAACCAGTTATATGAACATGTAGCAATAGAACATTTAGAATCAAAATACCTGCATACTAAAAGACTTTACCATCTGAAGCAACATTTTGTCAATTATATTCATGTAGGGTCTCAAAGAATCCCGCTTGGACATTTGCTTTGATGTTGCCTGTGTGATCTGACAATGGCACACCATGAAAAATCATATCTGCAAAGAATAAAGGATAAAAAGAAAGTATTTCTTTTTATCATTACAATGCAGATTTAATTTGATCCACTAATATGTACACCAAATTTTACAATAAAATCTCAGTACATGGGTGGAATAGCCAGTAGAATATAAGAAAAGTGAATGCTATTTATCAAGATGAAAGAATGGTGAAATCTTTCTACAGTTTTATTATATTCCTGCACAAAATTGAAATTGGATTCATCAAGGATTATGATTAATATTGAAGGGCACAAACTTTGATCCATTTACTTGAGATTACATGACAACCATCCCACTTCTAAGGCAAGAGACACTAAATGCAAATTCAGAACAAAATGCAAATTCAATTGTTAGAAGATCATCATAGACTAATGGTATGAATAGCTTACAACAATAGCATTTGAAAAATCATGATGAGCATCGTCTAATTTGACAGCCATTTTTGAAACTTTATGTGAAAGAACTCTTTGCTGAATGGTCCAATTTGCACTTAACCAAATGCCCTTCGGAATTTCACTCAGACCAAATCCAAGTAGAAATGCACCGGTAACCAATCCAAACGTATTAGAGCAAGCCATGGCAAAACCTGTAACATTACCGCTCCTGCGAATTATTAGCATAAAATTAGATAAAGTAGTTTAGCTTGCAATGATTTAAAAGTTTGGCAGTGTACTCAGTTTGGAAGTTAGCAATAAAATTAATTGTAAAATCACTTTGCAGAGAACAAAAAGAAGGGATCATATGCAATGATTCAAGTAAATAAATGAAAGATAATAGAAATCTAAAAGAAAGAAGCAAACCAATAGTTTTTGTGTAAAGAAATTAGTAATATCACTCCAAAGAGTGCTACAGAACCGAGACACAGATAGAAAACAAGGTTTCCGTGTAAGCTGGTCTTCAATCTTTCTCTCACTGTAAAGTCTCCAGCATCTTCATAACCCTGAATAGTGGGAACCACAGCCCTGTTTAGAGAAATATTTAATACAAAACTATGAGTGTGTTTTTCTATTCACCTAGCTTCCATAAACATCCTAATTGATTTCCACCAGAGATATAGCATAAGTAAAGGGAAGTGAATAAATATCATATCAATTAGAATAACTTTTGAAAAAAATTGAAATACAGTCAATTACAAAAGTAATGGAAATATTCTACATGCTCAGTCTTTTAGCTGCTGCTTCTTCTTTCCTCTATGTGTGTGTTTTTTATATTTAACATGTTTTAAATAACAAGGAAACTAGGGGTTTCTTAATAAACAATTTGAATTTAGTAGAAAGACTTGATGGAAGCTTATATAAACATCATATATTGCTATTGAGTTTCAGAAGAATTGGTCAAGGGGGCAAGATTAAAGGGAAGCAGCTTACCATGTAAGTAAGAAGGTACTCCAATAAGACAAACTCCATAAGAAGGAAATTGCTCCACTTTTATCATTATTTAGTGTCTATATCAATGAAGGAAAATGACTTAACCAGGTTGTAATGAATCAGATATCAAAAAATGAAACAGCCTTTAATAAAAGAAATAAAAATACTCAATTGGAAAGTCATTTTCACATGAATTTTTAATTCTATTTCTTGTCTCATGTCAGATGAAAGAAACTACAAAATCCTATACATAACTGAAAAACGGCATTTTCCATAACAAACAACCCACAGAGAAAATCTGAAATATATATATGTGCGTTGACAAAAAGTAAAGAAATACCGTCCATATGTCAGCAGGGACAAGGATGATGATGGAGAGGGAGCAGAACCAGGTATATGCAACGGTGAAGAACACATATCTGGGAACATGAGGTCCAGAGAAATATTTCAATGTGAAAATCACCATGGCAACAGCCACGGGCAATGAGAACATATAGAACACCCACATTTTTATGCTTATAATATGTTACACGTTATATATGCATGTCCCTTTTATTATATGTACAATAATGTTGTCTCCTCGTCTTTCTCCTTTACCAATCTGGATAACAATACACAGAAAAGGGAAATCAGAGGATGTCTGTGAAAAGAATTTTATGTTAGTACCTAACTTGAAGAGCAAGGAGAGGAGAACCGGTCAAGAGGACCCCTTTTTTGCTCTTTACCATGCTAGTTCACCCATCTGTCATCTCATTTGTAAATGATATATGTGGGGTCATGCAGAATAATGCATATTTTTTAATTCATTTGGTTCTCTAAAGAGATCAAGTCACAAATTTTATCAAACATGTCCCATTACCAATCATTTTTTTCTATATAACTATTATAATAATTATTATAAAAATTAACAAATTTATTATACATAACATAATTGTTTATAATTGGATGAAAATATGATAAATTTTTATTCAATCCGTATATATATTATTTATTTTATAATTATAATTGGTCACAAGATTTACTAATTATTTTTTTTTTCTTTTTTCTCTAACAAGATCTTAACTAGGAGAGAATGTAATCATTTTTTAATCACAAGTCAATAAATATATGATAAATTTTTAAAAGTTGCAATGTATTTGGGGTTCGTCCTCGGCGGAAATAACAAATCTTGGGGTGTTTTTGACAATGTGAGTACTACGAGGTAAGAAGTTGTAAGATATTTTCATTGGAACTACCTCGGACATTATCACTTAAAATTGAAAAATGTCTAATAATAATTTCCAATTCCCATCTGCCTAAACTGCAAGTTAAACATTTCATTTTGCATATTAAAGGTCAAAACAGATCCTCATCTATTATTGTCTTGCTGGTACAATTAACTGTGCCTACGGTCCCCATAACTATTAACTAACTCACTGCTTCACTACTTCCACAACAATCTTCTTCACATCAGAGGGACTGGAATTCACGAATCAGAATTAATTTGCATGACTACTTTAGCATAGTAACCAACTGGTATATGGAATAATAACATTAAATGGATAACATATTAGTTAAAAAATGTCACCCTAAATTTTGGTAGTTTCGTTCTGGGATAGAGATACTGATATTAGAATCTAATGCTTGGTTAAGTCATTATAATTGAATTAGGAGCATCTGTTTCAAGATATGATGCCTAGGAATATTATGGTTGGAGTGATGAGATTTTGCGTTATTTAAATTTTGAATTATGAATAAGGTTTTGTTAATGTTACATATTTTATCTTTTATATTTTGTTTTTTAGTTAATGGAATCTTAATAAATACAATGACAGATGAATTTTTTTAAGAATTCTAAATTGATAGTAAATTTATCCACTGACATTATCTTTTACAAATTTCAATGATAATTTTCCTTCTTCAATCTTCATATCTCAATTTCTATGCAAGTTTGGATATTTTATTTTTACAAAAGATTTCCAACAACTACAAACATGTTTGGTTGGCATTTAATAATTTCAATAAAAAGATTACACCAAACATGGTAAATCCAATTTCCATTGTAATTTGTAAAGTTTCTTGGCAATTATAAAAGAATAAACATGTGGTCTGATTTCAAACAAAAATTCTTAGCAGCAAACGTTGCCATGCTACTAATCAACTAAGGGTTATGAGTGAAGTGAGGCCCCTGGGTAGTGGAACCATCTCCTGACCTGTTTCAGATTAATGAAGAAAGCTTGCTGCACACAACTCTTGATTGGTACAAGTGTCATGCAGTTTCTTTCAAAGCTTATTTAGCCACAGGAAGGGGAAGAAAATGAGAACTGTTTGGAAACACTCCGCAGAAGAAGTGTTCATGACCTAAATCTTAATGGCTGTTGCACCATGCAGACTTAAATCTTTTGAGAAATCCCCTTAGTGCATATATTACTTTCTCTTTCCACAAGCCAATCTTCAACTGAATCTTGTTGTATTAACCATTCTAGCCACTACCAGTCCTAAAGCCAGTGCAACTCCAAACAAAGCATGCAGCCTCACACAGAAGTACTTAGCCATGAAAATCTTATTTTTGTCCTGTAAGAATACTAATTAGGTTTAATAGCAAACTATAAGAAATGCACCAGGGGAACAAAGACTCAGCAACAGTCCTTCACTTGCCTTGTGATTGTCTTCGACAAATCGAACTACCAGGTTTCCCATCGGCAAGGTCAATGCACAAAGGAACTAGTACAACCATATTCATAACCAAAAGAATAAATCATAAGTGCATGGACCATAATAGCAACTATACCCAAAAAGAAGGGGGGAAATTAGAAATGAGATGCAAAAGGTTGGTTGTGTTTAGAAATACATACTATGCAAGGGAGAGGAAGCGCCTTGCTTAGACCAAAAGCAACCAAAAGAGCATAGAGCATCAAGACTGCCCCTTTCACTACCTCTGCACCTTTTTTAGTGCCAAGTCTAACCTGAAAGAGCAATGGAAAATAAGTAATATAGGTAGATTCACATCGTTAACATGGATAAGAAAAATGCTCAATTATAGAAAGTGCATGTACCAAAGGTGACATTTTCCCAACCTCCTTGTCTCCTTCCACCTGTGTTGTGCATTAAAACATGTCACCTAATGAAAGTTACTAAAAATGGAAATTAGAATTAAAAAATGAAAGTACCTGATGGAAATGACTGCAAAACAAGATAAGAGATGTTGTGAAGCCAACAAGAATTGACGCCGAAAGAACTGTTCCACTTAAGGGGAAATGGTTCATTACACTGTCCAAATCATTCAGAATCAAAACCATGAAAAATCAAATATTACAAGTGACATTGTAATTAGGTAGCTGAGGTAACCTTGCACTGCCATGTAATAAATAAAAGGCACTAGTGGCAAAAGGACCAAATGCTGCAAAGCACAAGGGCTCTCCCAGCCCCTGGTAGCTTAACCGAAATGGTGGACACTGCAACAGCAATAGACCAAGCAGAGGAATTGAAGTTAATGACTTCTTAACCACTTTCCAACACAATTCTGAAGTCAGAAGAAACTCCTACCTGATATATGTAGCCACAAATAATTGCACAAACAAGAAACAATATTGAACGAATGTTTCTTTCCACCACAGCAGTCCAAGTCAGCCCAGTGAAGCCAAGAGCAAGGCACAAGTAGGCAGCAATGAAGGTTCCTGTACGGCTTTCCGAATTCAACACAAGAAATAAACTGGCAGAGTTATTTCTTTATATCAAATACAGAAGCAAAAGAAAATAGAAAAACACCAAAAACAAGTCTGAGAAAAAAAAAAACTCACCTACGAACCAGGTTTACAACTGATTCCTTTTTGTTCTTGTCAACTCCAGTGTCAAAATCATAAACATCATTACTGTCATGGCCAAATGTAAGAAATTACTTAAGAAAAAATAATATATTCCTCTTAAGAACATTGCTAGTGTTTGATAAGATTTATGCATAAGAGAAATGAAGGGGGAGCTAGAGTGAAAATTGGTAATGCATTCAATTGAGAGATTGCATCTTTTTTCCTAGGATGGATTAGAACTGTTCATCACAAAATGAAAACAATAGCTAGACATCATTTTGTGGTCATTGACAGCTTTCCTAGCACTGTTTTAAGGACAAGAACTAGATAGAATGGTTCAAGAAATATGGAGGGCATTTTGATAGTGTCCATGTTATTACTAGTTTTCAACGGATATGAAGCCTGTGATTTGGATAATGGAAGTTTATATTTAAGTGAAAATTATGGCTACCAAAAGTTCTCATGATAAAGTTGTAACTGGAATCTGTTTTCTATAATATATTTAAGAAAATAATTTACAAATAGTGAGATTTCGTTGTGTTGAACAATCATTTACTTATACTTTAGATTCACTCACTGTCAATCCGTCCCTCAAACAGTATCGAAACTTACCTTAAATTGAGCCAGGTAATAACAAGAACTGAAGAAGCCAGGAGAACAAAATAACATCTAGCAGAGAAGATCCCTGTCTTCAAATAAGCTGCTGCACTGCCTACCTATTCATGGAAACCAAGAAATAAATCAGAGATGCTCTCACATAGTCTCACATGTAGAATAATTATATAAAACAAAACTGAAAGATTGGTGCATTGCTTAAAATGACACAAATTCCCAATTAAAAATACAATGTTCTAATTCAAGTACTATAAGCTATGGAAATGAGTTCAATAGTAAGTGTGTGAGAACTAAAGTCCCACTATGGACAAACAAAGAAAGATAGAAATGTATATAAGCATAAAGGAGCTAAGTCTAATTGGTTCAAATGTTTTGCACAACATACTTCTTATGCTTGATACATCACTAGTCTTACTCACACACTCCTATCAGGCCCATGTTATGATGACACTGAAATTCATCCAGATCTATCTTTCTCAAATTCTCAACAGTGACAAAGTTCAGATGCTCACAGTGAGAGGAACAAATGCAACAGAGTAAATTGGCAACTTGATGGCTCTCCAAATCAAGGTTTCCTTGGAAACATCCTCCTCAGTTTCCTCTTCAATGACAGAAGGAGATAAGTCTACCCCTCTTGCACATGACGCATGCTGATATCGGTGGCATCTTTGAACCTGAAATCCTCCTCTATATCTCCTATGGAAGACTTCTTCAACACCACACGTTGATCTTTGATGGCACCTGAAAAACAACCAACACGTTCTCTTCAACCCAGTATTACCAAAACAATTCACTAATTCACAGAGAAGAGGTAACTTGCCTTGTGAAGTAGCTCTTGACCTCAAGGTACTCATGAAGTGTCTCGAAACCAGAAGCAGCTAGCGTGAAGTTACAGCACGTGGAAGCCATTTAGATTACTGTGTTATCATCTCTATGAGGGTCACTCAGAGGTAAGTGAATACTGTGATGAATAACTTGACTTTGAGAAATGCAAGAGAAGTGACAGATAACTGAAACAGAAAGTTAGAACACTTTCACAATCTTTCCATTGAGGAATCCTATCTCCTTGCAAATTGCAATCCCTCCATGGACCACTAGAATGCTGCCATCTAAGATTACGTTCTGTTGCCATGGTCTCATGCCAACACATTAATAAATAGAAATAGTAATAAATAATATTTTCTTTGAACAATTTTTATTTTCTGTAAACCCCTCGAGTTAAGGTGAATTTATAGAAAGGATCACCTATCCTTGTATAATAAGTTAGATTCCTCATTATTAAGAGTGAAATAATTTTTTAAGTATTTTTTTCCTTCAATATATAATTTCACTATTATTTATTATTTTCTATGTCATGAGATAATTCCAAATTATTGATTATTTTTATTTTTTACATTGGTCTTTAAAATTTAAAATTTTTATATTTTCAAAACAACTATTTTTAAATTTTATACGTCAAAATTTTAATTTTTTGTAAATTTTAATTACTTGTATTTTCAAATTAATTTCTTTTAACTTTTGTGTCATTAAAATTTATTTATTTTGTTTAAAATCATGGTTATTCTAATTCTATATGTTAAATTATAATATACTATTTTAAAAGTAACTTAATTATTTAATATATTTATTATAATATCTCATTTTCACTATAAAAAATGTCATATACTGACACTTTGGTGTTAGATTAACATCTTAGTCTTTGTCTAGAAATAATTTAATTGTTATTACGGACATTAAAACAATAAAACATATTAACTTAACAAATATCTTTATTAGTATAAAATATTAATATATATTATTTAATATATTACTTTGCTAATATAAATCCATAATAACTCACAAAGATAACATAAGTGGCTAGTAATTTAAGTTCTTTTTAAGTATATTTTCCATGCAAATAGAGCAACTTCTATATAAGCATAGGAGTTATTCCAACGTTCCTTAATTGGTATTTTACAATTTTTTAAATAATTAGTTCCATGATTTTTAATTATAGACTCGTTTGAAAAAATATCTTATTTAATAAACTTTTATTATAAGTAACTAAAATTTAATAATTCCTTTGTATTTAGATATAAATGTTAATAAATTCTTACATAATTTTAAAATGTTGGTATATATTACTATAAGTACTTATAAGATATTGTTTCATTTTAAAAATTAAAAAAATAAAATATTGATTAAAAATAAATTAAAATTTTAAAAACTAATTAAATAATTATTATACTAACATTATATATCACAAAAATATTAAAAATAAAAACTACCTGTTATAATTCGTAACATTTTGGTTTTTGTTTGAAAAAGTTATACTAACAAGGATCATCTTAATACTTGACCATTTTTAGTTTGTTAGTAACAGAATTTAACTTTTTGATAGTGTTTATTTAATATTAATTTCATAATAAATATATTCAAAGTATTCTATTAATTAAATAATCACAAACCAGGAATAAAAGTATATGAAAGCAGACCTTTTCAGATATGTCGGTTCACTGGACTAAAAAATGCGACTATTCGGCTTCAATTCTTTCTTACAAAAACATGGGCTTCCGGCTGCCATTATTTCCCTAATCATTTGACCAATTGCTATTCACACCTTCCTCTTTTTTTTTTTTACTAATATATCCCTATTTTAGAAAAAATCAGTTATACCCTTCTTCCAGAAATTAATTTTTGAAAATATTAAAATTTTAACATTTCCGAAAACTAGTCTCGGAAAGTAAATTTCAAGAAAAAATGAATGGGCACCAGTTGTCTTCTTAGTTTTGCGTTAATTGTGCTAACGACACCGCTGTGATGGGATCCGAATCACGACACCAAGAAATTTTCCATAACGTCGTTGCCAATGTTGATTTTGATTTTTCGCCATGGGGCAAACTTGTCACTTGATTTAACGTTGAAGAATAATGTTTTCTGTTGCTTGCTTTATTTGTTCAAATGAAGAAGGGGAATTAGAAGTAGTGGGAGGGTTTTTTTGGAATTTTAAGAAGAAAAAACATTAAAGTGTGTTAGAAAAAAGGAGGTAAAATTAGCAATTGCCTAATTTTGTTAGATGATGTTGAGGAAGTTTTGTTCGGCCCTTACCATCTTTTTCTCTAAACAGAACAAGGAAGTTAAAAAAAAAAATGGAGCATATATGTACAACTTAATTTACAAATAATTTTTGCGGAAATGACTTAATAACCATCTAAGTTCAAAATATCACTAGGTTAAATTATTTATTATATTATTTATATATCAAACTTAATTGTATTATATAAAAAAAAATATATTAAAAATAAATAAGTCTTATGTTGACAAAAGATTATATATAAATAAAATATAAACAAGGGATAATTATTAGTTTATAAATTTCTTTTATGGTATTTCAAATTCATATTTTAATATTATAAATTAAATCATTTAAAATTATTAAAAAAATTGATGTAATTTTGAAATTAAATAATTTATTTAGATTTAATAAATATAAATGTCGAAACAATCTTACCAAGATTTGTTCACGGCTAATAAATGAAGTTAACTATATGACCTATTAAAATAAAAATAAAAATAAAAATTTAAACATTAATTAAGACAAAATAAAGTTATATAAAAATAACTATTTATATAATAAAATTTATAGTTGATGTATGTAATTTTTTTTAAAAAAAATTATGTCGTTTTCTAATTGTTGACACCCAATTTTGTCCTCCTCAAAGAAAAAAGAAAAAAAAAATTAGTTGAGGAGTGCAAGAGAAGCTTCTCCGTTGACCACCCACTTCACCTACGCAACTGCATGCCCCTTGAGCTACCACAAGCAAGCCATAGCTGACAGTTGTCAGCTATTCCCTTACTTTTCAGAAAAGTTGTCCTTGACACCCTGCAAGAAATCGAGATTGTAGAAAGCACTTTCAGTCGCGATAACTAAAGGAGAAACTCGAGAGGTCAGCACTGCATTCAATGAATGTACCATTGCATTTATTGAAAGGAGCTCATGGGACACCACTACATTAATGAAGCTCTACGAGGAACCACCACATTAATGATAGAAGATCTCCCTGAAAAATTGAGGTGAGGTGGAGTTGACTTATAAAAATGGAAGGTGACGACAAAGAAAATGATTAATTTTTGAAGAGTCATAAGGAGGAGAGAGAAGCAGTAGAGAGAAGCAGTAGAATACAAAAGGAAAGGAGATAAAAAAAAACTAATCTTCTTGCATGATTTGGAGTAGAGAGAAGCTACCTAATCCATGATTTGAAGTTAGATTTGTGATCGTATTTGCATTGAAGATCTAAATACACTACTTGTATGAATCTTAATTTAGTATCTTCGATGATCATAAAAATTTAAAGTAATTTTTCAATTAAAAGGAATTGAATATTAGGCAAAGGAGATTGATGAAATTTATCAGAGTATGATTTTAAACTTCAATATTATTCAAGAAAAGCAAACATATATATATAGTAGCTAATGCTTTGAGTCATAAAATACTTCATGTGTCATCAATGATGGTGATCAAAGAGTTGGACTTGATAGAGAATTTCACAAGCCTTAATCTATCAATATAATCAATATTGGATAAACTTCAACTAAATACGAACATAATCACTAGTAATTTGTTGGGACAGGTTTAGGACAAGTAAAAACTAAAAGGTTGATCAATATCTTTAAAAGAAAAAAAAGAATTAATAAATCAAACAAATGACAAAATTCAATGAACAAGTTGATAGAGTGATAAATTTTTAGAATGCTATTTGTGTACTAGATTATTCTAAAATCTAAGAAAGCAATCCTTGAAAAGTCCACAAGAGCATATTAAGTTTGCATCCCAGGGCTACAAAGATATATTAAGATTTAAAAAAAATTATCGATGGTCCAAGATGGAAAAGGAAGTGGCAAAGTTTGTGGCAACTTGTTTAATGTTCCAAAACGCCAAGATTGAACATCCAAAGCAAATTGGAATGGTTCAACCTTTGGAAATTCTTGAATGAAAATGGGACACCATTGTTATATACATTATTTTTGGATTGGTAAGGGCCTTTAAAGGGTTTGATTCTATTTGGGTCAGTATTAATAAATACTAAAGTCTACACATTTCTTACCCATAAATGTGAGGTATTCTTTAGAAAGATTAACACTTAAACATAAATAAAAGAAATCGTAAGATTACATCAGATTCCTTTTCATATAATGACCCAAGGTTTACTTCAAGATTCTAATAAAACTTGTACCATGCTCTAGGAACACGACTAAAAATGCGTTCAACTTATTGTCCTTAAATATATGGACATTAGTGAATCATTCAATCTATATAAGATTTCTTGAACTTGTGTTGGAATAAATTACAAGTTGGGTCGAATTTGATATGAGTGTAAGTGTATAACTCCTGGTATTGATATATACGAGACTTCAAACTCCAAGAATAAACTGGTGATTTTAGAGATAGTTCCCATAGACGTAGGCTCTTTGTTATTAGCAGACACCATGGAAATTTTTTAATTTCTTGTGTGATTAGTCTTTTGTCCTTCTCATTTTTGTTTGTTTTTTTTAATGTTTTAAAAATTATATTGATTATTCAACTGGTTAGGATATAACTGTAGTTGAATATGTGATAATTAAATTTTAAAAAAATTAAAATAACATATGAAGTAATATAAAGAAAATAACATAATATTTATTTCATAACATTAAAAAATGAAAACTAAACATTACTTATAAAATGTGTTGACGCAATAAAATATTTGTTTTAAAAAATATATAAATTATGAGTCAAATTTTACATATTATAACTAACTGTTGTTTCTTTCTTCTAATTGATGTGGTGTATTAAATAAGTGAAATATATCATCACTTATTATAATCACATCAATGGTATTTCTTTCTTTGCATCTAAAACGAACTGCATAAGGTACTCCTTTGAATCTAATGATAAATAATTTGTAGATCAGTTGATGATATATATTTTATGCCAAACAAAATATTTTATAAATCATGGTATGTTTTATGATACAACTACTGGATAATGAAAAAAAGGTTAAATTATTATTTTATGAATAAATAGTATTGTATATTATAAAAACTTAAATTGAAGTTTCACTCAACAATTAAACTTTCGAAGCTTCTTTATAGACTTTTCAAGCTTTTCCTCAACTTTGAATCAAATGGTCTGCTAGAGAATGATGAGTGCATTTTAACATAGTCTCACACCTGTAATTCTGTATCATCAATAATCAGTGCATTTTTTAGGAGTCCCACGTTATGAAATGCATTCCCACCAAAAAGAATAATATCGTGAAATGCATTTTACATCCTATAAAACAAAATTGACAGAGTTGTGCTGTTTCATTGATTTTTTTTACAATGTCCCAGGTCGATGGGTACTAAATAGAAGAGCGCTTCTCATCCTATAAAAAAGCATGTCAATTCCATTACTTTGTAGAAGTGATGCATGACTGGTGAAAGATTCAAATCTTATTCAACAAACTGTGTAGACCACTGTAGAATTTTTAATGAACCGCTAAGGTAGGTGGTATGCTAGTTGTCAGTGTTAATTGTCGGTCAAGATCGGTTCGAAATCAAGTTTCAATCATTATGATAATTATTTTATTTATTGTAACTAGAAATAGTTTTTTTTTTTTAAATCTAAGTGTACTTATATTGTATTGACATGAATGGTCAGTTATTATTTCTTTTACATAATTATTGAATGATATAACGTTTAAATATAGTCAAATCAATACTCATAGATAATGGATGGACCTAATTTTTTATCCAGATGAAGCAGGTTTAATGTTTATTCAGATAATTTTGAAAATTATATTTAAATCCTAATCTTATGTTTTTTATTTAAATAAGACCGCTTAACCCCTCCCTTAAGATTCTTTATATATAAGAAAAGAAAAGAATTAAAAAATATTAATAAAAAAATAAAAAATAAATAGAGTGCTGAACTGCATAATTTCTTCTCGATGTCTTGTATTAACTTAAATTAAGAGTGTTTACGAGATCGAATGTAAGAAAAAAAATACACAAGTTGAGAACTGAATCTTATATTTAATTTTATAAATGAAATTAACAATTTTAATTTATGAGTAAAATTCATAAATTTTTAGGTTTTTAATAAGACTCCCTGAGTCTTATTAAATAGTCGGAGGTCAACTCCCTAAGTCTCACGTAATTAGCTTTTTAATAAGACATTAATGTGATCTTATCAGCAATATGGGCAATAGTGATAGCAATGAGTGACCGAATAGCATCTTTAGGACGGAACTCCATGTCATTAGCAGCCTAACTAACTGCGGGGGAAGGGATTGACCATTATGCTGTCAATGTCAACGACCTTTCTTTTTTTTTTTTATACTGCCACCTTCTCTTTGAACATTCCCAATACTGTTACTTTTGTGAATACACATCAAAGCATTGTGTTACGGGAGCCTCTCAGAATTTGTATATATGTATACAAATTTAAACAGCATCAATTGCGCTCAAATTTCACCAGTTATGTTGATGTGAAATTGATTCGACATGTAATTGAGTTCTATGCACAACTATATATAGTATATTTTTCATTTTCACAACTTTTTAACTTAATTGATAGGATATGCAGAAGCTATTAACTCGTTATGTACATGAATTATTATTTGACAAATTAAGTCACGTAGTTACGTACTTCCTTAAATCACGCCTCAAACAAGTCTACAGTTACCTTTCCTTATCGTTTAGAACCAGAAAAGACACGTTACCAAAGAAAGTTTAACTAACAAACGCAACCATAAGTATTTCTTACAAAAAAAAAAAGACAGCATTGTATCAAAACAATTTTGTCGTTTTGATCAAGCGTGCTGAAGATAGGAATTGCAAAGTCTAATCCACCAAAAATTATTTAGAACGAGTATGATAATTATCGAATATGAATTAGATATCGATAATTACTTATAAAACTTAGCGTGTATGGATATAAGTATGAGTATTTTAATATATTATTATTATTATTATTATTATTATTATTATTATTATTATTATTATAAAACTTAAGAGATAGATAATAATTTCTTTATTTACATTTTTTATTTTTTTATTTTCTTATTTTATTTCTTCATTTTCTTAATTTTTTCATTTTTTCAATTTTTCTTATTTATTATGCTAGTGTCATCGTCCATTAAAAGTACATATTCCTAATTTCATGGTTTATCCATCTCAAAAAATTTATAATTTTTTTGAATTTCACTACTACTTATTTTGATTTTCATTATCAGTATAAAATAATTTTTAAATTCATACAAAGCATCATTTCTTACTTTTTTTTGTTTGTTCAAAATTTTATTTTTTATAATATATATATATATATACACGGAAATTGATTTAGTAGTATATATGTATATTTCATATTTCCTTATGATGGTGGGATACAATTTTTTTTTTAATTTGAGTTATGTTTTATTTTATAATTATAACTAATTAGTGTAATGTATTTTTTTAACCAATTTTAGAGACTAGTAATTTAGGACTTGAAAGTTCATAAATTTATTATTGTGAAAATTTATTTTATTTATAATATTTTATGACTATATATATATATAATCTTTGAATAAGATTTTAATTTTTATGATGTTTTATGATTATGATTGGTATGTTTTATAAAAAAAAATTAAATAGAATTTTAATTTAGTTATTATCATATTTTTAGTTAATATTTTTATTTATCAATTTTCATAATTAATAAAAGTATAGGTAACCTATAGATATAAATATTTAGATACCTAACAAGAAATAATATAAGTATTAAAATTACTACCAAAGGGTATGAGTCCAAGTCCAAGTATATTTTTAATAGTAATCTATCTAAATCCTTCGTATTATCATTCTTAGTTGAAGATACTAGCTCGCTCCATGGTCAACGAAATTTTAAAAAATCATACATACAAAATTTTTTTTTGTTAAATATTAAGATTATTTCTATTAATATAATTTTTATTTAATAAAATTAAATTATTAATATAACTATTATAAGTTTATATCAACAATATGATGCATTATACGGCTAATAATATGATATATAAATAATTTATAGTATTTTATTTTAATGAAATTAATTATTTTTTATATAATTTATTATATTATTAGTATAATACACACGAAGTTTATATTATTTCAATGAAACAGAATTTATTACCAGAGACAAACTTAATGGCTAACTATCCATTAATATATAGAATTTTTGGGTAGTGCGTTATATTTATTAAGGACTAATTTAAAAAATAATGATGGTAGATAGTTTTCATTCCAATTTTTTTTTAACATCTCAAGTGAGTCATGGCTATACATCACTTATTTTTACTTTTTACAATTTAAGCAATTTTTCTTCTTAACCCAACAACTTAAGAATATTTATTAAGTTATCTTATAAATAACCTCATATCTTTGTATTTAATTAATATTAATTACTATCAAGATTTATTATTGTGATTATTATTTGATAAAAGTACATTAATTAATTAGTCCACACTAAAAGTTTAGTATTGTTGTCCTGGTTATATATATTTTTTTTAAGTTTGGCGTTGGTTCTTATATAAGCACATGATGCGTGTTATATGAAAATCAGCTCCATAGAAGATCTTAATATGAAAAAAAAAAAAACAATATTTTTAAGTTTTATATTTTTCGGTCAAATGTGATAGTTACGTTTATGTATTTTCATATTAATAATTGTAGTACTCAAACTTAAAAAAATATGTAGATGTTATTTCTATTAATTTTAAAAAACATAATAAATTATTAAAGAAGAGAGACTTAATTCATGTATTTTTTAAATATTAAAAATCAAATTCATATACACCTTGATGATGTTTAACTGATAAAGAGTAAAAAAAAATAATATAAACACCTGTCATTGTATTTATTTCTAAATATGATAAGTCTTGGTGACCACTCAAAGAATTATTTAAATTATTTGATAATTTTGGAAAATGCTAGCTGCTGAGTATGACAGAGCATAAGCCCTAATTGTACCATTTATTTTTGCCCAATTTATAATGAATACTTTGCGTTAGGTACTAAACCTGATTAATGATTTTCCTATTCAACTAAAGCTATTTTTCTACTGATAACAAACTATGACTATTTTTCTTCTTTTAAACCTTATTTATTCCTATATAAAGACAAACACAAAGCCTAACTACTCCCATCCGTTCCAATTTGACTTATCGTTAAGGCTTTTTTACACATTAAAAGAAATGATTATTTTAAGATAATAATATTTACTAAATGTTAATTTTATTAAAATATCTTTACTCTTTACTTTAATTTCTATAAATATATTATTGAATATTTCAATATAATAATATTTATTAAGAGATAAACTGAAATTTGAAGTTTTAATATTTCATCAAAATTAGAAAACGTGAATTTTTTATCGAAAAATTGATTTAATTTATTTTGTATTTTTTTCAATAAAATAATAAAATAGTTCAGATTCTATAGTATTAAACCCATGAAACTTAAGAAATGATAAAAAAATAAAAAATAATAAAAACACAGTAGAAGAATTCTTGTTCCAAATAAAAAAAATTAAACTTTATTTAAAAAAATCTTTCTGATTATTAAAAAATGGGAAAAAAATTGATGGAAAGAATTTTTCTATGAATAAGAATATGATTGGTCCACAAAACAATTTTTGAATGTTAAAACATTAATTAATATAAAATATAAAGAATAATATATAATATTTTTTGGGTAGTAGTATATTTATTAACTACTCATTTTATTAAAAGAATATATTATTACATATACTTGATTTTATATTTATTTTTAAATATAATAATTCTGGTGACAACTCAAAGAATTATCTTAATAATACTTGGTTGATAAAGACCATAGAAATATTTTATAAAAACATGAGTTTGAGTTTTATTATCAGTGTAAAAATCTTACTGATAAGTGATATATAATCACTTTTTAAAACATTCTTAGAATCTTAAGGTATGTGGTGACTCAACATGTGATCCAACTCATCTAATTTTTTTAAAATAGAAAACAAAATTATCTTAACTAATTGAAAATTTCAAAAATGTTACTGAATATGACATAACATAAGCCTTAATTAATTGCAACATTTATTTTGTCCAGTCTATAATAAATGATGTGCATGCGAAAGATACTTAGGGTCCCTATTCAATTAAGACCGATAAATTCTTTTCATGTTATTTTTCATTTATTATTTATTTTTATATAAAAAGTTAAATATTTATTTTTAAGAACGAAATAATTTTATACAGCATATTAGCATTATCCTTTTTAATATGTAATTATTTATCTTTCTGGTTTGGTAACATGTCTTGAGTTTCTATATCATTATTTTTAATTAATCAATTATTCTATTAAAGAATACCTTTTTTTATTAATTTCTTAAAGTAATATTAACATTACCATTTTTTATATGTAATACAGCATATTAACATTATCCTTTTTATATGTAATTATATGTCTTTCTAGTTTGGTAACATGTCTTGAGTTTCTATATCATTATTTTTAACTAATCAATTATTCGATTAAAGCATATTTTTTTATTAATTTCTTAAAGTAATACTTACATTTTTAGACATAATTAAAACTTTTCAAATTTCTAGTAAATTTTCTATCAATTAAAACAACTTTTTAGATTTTATAGAACTAAATGTTTCAAATACTTGTGTTTTTTAATTTAAACTTTTTATTATCAATAAAATATTCCTTTATTAATTATATTAAACTATTATTAATTTGAAAGTATTTTGAAATGCACTAGATAATTACTGACATTTATATACTACTCAATTTGGGGGGCGGGGAGATTAGGCAACAGAAGAAGCATGCAATGATATCATATTAGGATTTACACAAACGTTAGCAAGACTTTTTTAGATTTATTATTATTATTTTAATCATAAATTTTGGTATAATTTACTAATAAAATAAGATGAGAATAAATTTTACTAAAATTTATAAATTTCAAATTTTCATCCAATTAATAATAAAGAGTCTTAAAAGAATCTAGTTAACATTTTTAGGTTTCTCGGAATAATTAATAGTTACTATATTATTCGCATTTTTAAAAAATTTTTTAGTTGTTATTTTTTAATAATTAACATGGTTACAAAGTATTTTATTATTTTTACTTTACTTTTTAATTTATATAATTTACAAACAAGATGATGAAAAAAATCCTGTTTCTAGTAATTTCTTTACAAATTCTTAAAAGTAAGTAACAATAAAAAAAATAATATAATATTTTATAATAACTACGCTAATAAAAGCATTGTGGCCGAAAATAAAGACAACACATATATATTTGCTAATTTATACTGGGTTAGTTTATAGGAAAAAAAAATAAGCTGGGAAACTACACCAATACTTTAAAAATAAATATATTTATAACTTTCTAACTTTAAATATATATATATGAGTCAGCGAAGGATGTCTCGGTTGAAGAGAAAAAAAATATCTAAAAATTCTTAAAAGAAAAAAAGATGAGAACTTGTTAACGATGACATAGGTTTATAAGTAGTAACATTGAACCATTTTATACACGCATTCTATTTGTATTACTTGTCCTGTATAATTTCCTTCTGTTTTCTCCCACGAAGCAAACAAGGGATTATGATTACCTCTGTATATCTTCAATACCAAGCCAAGACACAGTAGAAAGTTTAGTATTATGAGTTTCATTTTCTATCATCCTCTCGGAACTGAAGCTAGTTACGATGAAACTTACAGACAAGGACAAACAAGCTTAGAGCTTGACGACAATATGGCCAAATGTGCAGAGGAGAAAAGCATAAGAGAAACCGTTGTCTCGGAGCAAGGTATTTTTCGCAACAAGCCAATAATTCTTCTTTCCTTATTTCTTTCTATCATTTCACCAATTAGTTCATTCATTTGATATGCTAGCTTTGATATGAATTTCAAATTTTTTACTATTTCTTGTTTAATTTTTTTTTTTTTGTAATATTCATTCACGCCTCTTCTGTCTTACATCTTCCATTAATGTGAATTATGTTCCTGTGTCTTCCTATGTATTATTTGTCTTGAGGTCAGCAAAACCGACATGGGAATAATTGCCACAACCAATAAGTAAGGAGGATTCTTTTTTTAAATATACCTTCAGTGACAAATATTTTAGCATTTAAAAAATTTGTTTATTCATTTTTTAATTAAATATTAAAAATTTTAATTTTAATTTTATTTCTAATATATATTATTATCTTAAAATATTTAATAATATATTTATAAAAATTAAGAAAAAATAAATATATTTTAATAAAATTAACCTCTAATAAATATTATTATTTTAAAATAATTGTTCGTGAAAAATTTTAAATATCAATTATTATGAAATGGAAATATGGAATGGAAAGACTATGTTTTTAATTCTTAATATTTTTATGAATTTAATTTTTAATTTTTAAATAAAATAATTGATCTTAATATTTTGGTTTTGTCATTAAATGTCTTTAATATGTTTCATCAACTAGTCTAACATGAGAGGTAGGCATTAATTTTTTGATAAATTATATTTTGACTAATTATATTTTGACTTTTTATTTTTTCATTAAATTTACTTTTAAGATTAAAATATATCTTTTTAAGGACGGAGAAAAGTAATGTTAACGAAGTAAAGAAATAAAGACTAAAATCGATTAATATTTGTTGAGGGATTAAAAATAAAATTTGTACAAAAATTAGAAAAAATATTTAATCTTTAAAATAATATAAGTTGTATATATTTTTATTTTTTAATTAATAATTATTATTATCAAACCATCGTGTATATATGTTAGAGTGCTAAAACTATAGCTATGAAAAACTAACAAAACTATCATTAAAGAGCCGAAAGAGATGATAAAATAGACATTCATATATTTTTGTTTGAGGAAAACACACTTATATAACTTAATTAATGCCAACAATTGAATAATAACCTTACAAGTGTTATGATCTAACTTTAAAAGATTAAATAATAATATTCTAAGACCCCTCATGTAAAATCCTTAAGCCATTGTGGCTTTAGCGCAGTCTATCAGTATCCCAAACAATAAAAAGTCTGGTCGCATTTTAAAGGTTCTCACGTTTTAGGTCCTCACTTGTCTTCATGGAACAAATTAAATACAAGCTAGTGTTCAATAAGCATTTTTAGTTTGGAGGAGTTTCTTATCTTGGGACACGTTTCCCTCTCCCTTCAATTTTTCTTCACCAAAAAGTGTATTCCTGATATGAAAACACTATTAGAAAATTTAAAATTTGTTACAAAATAATTGTGACTAATTTTAAAATTAATAGTTATTTTGTAGTTAATTTTTAGTATAAATAATTAACTACAAAATTACTATAATATTGAATAATAGCATGAAATAAGTAGCAAATTAGTTAAGAAAATAATCTTAGTTAATTTGTAGTAAATTTTTTTAAAATTTGTAGTTATTTCCTAGCTAATTTGTAATAATAAGAAGTATAAATGAATATAACTTCAATTTAGTTAGAAAAATTAATATTCTAGTTAATTAATAGTTAATTAATTAAGATTTAACTACTAATTTAAATAGTAGCTAAAATTAGTAACAAAATCAAAAAATTCTTGTAGTGAAGTCGTAGTTCATATCCAACATTTATTACCAATGTTTTGATAATACAAATAAATTCAAACCATGAAAAACATGACTAAAATATTAACTAAGAGGCAAATAAAACCAATAAACACGTTTTTAAATGAATAATAGTAATTCAACATAGAAGTGCTAAAATAATCGATATTTAATTATCCTCTTAGTAAAAAATAGAAAAGAAAAGAAATCTAATTATATAGTCCTTATTCTTTCTCTCCATTTATACACGTCGGCGGCTTCCCACACATATAAAATTAAAGATATCATATTATAAAAAAAAAATTAAAGATATCAAATTAAAATTTAATAGTAATAGTACATAGATAGGTAAAAAAAAAAAGTTAATGAAATATGACTTTTATTTTTTTAAAAAATAACACGCACAATCCTAAATATAAATTTAGATCATTACGAGGATTTAAGACTTCTCCTGAAATTTCTCACTACTTTTTAAATATAAATTCTCATTAGGATTTTGTTAATCTCTATATGCAAACTTGATTTTCTTTTATTATTATCGAAAGTCTCATGAGTTTTTTTCTTTTTTGTTCTAGCTATGCGATAGAGATTTAGATTTCTCCAAAAAAATGAGCATTACATAATAATTTAGATAAACAAAAATATTTTAAGTAAAATGTATTTTTATAAAAAAAAAAAAGTTAATTTTTATCATATCCATGCTGTGCATTACATCGTCAAAATGTAACGAGACAAACATTTTTAACCGGGTGCCGTCATTTGTAACAATTGTAGTTAGAGCCATCCAATTTCATAGCTAACAGTTATTTTGGATAACGTATGAATATATGCATAAAAGTGTGTAAGAGAATAAATGTGTGCCGCTAAGATTGTCCTTTTTCTCTTAATCATCACAACTTGTTTGAGTTGGAATGTACGTTGAACATTGTTGTGTCTCGTAAGCACCTACTAGTACTACATAATCTTTTGACGTTGTGCGTCCAAGGAATATATTTTGCCGTTGCCGTTGTGTCCATAACTGAAGAGAAGGGTTAAATAGAAAAAGACAAAAGCAACTTTCCTCGAATCAATGATTTTATCGTTGTTTAAATCGTCATGCCTTCGTTTCATGCATCATCATAGAATGAGATAAGCTCTAATCGCACCAATTGGTTCCTCTGAATCAGTTGGTAGAAGAGAAGTTATGATCGAGATGAACTTAACCTTTATAGATGTAACTTGGTCACCTTCATATTCATACCTCTTTTGTAGTTCCATGATCATACACATAAACATGTTATTCACACACAACTGAAAGTTGAGAATGACTACCCTTCTTTCTCCACAACCTAAGGTTTTGCAAACTAACCCACAAGTTTTGACCACATTTGAAGGAGATGGCATTAAGTTAACAGAAATCAGTGGAAGTGTTCAGGGAGAGAAGGAGGACATAACAGTGACATGGGATAATTTGTGGGTCAGTGTTCCAAGTGGAAAGAAAAAGAAGTCAATTCTGCAGAGTCTTACAGGTTATGCCAGGCCAGGAAGGATTTTGGCCATAATGGGCCCTTCAGGATGTGGAAAATCTACACTTCTTGATGCTTTAGCAGGTGATTACTAACAAAGTCTACTGTCTACAATTTATATAAATTGAATGCCTATCATATGATTGAAAAAATGTTGCAGGAAGATTGAACTCAGACATGAAGCAGACAGGGAAGATTCTAATCAATGGCCAGAAACAAGCACTGGCCTATGGGACATCGGTAAGAGAAAATTCCCAAAATCTACAAAAGAACTAGCAAATTTTTTTGCAGGAAAATAAGGAGATTTCTTAGCCTCTCTACCACCACATGTGAAAACAGGGCTATGTAACACAAGATGATGCTATGCTGTCAAATTTAACAGCTGGGGAGACTTTATACTACTCAGCTCAGCTCCAATTCCCAAACTCCATGTCTATAGCAGAGAAGAAGGAACGTGCAGATATCACACTGAGAGAAATGGGTCTGCAAGATGCCATCAACACAAGGGTTGGAGGGTGGAGTTCAAAGGGCCTCAGTGGGGGACAAAAGAGGAGACTTAGCATTTGCATTGAGATTCTAACACGCCCCAGACTTCTCTTCCTTGATGAACCAACTAGTGGCCTTGATAGTGCAGCTTCCTATTATGTTATGAGTAGAATTGCAAGTCTGAATCTAAGGGATGGCATTCGAAGGACTATTGTTGCATCCATCCATCAGCCTAGCAGTGAAGTTTTTGAACTTTTCCATGACCTCTATCTTCTGTCTTCTGGTGAAACAGTATATTTTGGACAAGCCTCTGATGCAAATCAGGTTAAGAAATAAAAACCTTAATTTCTTATAAAGAAGCACATACTGATTTGAAGTTAACAAAATACACAGTGACATTTTGACTCAGTGCAGTTTTTTGCTTCAAATGGTTTCCCTTGCCCGACTCTCCACAATCCTTCTGATCACTACTTAAGGATCATAAACAAAGATTTCGAACAGGTAAACAATTTCTCAAGTTTGTGGAGGAAAACATCTATTTATTTTCCAAAATGTACAGTATCAGTCAGTTTAGCCCATGACATTATATATGTAAAAAGAAAATTCGGTCATTGATTTGCTAATGTCACGTAGTAATTTCAGGACTAAATTAATTGATAGTTTTTAAAGTCAGAAACTAAATTTTCTTTCTTGTATCATCTTTGTGGTATCAATTTCAAGGACTAAATTAATGTTTTAACTTCGGGAGCTTGTCAATGCAGCCAAAATGCTAAAACATAATTGAATTTATATTATTGTTTCCAGGATGCTGAAGAAGGCTTTGGTAAGGGAGTACCTACAGAAGAAGCAATTGATATCCTTGTAAAGTCTTATAGATCGTCTCAAATTAGAAAACAAGTTAACAAGGAAGTGGAAAAAATAGGTGAAAGTGTAAGTTTCATGTCACACTCCTCCCACCAAGATTACAAAATCCAAGAATAATTTCACAAACCCAAAGACTTGTGATATACCTGAAATACTAACTTTTGCATGACTTTAGGATTCCGGGGCAGTAAGGAAGCAGAGGATTCATGCTGCATTTATCACTCAATGCCTTGTTCTTATACGAAGATCTTCCTTGCAATTGTTTCGTGACATGAGCAATTACTGGTTACGTTTAGTTGTCTTTATTGTAATAGCTATAAGCATAGGCTCTATCTTCTATGACATAGGCACAAGTAATGGATCTATTGTGGTAAGACAAATATTAAGCACAATCCTTAGTTTTAAGAACAAATGTGATGAGTAGTAATACATTATTTTCATGCATGCTTCAGGGGAGAGGTTCGTTGCTCATATTTTTTGTTTCAGTTCTGAGTTTCATGACCCTTGTTGCTGGATTCTCTCCACTTTTAGAGGAAATAAAGGTAAACTTTATGTTATTTTGTGCTATATTTTAAGATAACCTAATCAGTATTGTAGCCTTCAATTCTAATTGAAAATGTTTCCTTTTATTATATTTTTAGTGTTATAAAATTATGATATTATAAATTTTAATTGCTTTATATATTATTTGATTAAAATCAATTTTATCACAGTTCAACAACAATTAAATCATCAAACCTTAAACAAATGTCTTAACAGGTTGAATTTCTATTCGAATTTTAAAAACATTGACTTTTATGGTGTCAGGTATTTGAACGAGAGAGATTGAATGGACACTATGGTATAACGGCATTTCTAATAGGCAACATACTATCTGCTGTTCCTTACATTCTAATGATATCTCTTATTCCTGGTGGAATAGCTTACTACCTTTGTGGGATGCACAAAGGACTAGAACGCTTCTTGTTCTTCACTAGTATGCTATTTGCCATAGTGATGTGGGTGGAGAGCCTTATGTTAGTTGTTGGGAGTATCTCCCCAAATTATGTAATAGGCATGTTCCTTGCTGGTGGAGTTGAAGGACTCATGATTTTAACAGGTGGATTCTATCGACTGCCAAATGATCTTCCAAAACCATTATGGAAATACCCTTTCTACTATGTTTCCTTTCTCAAGTATGCCTTCCAAGGATTATTCAAGAACGATTTTGATGGCTTAACATTTTCTATAGACCAAGATGGAGGCACCAGAACCATTAGTGGTAGACAAGTGCTAACTGACACATGGCATGTGGAAATGGGTCACTCTAAGTGGGTTGATCTTGCTATCATGTTTGGAATGATTGCTCTGTATCGAGTTCTCTTCTTAGCCATCACCAAGTGCAAGGAGAAGCTCAAGCCTTTTTGTGCATCCATTAGTTCTCTTCCACCATAAATTTTCGTTAGAATGACTACAATAAGAGATAACTAAGTGTTGTGTTTTATTTATGTTCGATGCCTGATAATCACGTTGAAATACCACTTAATGTTGTTTTAGATAACATAAGTTAATGATAAATAGTACGAAATTAAATTCCATACCAACGCTTGATTGGTTATTTAATTTTCTCTCACTTATCCTAGAATCTAACCCCACTGTCATGATTGGTTAATGCTATCGTTTTATTGGCTGTAATTCATTTCATGCAATTTTGTAGGAAAATTATTTGTACCGAATATCACTTATGTTTGATCAGTAAATGTTGATTTGGTTAGTTTTTTACGTTTAATTTTGAATCTAGAATTAATTTTAAATTAAAATAACTGCAGATAGATTTTATACAATGTTTTACTTTAGACCTACTTTTAGAATTAATTTGGCATCATTAAATAATTTTTTCTTGCACACCATTTGCTTTCTATGAATTAAGAGAGAAAATAAATAAGAATGTCAAAGTAGAAAGCAAATAGAATAAAAAATGTGTTGTTTGGAGCAATAGAAATAAGAAGGAAATAAGTAAAGATATTTTTACTTGTTTGGATGAGTGGAAAAAGAGAGTGAAGATAAATAAATAAATAATATAAAAATATTTTTATAATAATTAAAAAATAATTTTTTACTGTGTTATTTATTAGCATAAAGTCATTTATTGTTATTTTAAAAATATTTTGTAATAAAAGAAGATATTTAATTTTAAGAAAGTTAAACAAATGAAAAAGAGAGATAATTTCTCATATTATGCCAATTCGGGGAGAAATTATTTTTTTGGTGAGTCATAACTATTTTTCTTTTCAAACAAAAGTAAAAATTTGATATTTTTTTTTATCTCATTTCCCTACTTATTTTTACTCTATTTCAACGCAAACAAATTTAGGGTAAATGCTTTATTCTTCCATGGATACAAAATCATTATAATGGAATCGTTTGGATCTTTATTATAGAGATCCACGTATATCTCTTTGTGGAAAAATCAGTGCATAAAGTATATCGTTTCCTGCAATACACAAAAAATCATAAATTGAATCACTTATAATAAATATTAAAATATTTCCTATTCAGATAATTATGATTAATGTGCAAGACATATCAGTACATAAATTATTAAAATATTACATTATTTAAAGTAATAAATAAGAAAAATCAAATTAATAACAAGGTAGAGTTGGAAACCTGCTACCTAGATGGTTGGTTGCTTTCCACCCAACGACACTAGAACAATGATTCTTTTAGAATTTGAGTTTTATCATTACTTAAATTAGTTTAAATTAAGAGATAATTTATTTATATACATTATTTTAACAATATTACTAAATCGATGGAAGTTTTTTCAACAGGTTCACTAAAGTGACTTTAAAGGGTGAAATAGCCAAGACAAAATAAAATTTGTGGTGTGGTTAATTATGCAAGATACCTTGCCAACCAAGGTACCTTAGCTGTCAGATCACATTGTTTTTGCACGTTTGAAGATGCTCTTTATTCTTTACATGACTATTCTTAGTCCAAGGAATTGTAGCTTTTTCTCTCGATGTTTTTCTTTCTTGTCCCATTGAAAGTAACGCTCTATATAAACTATTTGCCAGTCCATAATTTGAAAGACTCTTTCACATCATCTTGTATCCCCAAGGTACATGAACAAAATTACAAATTTATAATTTATTAATTTAAATTGAGATAAACAGGCAAAAGTAGATGAAAATATATAATTAGACGTTTGGTCAGTTTAGTCAAATTTTTAGTACATGTACAACTGCTACTTTTACTAAGGTAATTGCTCCACATGACTACCAATAGTGATTGTGTCATAATTTTATACCCACAACAAAAATATTTTTTTCCTCTATATTGATTTAAGAAAAAAAATAGTGGCAATTTTATAATTCATGTCAAAAGACGGTCTCTAGATCACTCTCAAAAGTTGTATCTAAATCCTTTTCCAATTGTTGTATGTAAATTTGTCTTAAAAATTGTCTCTAAATTTGTCTCTTATTGCAGTCTCTATATCACTCTTATTGAAAAAATAAAAATAATTTAAAGTAGTTACATTAAATATAAATTAGATTTATGTATTATTGATTAATTTAAATAAAATATTATGAATTGTTTAAATTGAACTTCATATTTATAAAATTATCAGTTTTGAAATATATCTAACTTTTTTATAATATTTAATAATATTATTAAAGTATTTATATATTTAAATTTTTATTATCTTTTATTTTTGAAATATGTATTATTAACTTATTATTATTAAAATTATGTAATAAATAAGATTAATGTGAGTTAGAAATATAATTTGTTAGATATTAGTAGTTAGTTTGTTAGCTTATATAAAAACTTCATGTATTCACTTTATGCTCATTTTTCTCATTATCAATATGATTTATTTTTGCTTATTATAATTTCTCTTCAATTTTCTTTTTCTTATACCTAAACTATGTTTTCTAACAGTTTAATTCTTCATCAGTGTTAATGTAATAAATAACATTAATGTGAGTAATATTAATGTGAGTAATTTATATTAGAAACATAGTTGGTTATATATTAGTAGTTAATTTGTTAGCATGTATAAAAGTCTTTGCGTAATCACTTTGTGCTTACTTTTCTTATTATCAATATAATTTATTTTTGCTTGTTATAATTTTTCTTCAATTCACTTATTCTTGTGCACTTGAACCACGTTTTCTAACCGCTTAGATCTTCATTAATGTTAAATTTGATTAGGTTTGATCAACTTATATTGTTAGGTTGATATTTCCATCAATGGGTATGAGAAATTCAAGTTTCGTTCGTATATATATATTAGATTTTAAACTCATGTTGCATGAGTTTATTTAAATTATAAATTTTTATATTTGTATTTAATATTTTTTAAAATATTTACATAAATAAAATTATCAATTTTTAAAATATTTAATAGTAAATTAAATATAATTACATTAAAATTGAGACAAATGATTAATTATATTTTTAATTGAGCAAATGTTGTCTTAAAAATATTAAGTCTTTTATAGTTTATTATTATTTTTTCTTTCTCTAAGTAATAATAATGATGTAACAATGTAATACTCATATGAAATGTACAAATTATATTTAAAATATAATAAATACGAATATATAATTATTTAAATTTGAGTACTTATTTTTGTGATCGTGAATGTTTTGTTAACATGTACTTGATTTATCTACGCTTATAGTTAAAAAAAACTAAAATGTATTTATTGTAAAAATTATATTTTGTTTTAAATTTATCTAAATAGTGTGATTTTTATTAAATTTGTTAATATGATTTTTATTTTAAAATAATATTTTTAATCATTTTAAGATATTAATTTTAATTATGTGATATTGTTAAAGTTTTGAATTGATTATCCTCATTCCGATATAAATAGAAGATTCTCTATTAATTCAATGAGATTTGTCATCATTTTTATTACTACGTGATATTGTTGTTGTTATTATTTATTATTATTTATTTAATTTTAATTTCATTAATTAATATATTTTAAAGTTATTACTCTATAATTTCTTTAAAAAGTGATCTATTTATAAGGATTATTATATGTTTGAAAATTTATATCCTATTACTAGAAAATTTAAAATTTGTTATAAAATAATTTTGTGCCTAATTTTAAAATCAATAGTTATTTTGTAGTTAATTTCTAGTAAAAATAATTAGCTACAAAATTACTATAGTATTGATTTGTAGCATGAAATAAGTAGCAAACTAGTTAAAAAAATAATATTAATTAATTTGTAGTAAATTTTTAAAATTTGTAGTTATTTTTTAGCTAATTTGTAATAATAAGAAGTATAAATGAATATAACTTAAATTTAGCTAGAAAAAATAATATTCTGGTTAATTAATAGTTAATTAGTTAGAATTTAACTATTAATTTAAATGGTAGTTAAAATGGGTAGTAAAATCAAAAAATTCTTATAATAACATATGTTACTAATTTTTTTTATAAAAAGATAATGTTATTACATTATTATTGCTCCCTCTAAGAATTGTTTTATATTTAATATAATGGATATTAATTATTTTTTAAGGTCTGGAATAATAAAAATAAAATATCATAATGACTTATAACTCACCATTATAAAAGGGTCCAGCTGGTATTATTATTACTATTATTAAAAAATTATGAATTTATAAGAATACAAATTAGAATGTTAAAATTAATGTTTGTATATGTATTTGAAAGGTCTCTATTTGTTATTATTATTTTTTTTACATGGATTTATTTTTTTATTAAAAATAAACCTAAAGATGGTAAAGAAAATACAACGAGCACAATGCTTGAACCTAGGATATTGTGTATATTACTTAAACTCTTCGTTGTTTGGTCAATCTTGATAATTTATCTATTAATTTTTATTTCAAATTTTATTAAATATTTATAAAGTCCTTACTTTTAATTATTATAGTCGATAAAATATAGTTTAAAGTAACTAAAAAAATAAAACAGACTTATGCATATACATAATATGACAACTAAAGTTGGAAAAAAATGGTAAAAATATGAATTGGATCCATAACCGTTCCACACGATTTTTAATTTGATATTTATGGATAATTTGTTTTTCAATCCCTATATAGGTAAAATTTTCAAAATAATTCTCTGCATTCTCAATAGTAAAAAATCGTCTTCTCCTTAATTGACGTGTCAATTATATATTTTTTTGTTAAAATATATTTTTATTCTTATATGTGTCGTGCAATTTCAATTTCATCTTTGTATGTCATGCAACTTCAATTTATCCCGTATACACAATTTTTATTTACAACTAAATTAGTTCCTAATCGTGTACAAGTTTTCAAAACTTATGCCTCAACTTGATGGTTACAATAAAAAGTGTATCCAAACATGGTATCTAATAAATCACTTCATTTTATAATTCAATAAAAAAAATTAATAGACATTATTTGTAGTTTAAAGTTAAAAGTCACTAATGAGAAAAGTTGGTCCATATATTACCAAAATAGAAGAAATACAGAGTGAGTGAATAATTGAAATAATGATTAAAAATAAAAAGATTTTACCAACTTAGCATTTTATTTTTCTCCCGTTTTCACTAGTATGCTACGATTATAGATCATTCATAAATTTGTAGTATATCTTTACATCTCGACTAATTTGAGAATAAACATTTCGACTTTTGCATGTTATAGTATCATGCCTTCGACAGTGAATGCTCTTCGGTTAGTCGATGTTGCTCTAGCGCATTGTTGCATTTTTCTCAATTACTGCAACATGCCACTACGAGCATTGCACACTTACATGTTGCAGTTTATCCTTCAATTCATTGCATTTGTGGTGGTAGATTTGAAAAGATGTCTGTGACCTTAATTAGAGAATAAATTAAAATTTTACTTACGAATAATTATTAAATTGAAATTGTATGACACATTATTTTAGGGTAAAAATGTTTCTGGTTCCTCATTTTTAATGAAAATCATTCTTAGTCTCTAAAAAATATTGACCATTCTTAGTCTCTCAAAAATAATTTGTCAGTGTTTTTAGTGTCTTTTGTTAACTGTTACTAATAAGTAATGACTTGAGTTTTTAGTCTCTTTTGTTAACTGTTACTAATAAGTAATGACTTGACTTATTATGTAGATTATTAATTTGACGTGACAATCATGTGACAAAAATATTATTTATAAAACTTTCCTTAAAAATGCTAAAATTTAGTATAAATTTCTTGCTAGTGTAAAATTGTGAGAAACTTTTAGACAAATGACATGATTAAAATCTAAGAGGGATGAATTAGATCGTAAAAACTTTCCAAAAATTATTTTATCAAAGTTTAATTCAATTATATTATATGTTAGTAATGTAGAGAAAAGGTTATGCTATGCATGATCACATTTATATGACCCTGACATGAACAAGAATCATAATGTTCAAAGTAATATTCAATAAAATGTAGAATTAGAAGTATAGGGTGAGAGAGATTGAGAAAAGTGATTTATATATTGGTTTATACATTACCATTGTGACTTATATTTAGTCCTCAATCCACTAATATTTTTCAATAATCTTTCAAATTTTGTACATGAAATCTTATATCATGATATCTTTTCGACCTTTCTAAACCTTCACCTTGGATACCTCACAAGAACTTAGAAAATACCTTATAGGAAGAACCTGAGAGAAAATCCTTATTTATTTCAATAATCATAGATTCCTACTATAAGGAAGAAATCACTCGTTGTGATTATATACAAAAATTGAAGTCCTTTTTCATTTTCTTTAACCTTTCGTAACTTTGAGAGAACTCAACCAATTAGCACAATGAATTTCTTTGAAAACTTGTAAAATTCTCTCTAAAGAGATGTAATCCGTATTATCTCTTTTGTTAGAAATGAAAGAACAAAACATTTATATATCATATGAAATTTGTAACTTCAAAGATAAATAGTTATTCTAATACTTTTAAGCTTTTGTTAGTGATGTAATTTATTATTATTTCTTATAATCGATTATTTTTTCAACAGTGTCAGGTCAATGAAAAAACCTTTAAGTGTTTTGATTTTATAAAAAAAAATAAAGACTTAAATAGCATTATATAAAGCAAAGAAAAGAAACAAGCTAGTGCTTTAATATAAAAGATGATACACACATTTTTCATAAAATAAACTAAATGACAATCCTACTAAGGCGACAGCAATTAAAACAAAACATTTTTAGCTTAAATGTGTTTATATGAAAAATATATGTGCATAGTCATCTTTCTTTGTTATAAAAAAAATAAAGAAATTTATTTAAAATATTTGTATAATTTTTTATAAAATCTCTTCTCTTTCTTTTTACTTTTTACACAACCTACAAAAATAATCTTATATTCTACTTTTCTTTTTCTTTTTTTTTTTAATTTCCTTTTCTCTTTCCTTCCTGTTTCCTTTCTCTCCTTTTTATTCCTTCCTAAACCAAATCACTAAAAAATATTCTTTTATCTAATCTTCAAAACTTAAAATGTTTACTTGTTTTTATCCTCAATTTTTTTTAGCTTAATATTATTAATTTTAATGTTAAAGATAATATGACATGTAAAACATTATCAAGTTATAATGATGTGATATGGCCAACCTTATATATTACTTAGGAATTTTGCATACATGTATAATATTCTATTTAAAAATATATACATATATTAATTTTCTAAATAAATTTGATTTAATTTATATACATCGTTAATGTAAAATATTTTTGTATATACATCTAATAGGAATTCCCTCTATCTCCACATCATATTAATAGGTAGGATGATGTGACAAAATATCAAAACCTATTAGATATCTATGTAAAAAACTTTTAAATAATACATATAAATTAATAAATTCATTAAACTTTTTTTTAATGGTATTTTTACTTAACTGATAAAGTATTTTTTGTCAAGCATTAAAGAAAACTAAAATACAATAATAAAGTAAGGTAAATTAAATTCTATGTATAAATTAATATTAATTTACGTACATCAATTTTCTTAAAAGTTCACTCTTAACTTCTACACAACCACCTGTAAACTCTAGAAAGTTTGACATCTTGCCTAAAATAATCTTGATCAATAAGGTTTATAATAATTTAAAAACAATTTACAAGTTAGATGTTAATTCAAACTGAAATATTGCATCATTACTTTTTAACATTGCATTTAAAGTTAATAGTGTTAAACCTAAATAATTATTTGAGGGATGAAAATATTAAAACTTTTAAAAATAAGCTGGTATTTGTAAGTGATTTAATATATATATATATATATATATATATAATATGATATCGTTTACTTTATTATACTATTAGAACAATGCAAAATAACAATTGAATTTAGCTATCGAAAATCGCTATTAGTAACTGTCTTAGTTACCAATCACTATTTAGTTACTTGATGAAATTAGTGACCATTTTTTGGTCGCAAATATTTTAGTTGCTAAATGTCTTAAAAAAATAAATATATATAAATATAGTTAATATATATAAATTAATAAATTAAAAGAAATTAGAATTTACAAATTTTATATTATAAAAAATAAAAAAATAAAAATAGAAAAAAGTGATAAATGTAATGAAAAAAAATTAAGATATAAATAAGATGAAAGAGAAAATGAGTGGATGATTATAATTATTCTTTCATATAAATATAGTTTTCCTTCTATATTTACTATGTAGAAAGTTGAAGTGGGTAACACTATTCTTGACATGCTTCAGGAGAGAGGATCGCTCTGCTTTGGCTTTTCGTTTCAATTCTGACTTTCATGACACTTGTTGGTGGATTCTCTCCATTAATGGAGGAAATGAAGGTAAAATTGATGTTTCATAACTAATAGTTTTACCGCATTGTACTCCTGCACTCGAGTCAACTTCTTAGTGGTTCTATTAATTGTTATTATATCTCCACAGTTAGTATTGTTAAGCTATGTTTAATTCTTTGTAAGAGTTTAATATCTAGGCACTCAATGTAAAATTTACTTTATTACAATATTAAGAATTTGTTTAAATAATTTTTTTATAAATATTTATACGAGAGAAAATAAAAAGAAAAAATTAAATAAACTTTTTTTTAAATTAAAATTAATTTATTCATAGACTAATACGTAAAAATATTATTTTTTTAAAGAAGTAAATATGAGAGAGTTTATATAAATTAAGTTATATATAAGATAATTTTAATTTATACAAAAAATTATTTTATTTTTTTATTATTTTTTTTATAAATATTTATAAAAAAATTTAATCAAATAGATTCTAATATTATGAAATGAGAGAATTTAGTTTTTTTCTTTTTTAAATTTTGACGGATTAGAAGCGCAATCTACATATAAATAAGATGTACTACAACTTCCAGTCTACTTGCACAAGGTAGACTAGTTCGTCCAAATCTTTTTTTTAGTGGGTTATTGGTGAGGTAGGTGGAGCTATTTTGTCACTCCAATTTTTTTGCTCACCCCTCCTATCATCTTAGTAATTAAGTAGTTATTAGTCATATCAATAAAGAAAAAACAATGTGGCGATAATGTTACAATGTATCCAAAAAAAAGTGAGAATTATTTCGACAACTTTTTTGTATATAAACATTATATTAATATTTTTTGTATATATGAAATTATGAATGAGTAAATATATGATAATATAAAATTGTTTTATGTTATTAATATATAACTATTAAACACATTATAAATTATCAATATTTTTAAAATTAGATCAATAATTTAACTAGTAATATTAATTCATGATTTATTAATTTAATCATAATCAAACAGTAGTAATTAAATTAATATTTAATATTATATAATATTTTAAATAATAAAAATAATAGAACAATATAACAATCAAGATTATAAATTACTATAAATAACTAAATTATATTTTTATAAGCAATCAAAATAATTTATACTTCCGTAAAATCTTTCAATATGTGTTTTTATTTTTATATCTTAAAAGTTTTTAAATTAAATTAAAAACTTAAAAATGATTATTTTAAAATACTTATTCTGGATTGATTTTTACCGATATTAGATCGGTTCTCACTGATTCTAATAAGAACCATTTTTAAAAATGAACACACCTATGACAAAATTAATTTTTGGTGAAATTGATCCCACCCTTAATCCGATTTTGAAAACAATGTGAAATTGATTGAAATCATGTGAGTAAATTCATATATTATCCTAAAATATTAAAACTTTTGTTGGAAGACATATCTTGCGGGCAGGAGAGGGAAGAAGGGACCAATTTTGACACGGAAGGTGTTACTTGTCATTTCTTGGCTCTGTCTATGCGTTAACTGCGATGTGCACTAAACAAATTGCAGCCACTCACATCAAACGTACAGAGTCCTTTCTTTTTAGGCCCTATGGCTATGGATTCCACCATGCCATTATAGCCCAAAGTTTCCCTCTGCCAGGGCATAACTTGTAAGCCCATGCACAATTACTTCTCTATTCTTTCTTTTATGTCGATTCCACTAATTTGACTACATCTTCATCAATATTGGCAGGTCATTTATTTAATATTTATAAATGAATTTCTGACAGAAAAGCAACCCATTACAAAAAAAACAAAATTCAAATAGAAATCATTTTATTTATTTATTACAAATTATTAACTATTTGAAAGTGAAATCAGCTATAGTTCATGTGCTGTGGCATGCATGGCAGTGTACACTGTAAGGCCATTAATGTACTTGCTTTATGCCCATTCACAATAAAGTGCTCAATATTAATGTATATTTGATGATTCATTGAAGACTGAGACCATTGATTCTCTAGATGAACTATTAACTATATAAAAATCTAAGTTACATCCTTATTCACATTATCCATAAAAGTTTGAACTACATGCTTTTTAATTGATTGAACTGTTAAAATAGGAAGAAATCATTATTTTTAGAAGACAGATAATTAAAAGTAATAATTACCTGTACTGTTAAAAAGATGAATAATAATTAGTTGTTAATTGAGAAAAAAAACAATAGTTATTTTTCGTTTTTCCTATATATTATAAAATTTAATATTTCTATTTTAAATTCTCTTAATTATTTCATCTTTTTACTATTACAATAATTAAATTTGAATTTGGAAAGTCATTCAATATCTTCCAACTCTCAACTATTAGACTAATTCGATCTAATGAATTCTCTTATCTCATTCTTTTGACTTAACATTTTATTTAAGTGAAATGCTAGAATTATTTGATAATTATAACGTAAGATAACTTATCTTATTATATCATAATCACCAAACAAGTTCTTAAGGATATATTAATATCTTTAAATAATTAAGAAAACAAATAATATGTACATGTATAAAATAAAATATATTAAAAATAATAAATATTTTTTATTTTTATTTTAAATTTTTTGGACAGACTTTGATATGTGAACCGTTATTTCATAATATGTCAATTCACCCTTTTATCTTTTGACAGGTAAATCTATCGACCACCTTTAAACATATTAATTTGTATTTTTCAATCCACTTTTGAAGATACGTGAGTCAACTTGTTTTGTCCTACTTTAAGTGAATTGAGAGTGAGACAGATTGACTCATTTTGTTACTCCTAAATGATGGTCTAGTAGAAGATACTAGTCTCTTATAACATAACAAATTAATCAAGGTTTAAATTTATGTTAAAAAATATGTAAGCATTCAATGCTCAATTGCCTCGAACAATATTATTAAGAAAAATACACATAAATTAAAGTGGGTTGATATTTTAGAAGAGTTAATCTACAATATCTAAAACAATTTTCTATAAAAGTACAATTTCATTATGTATTATTGACTAAAAAATAATTATTTAACACCAATCACATTAAATAACTTATTATTAGAAAAATGTTATTTATACAACAAATTATATAACAAAAGAGAGAATGAGAGAAAAACAAGAAAAGAAAAGTGTGTACTACAATTAATGATATAATGAAGAGAGATATACACTAAAAATGATATTTTACTATAAGAATTAGTATATGTGTATTTAGGGGTACTCATATTTAATACAATCTAAAATAAAATACAAATCAATTCTAAAAAATAAAAAAATCATAAAATGCCAAACTTTTTAAATTGTTTTGCACCATTTTCTTACTTAATCGATTGGATTGGATTGAATTTCAGACGTGATTTGTAAAACCAAATCAATCCAAAGCAAACTGATATTTTATAATGCATATAAGTTATTATGTGTTTCATATGTATTTTTTTAGGTGTTTCATATACTTTTTCATGTATGCAATCAACGTAGTAAAAATGTACATACTTCGTTTTCCTTAGTCTTTATTTGGAATATATATGTTTATATTTTCTTAAGAAAAAAAACTATGTTATTGGATAATTAATTGATTAATTAACATATTTTTTATTTTTTGTGTTCTTTATTTTTAAATTAGTTATTAGTATATTTATTCTTAAAAATAATTTGTTTATTTTAAAAATAATATTTAATATTTAAGTTAAAGATTTTTAGTAATAACAAATTAAAATGTTAGTAAGGATGTGTAATAAAAACTGAATCATTCAATTAAATTCAAATTGCATTTTATAGAATTAGATTAGATTGAATTTTTTTAAAAAATAATTTATACACATTATTTTAGCCTTTGAATCAAATGATTTTTTTACTCCAAACTAATCCATGAGTAGTAATTCTCTACCCAATATGGGAAAAAAATTTAGCTTGCTACTAATGAGTCTTGAGGACCTTAATTAAAAATTAAGAATGATTAAAAATTATAAGACAAATATATTAGAAGTTAGCTAGGGGGAATTTTCCATAAAAAAAACTTACTATTTTAGAAATATGAAATTAGAAAGATTAGTTTCTCATGTTTAATATATAATTAAAAAAATATTTTTAGAAAAGATTTATTGCAGAAATATTTTTAACCTATGTTTACCATAAAATTATTCTCAAGAAAAGATAGGAATTTGGTTTTTTGAGTTAGAAGAAAAATTTTAATGATGAAAAAAATCATAATACTCTTGTTAACTCATTCAATATAATTACATAAAATGCTTGAACTATTTTATTACTAAAATTGATAAATAATTAAATTTAAGAATAAAAAATATTGATAAATATTCTTAATATATTTAATATAATTCCAAAAATATTTTTCCATAAAAATATATTACTTTAATTTTAATAGATTAACATTATCCTTTGTATTTTTGTTTAATTCTTTAAAAATCATCAAAAGACATTAACTACCAAATAGTTTAAGAATATTATTGTGGTAACATTAAAAAAATACTTGAATAGAAAATGTAAAAAATAACCAAAGTAGAGAGAATGAAAGTTATTGTTATCTTAAAGTTTTAAGAAAAAAAATATTGTTATCACACCAACATATTTATAACTTTAAAAATTTATGAACGATATTACAACAAAATGTATTCGAACCTAAAATTTGATTAAATTAAGTTTATTTTTTTTAATTTATGTACAAGAAAATGTTATAATAGATTATTTATAAATGTCATTATTTGTATTCTATATATATATATATATATATTTATTTATTTATTTATTTATTTATTTATTTATTTATGGTCCATAATGGGATTACAAACTAAACCATTCCAAAAGTCCTCTCCTATATATCCTTCCAAACATATATATATATATATATACAGGCTTCTCTCTCGCTTGTTAGTTTTCAATTTTTATGTCTCTTAATTACAGACAAAATGTACTAGGAACAAAATAATGTATTAATCTATCTTTTGATACATCAATTATTTTCTGCCAGTGGTAACCTTTTACAATGTAATAAATGTGGGGTACAACTCCCGTCCAACCAAACTCGGTCGCCATGGTTTAATCGAGATATATATATATATATATATATATATATATATATATATATATATATATATATATATTATCTACTTAAATTATTTATACTGGTCTAGTAATGCTAAAATATGAATAAATAAATTGCTAAATAATTTATATAAGAAAAAAAATTATATAAATTTAATTAGTCTTAAATTTAGTTATTTTAAAACAAATTAATTGTTATCTGATTAAAATAAAATAATTTTTTAAAAATAATTTATTAATAATTATTATTTTAGATTATTGTTATCTTGATAATCTCATATTTTATTTTTGAAATATCCGAGTAACGATAACATGATAATTTCTAGCTTTTTTAAATAAAAAAATAGAAACAAGTTCTTACTGATAACTTTTTCAGTTTTTTTTTAATTTTTTGAAACTTTATGGTTAAATGTTTGAATCATGACAATTTATTCATTTCTATCTTTTTAAGTAAAATGACAGGTTTTCTTTATCTATTTTCATAAACATTTTTTTTAAAATATTTTGAGGCTTTCAATAAACTATTCTCTTTTTTATTGGATTGATTTCTTTGAAGGTACATAAATATAATATTTTAATAATAATTATGCAGGCCTAATTTTAATTTTTTTTAAAATATGTAAGAGTGAGAAAACCTTTTGTCAAGTTAAAGGAATGTTTTCATATATTTTTTTAAATTAATAAAAATTGTCTTAAACAATAAATATTCTCATATATATGATAAATAAAAATATTAAAAAAATTAAAGAATCATATTTTACAAAAGTGTATCCAATAAATTTATTTAAAAAATAATTTTAAAAAAATTATATAATTGAAATTTTTAATTTTTTTAAAAATCAAATATAAAAATAATTTCAAAAATATATATAAATATTCTTAAAAATATTTATAACTAAGAAAATAGATTTTCTTAAATAATAAGATGGAATCATGATTTCCATTTAAGAATTTTTTTTTCCACGTAAAGATATATTAACAATCATTAATTCTTAACGATATTCTTTCATATATTTTTTATTAGAACATAGGGTAAAGACTATTTCAGTTACCCGCTGATGTCGAAAGGACGGCACATTTTATGGATTTCATGGTGTGTTAACTGCAGTGTACCACTCCAGCTAAGCAACACGCATCCAACGTATTAGGGTAGTTCGTTTTGGGGCCTTTGGGTTCCACCACCCATTAACTATTGTTGAACCTTTTTTCAAACTATAATTAATACTATGGTTGCTTCCCATAAACGAAAATAATACAAAGAATAAATATGCTTGCTTTTTTTGACTATCTTCATTTATAAATTAGCACTTGCTGATTGATCAGTTTGTAGTCACATTTAGTATAATCGACATGGGAGAAAATAATGACATTACTTTGACATGGGAGAATTTGATGACAACTGCTACAAATGGAAAGAATAGAAAACTAATTCTGCATGGCCTTACAGGTTATGCCCTGCCAGGAAAACTTTTGGCAATAATGGGTCCTTCAGGCTGTGGCAAATCCACACTTCTTGATGCTTTAGCAGGTGATAAACTAGCTTATTACTATTCTCAGTACGTCCTTCATGTATTTGTATTGTAATCATTAACTTTTTCAATGAAGCTGAAGCTGCATAAAGCATGACAAGCTTAATTGTTGTTATATAACAATTAGTATATTATTAATTCTAACAATGTTGCAGGAAGATTGAGATCAAACATAAAGCAAACGGGGAAGATACTAATCAATGGCCACAGACAAGAACTGGCTTATGGAACTTCAGTAAGAAAATATTCTCAAAAAGCTACAAGTCCTAAACTAAAAATAATTAGCATCTTTTTAGTAAACGAAAGAATAAAAAAGAGTTTTACTAACCTCTCTACAACCACCATGTGGAATCTGCAGGGCTATGTGACACAAGATGATGCTATGCTGTCATGTTTAACAGCTGGCGAAACATTATACTACTCAGCTCAGCTCCAATTTCCAAACTCTATGTCTATAGCAGAGAAGAAGGAACGAGCAGATATCACACTGAGAGAAATGGGTCTGCAAGATGCCATCAACACAAGGGTTGGAGGGTGGAGTTCAAAGGGTCTCAGTGGGGGACAAAAGAGGAGACTTAGCATTTGCATTGAGATTCTAACACGCCCCAGACTTCTCTTCCTTGATGAACCAACTAGTGGCCTTGATAGTGCAGCTTCCTATTATGTTATGACTGGAATTGCAAGTCTAAATAAAAGAGATGGTCTTCAAAGGACTATTGTTGCATCCATCCATCAGCCTAGTAGTGAAGTCTTTCAACTTTTCCATGATCTTTGTCTTCTTTCTTCTGGGGAGACAGTATATTTTGGTCCTGCCTCTGATGCAAATCAGGTTAGCAACTAAAATAATTATAAAAAGAAAAAATAAATTGTTGACCAGATACATACATATAATGTTGCTTTTTATTCAGTGCAGTTTTTTGCTTCAAATGGTTTTCCTTGCCCGGCTCTCCACAATCCTTCTGATCATTACTTGAGGATCATAAACAAAGATTTCAAACAGGTATATATATGTGCAAACTTTGAGTATAGTTAGTGTTTAATTATTTGGAAGCTTAATTTGGGCACCTAGGCGGTGTTACACTTGTTAAATCTACTTGATAATAAAAAAGTGCATTTGAAACTTGATTGACATGTTTTCAGGATGCTGAAGAAGGAACTACCGAAGAAGCAATTGATATCCTTGTGAATTCTTATAAATGGTCTGAAATTAGAAATCAAGTTGAGAATGAAATTGCAAAAATAATTGAAAGTGTAGGTTTCATATTGCATTTATTCCTTCCATATAGATTATATATTAATCAAAGAACAACTTGTACACGTGTTTAGGATTCAAGTGCAGTTGGGGAGAAAAAGATCCACGCTGCAATCCTTACTCAGTGTCTCGTCCTTATAAAAAGATCTTCACTGCAAATCTATCGTGACATAAGCAATTATTGGTTACGTCTAGCTGTCTTTATCGTAGTATCTGTAAGCACGGGCACTATCTTTTATCACATTGGCCAAACTATGCATTCCATTCAGGTAAACTTACAGTAAAACCTTACTTTTTATAACCTAAAAAAATTAAGTAGGGGAAGGAAAGGAGAGGGATACGCATTTATCAAAAAATAAAATAAAATTTCTTTGATATAAATTATTTTTTAACACTTAATTAAAGTTAATAGTGTTAAACCTAAATAAATTGAGGGATGGAAAATATAAAAAAAAATTAAAATTTAAAAATTAAACTGATAAAATGTATTTTAAAGTGATTTAATTAATATAAGATTTATATTTCTAGTGATGTCGTTTATTCTATATATTTTAAGGCGGATTGAAAAAGAAATAGTAGAGAGATATGAAAAAAAAAGTGTTAGACGTAATGAAAAAAGAAAAAAAGAAAAGAAAAGATATAATAAAAGAAAAACAAGATGAAAGAGAAAATCAACGAATGATTATAATTATTCTTCTATTCCTCCTATATATTTACAATGTAGAAAGTTGATGCGGGTAATAACACAATCCCCATACATGTTTCAGGAGAGAGGATCGCTGCTTTGTTTTTTCGTTTCAATTCTGAATTTCTTGACACTTGTTGGTGGATTCTCTCCATTAATAGAGGAAATGAAGGTAAAATTGTTTTTTCATAACTTATAAAGCTTCACTGAATTGTACTTCTGCACTCAGCTCGACTTTGTATCCAAAGGAACGTGACACGTATATTAATATATGAGTAATGCATACTCTACTTAGAGATAATTAAGTAAGTAGAAAGAAGATATAAAGAGAAAGCGAAAGATGTCATAAGTGATAGTAAGTCATATGATGAAAAATAAATAGAAAAATAAAAATAATATAAGGATAAGATCAAAGAAAAATGTGCATAGGTTGAATATTTTCCTTAATATATATATATATATATATATATATAATTAACAAAGGGCGGTACTCTTAAAATGTGGTAATTAAAAATGAAAATAAACATAATAGAAAACTCATAAAGTGGTCATTCCCAATGGAATCATTTATGAGAAGAAAAAAAGTGAAAACAATTGCCAAGTAACATGCACTTTTTAGAAATTGGAAACAAATTAACGTGTGGATATAACACAAAGTTTCTTTTGTTTAATCGTGTCAGGTGTTTGAGCGAGAGAGATTAAATGGGCACTATGGTATTACGGCTTTTCTGATAGGGAACACATTCTCTGCCGTTCCTTACATAATATTGATATCTATGATTCCCGGAGCTATAGTTAGTTACCTTTCTGGACTACACAAAGGAGTAGAAAACTTTTTATATTTTGCTTCTGTTCTTTTTGCTATCGTGACGTGGGTTGAGAGCCTTATGATGGTTGTTGGGAGTATCTGCTCAAATTTTGTAATGGGAGTGATCATTGCTGGTGGAATTGAAGGACTCATGATTTTAACTGGTGGATTCTATCGCCTTGCTAATGATCTTCCCAAACCATTATGGAAATACCCTTTCTACTATGTTTCCTTCTTCACCTATGCTTTCCAAGGATTGTTAAAGAATGAATTTGAAGGCTTAACATTTTCTTCCGATCAAGGTGGAGGTACCAAAACCATTACAGGGAGAGAAATATTAGCTAAGACGTGGCAAGTGCAAATGGGTCACTCTAAGTGGGTGGATCTTGCTATCCTGTTTGGAATGATTGCTCTGTATCGACTTCTATTCTTGGCCATCACTAAGTGCAAGGAGAGATTAAAACATGTTCAATTTGTTGACATTAATGGACCCCAAGCAAAAATTTTCGCCAGAACCAACATCAATGAACTGTAAATATTGTTCTCTACATCTTATGGCCACGTGGAACAATGGCAGTTCATCATATCTTAGAGTGTGTAAACGTACTTTGGGTTTGGGTTATTATGTTCAAGTAATAAGAGTGTCATTGTGCCAAAGGTAGGCTTCCTAATAAAGTGAAATCGATGATTATGTGTACTCATCAGTAGTTCACACTATTGTATAGAAGACTTTTTAAATTAATTAAAAATATTTTTTACATTGATTGTACTGTTATAGATATAAAAAATATAGAATGTGACCGTTTTTTATATTGGATATTAATGTAAAAAACAATTTCTACATAACCAAAGTTTGCTGCTTCTCTTCTTCACCATCAGCTTGTTCTTCTTCTTCTTGCATCATCTCCTTCAGGTGCTGGAGTTTGACTTCCTCCATATGTTGAAGGAACTTCAACGTTGCTTGGGGTCATACACACCATCCTGCAAGGACTTGAGCATTGTTTTCTCTGTGCATGACACAAGTTTGTACACCCACCTAATCCCAAGTTGCTTTGCACAAAAATTTCACACAAAAAAAAAGAGAAAACATCACTCCCCATGTAAACAAATCAGCTAATCTCATTCAATTGCATATATCAATTTAAAAGACTTTTCACATTATTTATAATTATAAATTATGTAAAAAAATATTTTTTATATTGATTATGTAAAATGAGTTTTTTTAAATCGGTTTGGATGATAATCAATGTAAAAAATTATTATATTGATTTTTTAACACATTAATGTGAAAATTTATTATAGAATTATTCTTTTCAGTAGTGTGGTTGTATTAATTGTTATCATATCATTGTTGAGCTTTATTACATTATTTTTAAGAGTTTTTTTTTAAATTTTTAGGTACTGAATATAATTTATTTGTTAAATTAATTTTAATCCTTTATTTTATGATAAAAATTTATATTGATTCTTTTTTTTAATTATTTTGGTTCTTTTAACTCTTAATTTTGAGTCAATATTATCTTTTTTAAAAAATGATTATTTTCAATTTTAGAATATAATTTCAAACTATTTTTTATTGATTTAATATGTAAAAATCAAATAAAGTCCAAACAAAAAAAAATCATAAATAAGATAAAAAAAATAGTGTGAAAAATAAGTTACATGAACAATTAAAAAAATTTATATAAAATTATTTTCCAAATGTTCATATAACTCATTTTTCATGTAATTTTTATCATGTTTATGATTTTCTTTTTTGTTTTAATCTTAATTAAGTTCTACAATTTTCATGTAAATAAATTTAATAAGATAAATTTCATGTCTTGAATTAGTTAAAAATAATTTAAAATTATGTCGAAAAATTGAAACAATTATTTTTTAAAAAAACATCATTAATTTAAATTTGAGAGTTAAATAATCAAATAAATATTTTAAATTTGAGAATTAAATAACTTAAAAATCAAAGTTATAATTTATCCTAATTTTTTTTATTCTATCAACTAATTAAATGATTACAATAAATATGACTTTTAAACTAGTGAGAAAAAACAATCTTATCAAACTAATTTATATATAGATAATAGTGTAAAATTCTTAAGCATAAACTATTTTCTCATCTTTTAAAGTAGACAAAAAGTCTAAAATTCAAAATAAAAATATATCTTATGTTAATTTAAGACATAAATATATTTCTAGTAATATATTTATTTTATAAAATTTCTCATCTAATATTGCTTCTTATAACATTTTATTTTACTTCTTAATTTAGTCCTCGTCGTTATTATCAATTTGTTAAACACTGGTGTAACAAACAAAATGTGACATCACTACACAACACAGCGTGGCACACAACTGCACTAATCACTTGAAAGGTCATTGCCATGTCATTTTTACAAACCCAACATGGAAGTTTTTACTTTGAGGTGGTAGAGACTGCATGATTTTTATCCGGTGCAACACCCATGTCACATAAAATGGATGAAACAACAACATCAAAGAGGGCATTATCGATATTCCACAAGATGCCCATAAACAATACAACCTCTTGCATTACCATGCTCCCTGCATATTTCCAAAATGGCCAAATATATATGCCCGCAAGCTGTTCGACAGAATGCCACGACGAACCACTGTCTCGTATAATGCTATGATCTCTGATTATATCCGCAACGATTGCAATGAAGGAAAATCTTATGAGTTGTTTTCCCTGCTGGTTGAATGCAACTTGGTGCCACATGCTGCTTTGATCACGAGTTTTGTTAAGGCAAGGAAGTTCCACATGGTTGAGGAACTGTACGGTAAGCCACACTACGTGTTGAGACTTACTTCTTTGCTAAGTTATTATTTTTTATAAAATAAACAATGACATAGAAATGATATTTCAAGGACCAATCCAGCTCTGCCCCCATGTTGTTTGCTGATGTGGCATTGTTTTCTACATCAATATTAAACAAAGTGTCAGTAACGACAAGGATTAAAATAGTAGACGAATCAAAATTAAAAGAAAAATTTTATAGAAACAAAAAAGTATAAAATAGAAACATATTTAAGTTTTAATTTAATGTTATAATTATAAGGCATTTTAATTTAAATTAATGTTAGATACAATTGTACTTTTACTTTATATATGTGTTGATTATATCTAGAAACGTCAAATATATATGGCATAATCATTTTGAAGAAAAAAGGGCTCTATCAGAGTTTTATGGAGATAGGAAGTCCTTTAAAGACAAAGTGCTTGGGCAAAGCCAATTCCTCTGCCAAGGCCAAGGATGGAACCACATTTGTTTCATGATTTATGTGCTTTGTGGTAGGATGTTCTTATTGTCAAGTTACTGGGTAAGTCGATTGGTTTTCTCATAACAATGAAGAAAGTAGATTGGGTTGGAGTCTTAACAAGTTCTATTATGACAAAAGCTTTCTACTAGATTTGTGTTAGGGCCCAAGAGGAGTACATGGGCCAAATATTGGAGACTAAAAATGAGAGGCTCAATTGGCAATTTGTTAGAAATACGTGTGGCATGGGGGGTAGCAGGCAGTCACTTATTTGGAGTGAGAAATAGTTTTGTTAGAGAAGGTGTGGGCTCAGGCTAGTTGATTACAATAGCACTGCTACTCTTTTTCTTTTCTATTTCTGTTTTCTATGAGCTGTAACAATTTGGGATTCGTTATTGGAAAACCAAAGTGAATGTCAAAACTCTAAATGCAGCCAGAGGAAAATTTCAAAAAGTTTGTGTGAAAATTGATCAAAATAAACCTATTGTTGACAAAGTACTAGTGGATGAACATTAGTATAAAGTGGTTAACGAAGGTTTTCATATAATTTGTTCAGGATGTGCTTGCTCTGGCCATATGTCAAAGGAGGTGCAATAAATTCATATAATTACAATTTTTTTTGTGTGTGAATATATATGCAACTTTACTGTATCATTTTTTTTATTTTTTAATTATTTTGTAAATTTAAAATACTTACATAATTATTGTTTTATTCCTTTTGTATAAAAATAATAATCTTGTGTTAATTCATTTTATATAATTATTGCTCATACTTGTATATACGACTTCTGTTTAATTCATTTTATATAAAAAAAAATTCACAACTTTTATTTAAAATGTTTAGCAAAAATACAAACTAAAATTAACCTCTCGTAAGAAAACTATAAAATAAAATAAAGTGAAATCGTTGTTGCATTTAGGACTTCAAAAATAAGAAAAAAAAATCGTAATCAGATTTACGACTTTTTAGAAGTAAAAAATTTTAAAATTTAATTTGTTTATATTAAAAAATAAAAAATTCTCTTAAAATCACGTATCATCCTACTACTAAAAACGCTCGTAAAATCGCGACTTTTATAATTTTAAAAAAAATGAAATTTAAAAATTGTATAAGTAAATATGAATTTGTTTGCTAGAGTCGTATTTCTGACTTATTTGGGTAATTTTTCAAAATCTACCTATTTTTAATAATTTTGAAAAAGAAATACACCTCAGAGATCAGAAAGCCACCAAGTTCCTATTTTGAAGATTGTTCCTAAAGTTATGGAACAAATTCGTGGAGATTGGATGAAAATATCTTGATAATAGGTATTGTCCCAGAAAATGCGAAAACTCAAAAATAGTGGGGAAATTTATATTGTTGGGCTTTTACACGGTTCTAACCGATTTCTTTGTTTCATACCGATACCTGAATTTAACCGCCTTATCATATTAGTAATCAACTACTCATTTCTCATGTCAACACGTGTCCACAAAGAAAACATTGATTCATGGATTATTGCTCATGTCAACAAAGAAAACAATGGATCCAAACGTTGAGAATTATTTCGACGTCTGTATATATAGATTAAATTATCTTTTTTTACATGTTTAAATTATCAATATTTTTAAAACTATACAGGTAATTCAACTGGTGAAAAATTGATTCATAGATTATTGATTTATAGTTAAATCGTGGTCAACGCTAGTAATTAAATTAATATTTTTAATATTGTATAAGATTTTAAAGATTAAACTTTCGGTTTTGTTTATAAAGAATATGTATAGAAAAATAACATTTATTAAAAAAATTTACATTCGTGAATTTAGTTTTTCTCATTCATAAAACTATTTTAGAATCACTAAGCATAAGTTGGCGCGTTAATTGCTACTTTCCTATATATTTTATAAATAATTTTTTATCTATTAAAAATATTTCAATTTGATTATTATAATAATTAGGCCTAGATTTTAAATATTTTTAATTTTATTCTTAAAAATACAACAATTTCATCTCTCCATCTCATTTCTCCTTCAACACTTTAATTTGATCCTTTATTAAAAATAAGTTCCAAATATTAGGGTTTAAGCCTATATGCCTAACGTTCCAAAGTTAGGTTGACAAACAAAAAAAAAAGTCATGTTACGGCTGGGATAACAAATTTGAACACTATGAATGTAATAAAAGGTTATATATATAAAACTAATTTTTCTGTTACAACTTTGTTCTGTCATTAGAAACTAAGAAAGGGTTTAACTTTTAAAAAATTTGCATGTTAATCATAGTACCAGTTAGAATTGAACATAAGCCAGGTTCTGCATAGATAAAATCTTAACAACATGTGTAGTATAAAGATGCATAATTTTGGCTGTATAGATCCATTTTACTTTCCACCAGTGACGTTTAAAAACAGGCTTCGATTAGTGTAGTTTTTAGTTTTAAGTTTTTTTAATTTTAAAAATCAAAAGTAATTTTAGTTTTAATTTTTTTTTCTAATTTTTAAAAAATTGTTACAAATTGAAGATAAATAAAATGAGTTAACCCTGCTATTTTATCTCTTCTCGCTACAAACTTACTAAAAAAATTGTCTTATAAAATATAATTAAAAATAACAAAAAATATATATTTGCTAAAAAATAAAAAATTGAAAAATAATATAAATATTGACAATAAAAATAAATTTTATAAAATAATAAAAATGATAAACATAATATTAATGTTTCTATAATTTGTGTTTGCCTCCTATAAAACAAAAATTATACTTGAAAAATAATAATAATAATATTAAAAATATCAAATAATATTAAAAATATCAAATAGTTTCATTAAACACGAAAAGAGGAAAAATGCATATGATTCAAACATCTCAAAATATCAAAATAATTAAATTTGATTACAATATAACTTCAATGGTATTAGTTGTATTCTATAATCATTAAGCTAAACGATCTCGAAAATTAGTCATTCGACACATGTGTTATAAATACTAGTGGTGACACATGTTACTTTATTAAATTGTTTTTATCTAATTTTTCAATTTCTAATTTAACATCTTCATTAATATATTGTCTAAATAGATTATCATCTTGCATATTCATTTTAATAAAATTATAAACTTATGGTTGAATTAAAAACTGTACAAAAAATAGGAGATCATGATTGATTATGAACTTAACATGAATTTTTTGTTTGGGTAAATGATGTATAACCATTTGTATGGTAATGATATATATTTAATTATATAATACATCCCTTGTACTCATGTGTCTATTGAGAATATCAATATTCATATTTCTAAAATCTCTGTTAAACGTTTGAATTATAAAATACAATAGATAATCGTATGAAATTGAAAATACTTTTCCATTAGATAATTCTCGCTGGATTCTTTTTCTCAACATGCTTATGACCTTTAGAGTGAGAAGAGGAGAATAAAAAAAAATTACAAACAATTAAAAGTGACAGAACTAATAAAGTCATATTAAAAGCATGAACTAGCTTCACTAATGAGCAATAGAGTGACAAGCAAGAATGGAATGATGAAGGGACACAACAAACAATATGATATTGGCTGGAGGAGTAGTGAAAAAGGCATGGCAATGTAGTGTTAATCTGAAAATTAAGACAAGAATCACAAAATCTATTTTTATTATTTTTAAAATTAGATTAAAAAGATGTATTCAAATTAAATAAAAAACTAATTCAACCCCTTTTATTCAAATATATTTTATTTTAAATTTTTCATTTGAACTTTGGAACACCCCAAACGAGGCTTAAAGATACTATACTCTTTTACAATATAATTCGTCATGGAAACTCGGGGCCAAATCAATACTGGATTTTTTTTTTGTTAACATTTGTTTTCTTTTTAATATATACAACAATGCGAAGGCCCGTGAAATTTTAACGCAATTCACCGGATAAAATAATTGTCACAAAAATTCCTCCTATTCTATTATTATTTATTATTTATAAGTAATATAAAATAAAATTTTATTTAAGCAATTGATAAATATAAAAGAGAAAAAAGATATCTAAGTATTTTAGAGATTGAGGGATGAAATTAATATATTTTTTAGAGAAAATTTTAAAATTTGGAACTAATGGTTATAAAAACTAGATTAAAATATTTTAATAGATGAATGACTATTTATATAAACATTTATATATTGGAGAGAAGTGTGTCATAAGTGATAATTAATGTGTTAAAATTTCACTTACCAATCTTATTTTTATTTATCTTAGACCACTTCTATTGAATATGATTTTTTTTATTTATCTTAAAAATATTTTAAGTTAAATTAAAAAATTAAAAAATTAAAAATATTCAAGTATTAAAAAATATGATTTATTTTTATATACCAATGCTCTATGTTGATTGTAGATTGATTTTGACCAGTTTTACACAAATTATTATTTTCAAATTAGCAAACCAATGACACCTGTGAGATTGATTTTAAAAACAATGTGTACATTGAAATCGTGTGAGTAAATTGATATTCTATCCTAAAAGATTAAAACTTGTGTTGAAAGACTTTTATTGGTGGCATGAGAGGCATGAAGGGACCAATTTTGACACGCAAAGAAGTTACTTGTCATTTATATGGATTAAAGTTAGATCACATTTTTTGGAGTGTGTCCAAGTGTTAAATGCAGTATGGGCTAAACAAACTGCAGCCACTCAGTACAAGAGTCCTTTAATTGGGGCCTATAGCTATGAATTCCACCATGCCATTATAGCCAAGAGTTAATTCCCCTCTACCTGGGCATAACTTGTAAGTCCATTCACAATTACTTTTCTATTCTTTCTTTTGTCTAGTAGCCTCCTGTGTCATCATAATGTCATTCTTCTCTCCCATGTTCATTTCACTAATTAATTTTAGTACATCTTGATCAATACCCGCAGGTCATTTATTTATAAATAATTTCTCAGACAAAAGTAACCCATTACAATTTTTTTTGTTTAAATAGAAACCATTTTTTTATTTTGTATTTTATTAATAAACAAAAAATATTGATTAAAAATTCTGCAAACTAAAATCTTATGAAAAAATATTTTTTAAAATATAACAATCATAATCATATATCACAAAAATTAAAATCATATTAAAATATCTTATAAAAAACAAAACAATCATAATCATAAAAACACATGTGTTACATATTTGAAGATGGAAGCAGCTAGAAATTTATGTTTTTAGAGAACTCCAATAGTATAATAAATAAAAAAATTTAGAAAAAAAGTCGTCTATTTTTCTGGTTTTATAATAATAATAATTATTATTATTTTTATTAATAATAATAATAATAATTATTATTATTATTATTTTATATTTTTTTCCATGACAAATCAATTCATCCTTTCATAACAACTCACTTTTAAAATGAGTGAATTGTATCTCTCAACTTACTTTTTATTGGCATGCAAGTTATTTTGTCCCTTTCCACTGTAGGCAAATTGAGATTTAGATGAGTTGAACCACTTTTGTCACTCGTAAATGGGAGTTGAGTCTGGCTAAAAAAAAAAAAATACTAATTTCTTATGAGATAAGAAATCAAGATTCAAATTTCTATTACAAAAATACACATTTATGAATCAAATAAGATTACCTACCAAAAATAAAATATGCGTGAAATTCAAAGTAACCATTGGGAGAGACAGATCACATTACATTAAAAGATATCCAATGGTATTTGGTAATTGCTGTAAAGACTAAATAATACTCGTTGGGTCGTAATTTTATAGCTACCATAAACGTACAATTTCATTATGTATTATTGATTTAAAAAATAATTATTAAACCTACTATATTAACTAACATATTTATTACAAAGTTGTAGCATTAATATCTCGAAGATCTATTAATTAAAATGAAAAGGAAAAATTAAGCTTAGCATTACTGACGAGTCTTGAGGACATTAATAAAAAAAAAATAAAGATATTAGAAATTATAAAAAAAAAAGAGTTGCAAAGGTTAATTTGCTATGTTTAATATACCACTTCAAAGAAAATCGATTCTTAGAAAATATTATTTCTTTGATCTATGTTTACTACGAAATTGTTCAGGTGGGAAGTAAAAATTTGATTTTTTTATTGAAAGAAAAATTTTAATGACTTAAAAATATTAAAATATCTTTGTTAGTTTATTTAATACAATTATATTAAAATTTTGAACTATTTTCTTATTAAATGTTAAAAATAATTAGATTATACTTATTATAATAAAAATATTTTTAAATATATTATTTTAATTTTTAATATATTAAACACTATACTTTGTATTTTTAATTCTTTAAAAATTGTCAACACATTACTTACCAAATAACTTAAGAATATTATTGTCAATTTTTTTTAAGAAATATAATTTTTTCATGCTAAATTTAAATAAAAAAATATTACTAATCATATCAACAAATTTATAATTTTGAAATTTATGATAATACTTTGCAAAAAAATGTATTCAAACCTAAAATTTGATTAAATTAATTTTTAAAAGTTATCTTAATTTATGTAAAAAATGTTATAATAGATTATTTATAAATGTTATTATATATATATATATATATATATATATATATATATTATAACCATGTAAACTATTTAGACTGAACTAGAGTAAATTATAAATAATTTTCATAAGGAAAGTGCTATAAAACTACACAAGGAATAACAAATAAACACATACAAATTTAATTAGTCTTAAATTTAATTCTTATAAAAATGTGGTTAGAGAAGAGACTTCATTCAAAGTGATCAAGTAGGTTCCATAGAAAATATTAGACACCAACAACGACTAATATTTCATACATATAATATAATAATAAAAAATAATTTATTAATGATAATTATTTTTAATTTATTTTTTATTTAGTTATCACAAAAAACTCATGTTGTTTTAAAATATTTGAGTCTCAATAACGTGATAATCTCCAATTTTATAAATTAATAAATAAATAGATTATTAGTTATAAAATTTTAAATCCACTTTTTTTTTAAAGTAATTGTTAGAATTTTATATTAAAATGCTCGAATCATGATAATTTATTCATCTCATTTTCAAAAATAAAATAGATGATTTTCTTTTATATTTTTATAAAAATAATATTATAATTACAATTATTTAAATCCAAATATTTTTCTAAAAAATCATGTAACTTTAATTTACTATTACAGTTGAGGCTAAGTAAGAATTAGGAAACACACTTGTCGACTTAAATGAATATTTTCATAATTTTTCCATGTTTTTAAATTAATAGATTTTGTCGTAGGCAATAAATGTTCTTGCATGATAAATAAAAATTATTAAAAAATTTAAATAATAGTTTTGTAAGAAGTGTACCTAATGAAATTATTTTTCTAAATAAATATTTTTGAAAAATAAACACATATATACTTGAGAAATTTCTAATAAAACTAAACACAAAAATCCTTGATTTAAAAAAAAAAACACAGTGTTAACATTTTGAAAAATATTTATAATTAACCAAATAATTTTTTTTCAATGTTAAGAAGGAATCATGATTTCTAGTATGATACAAATTTTCGGATAAAGATATATTAACAAGAGAAAATAGGATACAGTTGATTACACGGTAATCTAATAATAAATTATCATCTATAATATATTTATTAATTTTAATAATAATTATATAAAAATTTAAATTCTAAAAAATATGTATAAATATAAATATTTTTAAGAATATTAATGATTAATCAAATATTCAATACTGTCACTTAAATTTAAATTTTTTCTTATTTATTTTTATAATAACTAATTTAGATTGTCTAATACATTAATTATTTCTTTTATAAAAATATATATTAATTTTTTTTATAAAAATATCCTTAATTATGAGTCATATTTTAAAGTCATTATATAGTAATTAAAATACATTAATATCTTAGGTTCTTTGAGAGTCTAACTTTATTTTATGTAAAGAGTATTTTAAAATTTTAATCTGACTCTTTATATGCATAACCAATATAAATTAAAGTAATAAATATATTAATGGTGAGAAGATTAAAAAGAATTAAAATTAATAAAAATATTTATAAAAAAAATAAGAGTATGTCTCATTAGTATTATGAATAATTTTAAAAAAATATATAAATTTAGGATAAATTGAATGTTACTATATAAATAAACTAATTTTTTTAATCTTAGTGAATTAATTAATTAAATCTTATAAAAAATATCTGGAGAGTAAATTTGTTCCAATCTCAAGAGAGAACCATGATTTCTAATTATAAATACCATCATGTATGATATTTTTGTTAAATTTGATAATAATTATATTAAAAGTCATATCAAATATAATTTTTAATTGGTTAATATTATAAATTTTTTTACACTGACATTTCATATCCATTAAACTAATTTAACAATATTCTTTCGTTGATTCTTAACAATATTCTTTCATTGCTTAAATATGTTTTTAGTTTTTGCAATATATATGTTTTATGTTTTTAGTCTTTATAAAATTTTTGTTATACTTTCATATAATTTTTTTACAATTTTAATTCTTATAAAATTGTAAATTAATTCCTTTTATGTTAGAAGATATTCATTTTATTTCATATTATTTAAGAAATATTAGACATATTGTTGTCATGTCACCAATGAATAGTATCGAGACTAAGATAATGTTTGACACAATATTTTATCTAATTTTTAACTTTTTTTTTTTACTAGCTAAAAAACTTATTTAATAGAATTTGGTAATCAAGTTTTTTTTTATGAACTTATAGTATTTTTTGAAACACAACTTCAAATAGCTTTTTTTTTTTTTTTAATTCCAGCTTCTATTTTTTTATTTATTTTTCTTTTGCCTTAAAATATATGAAAATTCTTTTTTTTTTATCTTTTCCTATATAAGGTAGAATTTTTATTTTATCTGCATGTGTTTGTCAGTATTATTTGATAAACAAGTTTTTTATGAGTTTATAGTATTTTTTGAAATACTACTTCAAATAGCTTTTTTTTTAAATGCTAGCTTCCTTTTTTAATTTATTCCTCCTTTTGTCCTTAAAATTATGAAAATTCTTTTTTTTTTTATCTTTTCCTGTACAAGGTAGAATTTTTATTATCCCTCTGTGTGTTTCTTCTTCCGCTTATAAGTTATGATTTTATTATTTTTTATCTTTTTTATATAAGGACAAATTTATTATTTTTTTATTGTATGATATAATGATAATGATAAATATCTATTTTATTATTATTATTATTTGGATATATTTATATCATATATATTATTTATCTTAATAATTATACTATTTATAATATTTATTTTATTATTTCAATATTATAATTCAAGATATAATATTAATAGATTATATAATTATTTTATTTTTATGTTATTTTTTGAATATTTTTTATGTTATATGATTTATTTTAATTATTAAACTATTTATATTATTAATTTTTTTTATTTTTAATATTATATTTAAGTATTTTTTTTACAGACATTTCAATATATTTTAACTACTATATTAGTTAACAAAAAATATATATATATATATATATATATATATATATATATATATATATATATATATATATATATATATATATATTCATCATTTCACATTTTCTAACTATTTGAAAAAAAATATTTTATCAAATATTTATAATTTAATTAGTTTAATAACTTTCAATAATTAGTTATCATGGTAAATAGCTTTTTAATTTCTAACTAGTTTTTGTTAAACATGACATAAAAATTTTATAAAATCAAAATCATAATTATGAATAAAGAAAAAGAAATATATTATATTGCTAGAAATATAACGGTAAAGACTATTTAGGTGATCCGCCAGGGATGAAATTAAGGACGCCACATTTTTGGATCGGAGTGTCAACTGCGGTGTACGAAACCAGCTAAGCAACTGTCACATCCAACGTGCCCAGAGTCGTTGGTTTTGGGGCCTTTGGGTTCCACCACACATAAACTATTGTTCATCCTAGCTTCTTTCTCCAACAATAATTTCTAGTTTTTTTTTTTTTGTGAATACAATAATTTATAGTATGGGTGCATACCAAAACAAAGAATAAATCTGCTTGCTTTTTGACGGAAATTCATTTATAAATAATCACCTGCTGATTGATCAGTTTGTAACTCACATTTAGTTTAATCAACATGGGAGAAAATAATGACATTACTTTGACATGGGAGAATTTGATGGCAACTGTTACAAATGGAAAGAATAGAAAAGTTCTGCATGGCCTTACAGGTTATGCTCTGCCAGGAAGGCTTTTGGCAATAATGGGTCCTTCAGGCTGTGGCAAATCCACACTTCTCGATGCTTTAGCAGGTGATAAACTAGCTTATTTTTATTCTCAGTACATCCTTCGTGTATTAGTATTATAACCTCTAACTTTTCAGTGAAGCTGAAGCTTGACATGACTAGCATGTTATTATATAATAATTATATGTTAATTTCAAACAACGTTGCAGGAAGATTGAGTTCAAACATAAAGCAAACGGGGAAGATTCTAATCAATGGCCAAAAACAAGAACTGGCTTATGGAACTTCAGTAAGAAAACATTCTCAAATGCTACAAGTCCTAACTTGAAAATAACTAGCATCTTTTTAGTAAACGAAAGACTTATTGTGAAAGAGTTTTATTAACCTCTCTACAACCACCATGTGGAATCTGCAGGGCTATGTGACACAAGATGATGCTATGCTGTCATGTTTAACAGCTGGCGAAACATTATACTACTCAGCTCAGCTCCAATTTCCAAACTCCATGTCTATAGCAGAGAAGAAGGAACGAGCGGATATCACACTGAGAGAAATGGGTCTGCAAGATGCCATCAACACAAGGGTTGGAGGGTGGAGTTCAAAGGGCCTCAGTGGGGGACAAAAAAGGAGACTTAGCATTTGCATTGAGATTCTAACACACCCCAGACTTCTCTTCCTTGATGAACCAACTAGTGGCCTTGATAGTGCAGCTTCCTATTATGTTATGACTGGAATTGCAAGTCTAAATAAAAGAGATGGTCTTCAAAGGACTATTGTTGTATCCATCCATCAGCCTAGTAGTGAAGTCTTTCAACTTTTCCATGATCTTTGTCTTCTTTCTTCTGGGGAGACAGTATATTTTGGTCCTGCCTCTGATGCAAATCAGGTTAGCAACTAAAATAATTATAAAAGAAAAAAAATATCGTTGACCAGATACATATATATATAGTGATGCTTTCATTCAGTGCAGTTTTTTGCTTCAAATGGTTTTCCTTGTCCCTATCTCTATAATCCTTCGGATCATTACTTAAGGATCATCAACAAAGATTTTAATCAGGTATATATATGTGCAAACTTTGAGTCTTGCTAATTTGGGTACTTAGGCGGTGTTATACTCACTAAATCTTCTAGATAATGAAAAGTCCAGTTAAAAATTTAAAACTTGATTGATTTGTTTCCAGGATGCTAAAGAAGGAGCTACTGAAGAAGCAATTGATATCCTTGTCAGTTCTTACAAATCGTCTGAAATTAGAAATCACGTTGACAATGAAATCGCAAAAATAAGTGAAAGCGTAGGTTTCATATTGCACTTTTCGAAACTCAAGAACCTATGATGTACCATATATATATATATATATATACACATGAAAGATTGACTAACGTATGCATGTGTTTAGGATTCCGGTGCAGTTGGGAAGAAGAAGATCCACGCTGCATTCCTTACTCAGTGTCTCGTACTTATAAAAAGATCTTCACTGCAAGTCTATCGTGACATAAACAATTATTGGTTACGTCTAGCTGTCTTCATCGGAGTATCAGTAAGCATGGGCTCTATTTTCTATCACGTTGGCCTAAGTATGCATTCGATTCAGGTAAAATTAGAGTATATAAAATCGTACTTTCGCTCTTTAAATAATATATTATTTTATTTATTTAATCTTCAAAATTTAAAATATTTTCTTGTTAATTTTTACCCCTCAATTTATTTCAGCTCAACATTATTCACTTTTCAAAAGATTTTTTTTATAATGTTAACCGATAATATGTCATGTAAAACTTAATTAAGTTATAATAATATGATCTTGCCAATCTTATATATTACTTAGGAAATTTTCATACATATAATAATTTATTTTAAAATATATGCATACATTAGTTTTCTAAATAAATTTAATATGCATTATGAATATAAAATTTTCAAACTGATATCTAAGATCAATTTGTCCTATCATAACATCGTATTAATAAATAGAATACCGTAATAAAATGACTCAATCTTATTAAATGTCTATATTAAAGAGTTTTAATCGATAATATATATATTAAATTCAATAATGTTTTTGCCAAATGAGATTTTTTCTCCTTAATTGGTTAATTTCTTTTGCAAGTATCAAAGAAAAAGAAAGGTAAAATAAAATAATTTTTTTAATTTAATTTTAACTTGCATATATTAACCATTAGAGTCTACCTATATTGAAAGATTTGAGTAGTATATATAAGATCCTAATTTAATAGACAAAATATATTTTTTTTATGAAGTTATTATTGGATGTTTTAAACGAAAAAACTCTGATAACAAGAAAATGAGAATAAAAAATTATGAACTTTTACATCAAGATTTAAAATAATAAACAACTAAAATTAAAATTTAATTATAGAATTTCTCATAAGACCACCATCTTTATCATTTACCCATCATTTACCCACCACTTTCATGGATCATCTCCATCACCATAAGAACATATCCTCACTAATATTTGAAAAACTAGATGAGATCTTAACTCTAGATTAGTTTTAATACTTAACATAAAAAATTAGAAAATATACAAATAAATGGTTTGATTGTAAAATTGGACACTTTCAAATTGCTTTTAATTAGAGAGAATTTAGGTCCCATCACCACCACCACTACAATAGTAATGGTATTAGTAGTTATAATTGGGGTAGGGAAAGAGAAGTGGTGTCGTAGTGATAGCAATGATAATAATAACAATGACAATCTGAATGGTAACAACAATAAAAAGGAAGATAAAAATTAACTCTTTTGAACTTATATATAAAAGAAAGATTTCTTTAAGTGAGAATGAAAATTATCAATCTCTTAACTTTTAAATTCAAATGGAAGATTTAGAAATAATGACCCACTTAGAAATTCATTTAATTGGCAGCATTGTTATTGTTACCATTATCATTGACTATAGGGATAGTGACAATAACAACAGTGGTAAGCATGCATCATTACAACCACCAACGAAAATGATGGTGGTATATGCCTACCACCTGTGCCATTGCCACCACTATTAGTATTGTTGTTGTCGTTTTTATTGTCATCATTATTATTGTTGTCGTCATTATCTCCTTAACTGTTGTCATTGTTGTTATTGTCGTTTTGATCTCCATTGTTAACGGTGGAGGTTGGATTGACAATAACACCAATGGTGGTAGTGGTGGTTGTGAGAACTATATTTTTTAAAATAGATCTTTTAGTCTCAATATTTTATTTTAACTTAAGAGTTGAGATTCATCATTCTCATTCTAATATAAAAAATTTATTTTCATATCATACGTTCTATGGTAGGTGTATATAAAGATAATCAAATTATTTAAAAAATAATTTGTAATAGAGTTACTTCTTTATTAACTCATACATCAAGATTTAAAATAATAAATAAATAAAACTAAAATTCAATTATAAAACCTCTTATAAAAGTACCACCTCTATCATTAAACAACCACTTCCATTGTCCTTATTACCACTACCACCACAACAATGATGGTGATAACTATAATAGTGGTAGGGAAAAGGTAGTGGTGCAAGTGATAACAATAACAATGGAAGTGTCATGGTGGTAGTAGTGGTAGTAATAAGAAGTGTTTATAATTGAGTTTTAATATCAACAATGAAGATAAAAATTAACTCTTTTGAAGTTATTCTTGTCATAATTATCACCATTATCATCGTTATATCCTTAATTGTTGTGTTTATCATTGGTGCTGTCAATATTGTTGACACTAATAACAAAGATAATAAAAATTAAGGCGAGATAACATCAATGATGGTGGTGAGAACCACAATTAATTAAGTAAAATTTTAAAATATATCTTTTAATCTCAATATATTATTTCTACTAAAGAATTGAGATTCTTCATTCTAATTCTCACCTAAAAAATTTATTTTCATATAATACATTATAATATAGGCGTATATAAAGATAATCAAATTCCTTAAAAAATAATTTGTAATAAAGTTACTTCTTTATTAACTCATAAACCGGGACAACATGAACCTTAATCTGACCTCAGTTAAAGTCGGGGTTAAGATCAGATAATATTCTCGGGTTTGGATATAATTATTGTGCTTAATTTCATTTTTTTAACATTGCAATTAAAGTCAATATTGTTAAGCTTAAATAAATTGAGGGATGAAAAATATTAAAAATTTTAAACTTTAACAATTAAATTGATAAAATGCATTTTTAAGGTATTTAATTAATATAAGATGTATTTTTCGTGTAAATATATATAGGTTTTACTCCTATTATTACGAGGTAGAAAGTTGACGTGGGTAACTATTCTCGTACATTTCAGGAGAGAGGATCGCTGCTTTGTTTTTTTGTTTCAGTCCTGACTTTCTTGACACTTGTTGGTGGGTTCACTCCATTAATCGAGGAAATGAAGGTAAAGTTTCGGTTTCATAACTTCAAGTTTCACTGCATTGCACTCAACTTTGTATCCAAAAGTAATGCCGACACCTATATTGATATCTAATGAACAAAAGGTGTTACTCTTAAAACTTAGTAATTAAAAATGAAAGTAAACATAATAAATAACTCATAAAAGGTCATTCACAACCAAATCATTCTTGAGGTGAGAATTACGGTCTGCATAAATCATTTGCTGCCCCTAATTATATTCATTTAATAAGTTGTTTCTAATTCAAAAACTCAAAATATAATTGTATCAATTCTTTTGAGAAATTTTTTTATTACTAATTCTATTTGGTTGGAACAAAATTATGAACGATAAAAAGTATACGCAATATGAAAAAGAATTATTTATGAGTAGAAGAAAATGAAAGTACAATTACCTCCTACCACTTTAACTAGAATTTGGATACAAATGCCTCCCCATAACTCAAATTGCTTCCTTTTATGGTGTCAGGTGTTTGAACGAGAGAGATTGAATGGGCACTATGGTATTACTGCTTTTCTGATAGGGAACACATTCTCTGCTGTTCCTTACATAATATTGATATCAATGATTTCTAGTGGCATAGTTAGTTACCTTTCTGAACTACACAAAGGAGTAGAAAACTTTCTATATTTTGCTTCTGTTCTTTTTGCTGTCGTGACGTGGGTTGAGAGCCTTATGATGGTTGTTGGGAGTATCTGCTCAAATTTTGTAATGGGAGTGATCATTGCTGGTGGAATTGAAGGACTCATGATTTTAACTGGTGGATTCTATCGCCTGGCTAATGATCTTCCCAAACCATTATGGAAATACCCTTTCTACTATGTTTCCTTCTTCACCTATGCTTTCCAAGGATTGTTAAAGAATGAATTTGAAGGCTTAACATTTTCTTCCTATCAAGGTGGAGGTGCCAAAACCATAAATGGTACAAAATTACTGACTGAGACATGGCAAGTGCAAATGGGTCACTCGAAGTGGATTGATCTGTCTGTCATGTTTGGAATGATTGTTCTGTATCGAGTTATATTCTTGGTCATCACTAAGTGCAAGGAGAAATTGAAACATCTTCTTGTTACCAATAATGGTCCCCTAGCAATTTTTTTCTCCAGAACCAACATCGATCATTGAACTATAAATAGTGTTCTTTCATGGAAAAGGCTGGTGATCATCATATATGTTAAGTCCTCGTACTTTGGGTTTGGGTTATTTTGCTCAAGTAATTATGGTTTCATTGTACGAAAGGCATGGGTGCATGGCAAGGCCTCGTAGAGTGAAATAGATTATCTTTTTTTACATGTTTAGGTAAACATTTCTTCATAAATATTTATATAGAAAAAAATAAATAAGTTTTCATAAATTAGTATTAATTTATACGTTATTAATTTGTATAAGCTCTTTTATAGTAGTTTATTTAAAAGTTAAATTTTAATTTGTGTATAATTTTTTTTAATAATTAATACATAAGTTAATTTTAAAAAGAATTTTATTTTATTTTATTCTTATTTTTTCTTCATAAGTATTTGTTAGAAATTTTATCCACACAGGATGTATGCAATATTTCAATTTCTATTAGTGATTCTATTGATTGTTATATCTACGTTAGTATTGTTAAGCTTTGGCTTAATTCTTTTATAGTGAAAAAAGTATGAAATTAAAAAAAATAAGAATGTGTCTTCCTTAATATAATGTTAATTGTGATTATATGACACTTTAATTTAAATGAATGGTATATACAATTTTACTTTTACTTCATATATTTGTCCACCTTAAAAAGTGAAATATGATTACCTTATGGAATTTAGATTATATATCGTTTAGAAAAAAAATGTTTAAATATGTATTTATTCTCTTAAATTTAATTTAATTTTGTTTTTTTTTCTAATTTGAAATTTTTTTAGTTTCTTATATTTAGAAAATAATTAGTTTTATCCTCTCATGTCAATAAACAAACTACAATTCAATGTATAGAAAAAAATGAAAAATATTAATATTAATCACAGAATTTCTCCTTTGATATTCTTTAACTTTTAATTGTAAATATGATAAATTAAGACTTATATTTTGTTCGTTTCGTAAGATAAGAAACTAAAACCATTTATTTTTGAATATATACATGTTTAGTATGTTCTTATAATTTAATTTTAAAATATTACTTTAATGTTATTTTCATATTTTAATTTATTAATTTTTATTTATTGTAATATAATTTTTTAATATATCTTAAACAACGATTTTGTCTCTAAATAAAATAATATAATCCTAATATATCAAAATTAATAAATTGAAATATAAAAATAACATAAAAATAATGTATTAAACTTAAATTATAAATGTCTAAAAAAATTATTTTTTAAAAAAATAATGATAAAAATAAATTAGTGAATTGAGATATAAGAATAATGTTTAAAACAATAAAATTACTATTTCATCTTAAGGTCTTAAGTTCTAACGTTATTGCTGCTATTGTAACTTCTTACTTTATAAAAATTTATTGTTCATAATATATTAAAAATAAATTATAAAAATAAAATATATGTAATTATCTTATTCATATAAAGTAATGAATACATTAGTTAATTGAATTGAATACCTAAAAATAATTTAATTATCTTAATTTAAAATATTCTTTATCATTTTAATTATCTTAACTAATATTATTCTTTTATTTAGTTATGTCAACATACTAAATTAACTAAATTTAGTGATAAGAACTAAAAAAGAATATTAAAATATATTAAAATTCTAAAACTGAATTTTTTTTAAAAATTAAAATTAAACAAAGTCATATTTGTAAGAAATTAAAACATATTTAAGGTAAATATAAAAAGATAGACATGATTTAATATATTTAAATGTATTAATAAGTTAAGATTTGAAAAAAATATATATTCATTTAAAATTTTTGTTTTGTTTATGTATACTTTTAATATGAAAGATGAAATGATAGAAGTAAAATGTTGTGCTTATTTCTGTTCGCAACTTACTGATTTGGTGGAACTAATGAATGACAACTAAATTAATAATTATGTAAAATATTTTATATGAAATTTTTGCTTAAATTTTGAATATACATTAATATTAAATACTTAAATAATGTTGTTGTCTTTCGTTGAAGATGCTTGTAGTTAATACCAAAAGGCTATATTCCTGTTAGAAATCTAAAGGAAAAAAGAAAAAAAAATGTTGAACAACTAAATATAAATATAAAAGAGAAGGAAAAGATATTTGATTGGGGAAATTTCATTGAGAGATGACAAGTGTATATTTAGGTAGTTAGATTGTTTGTTTTAATATATAATAAATAGATATATTATCACGGTTAAGTTAATGGTGAAAAGTTTGAGTGGTATTTATAAAGTCCTAAGTTCTAATTTTGTTGTTATTGTATTTTTTTATTTTACTAAAAAAAGATATATAGTAAATAGATAATTAAAATTATATAAATATTTATTTATAAATCAAAATTTTGTGTATTAATGTTAAAGGTTTTGGGGATAAAAATTTTATTTTTTTAATATTTATCATACATAATTTATATATTTTTTTTGAGTTTATTGTATAATAAAAATTGAGATTTTCGACTCAAAAAAAGGAAACCCACAAAAAGACGAGCATGTTCGTGCCACTTCATAACAAACCAATGCTACCATGCTTTACTTATGCATGTCGGTACTCATCCCAAAATCATTTAGCATAGTTGTGCCAAATCCAACATTCATGTGTACAAGCATAAAAGACATGCAACATGATTGAGTTCCATTTAACGCGATCGTGTACCATGCACAGATAAGAACAACATGGTCGTACTCCACTTTGCACGCCCGTGCAATTTGACCAAGGAAGCCCACTTCACATAGTATAAGAGGGAACAAAAGAAACATCTTAGTCTTTCCAAAGCTTTAGTCTCTTCTTCTTTCTCTTTCTTCTTATATATTCTCAAATTTTAGAAACTCTTTAAGAGTGTTAAGAATTGTAGCAAGACTAAGGTGTAGTGCGGAGCAGAGGAAGGAAGTTCCCAATCCCTATGGGTTCTTCTTCTCTATTCTATGTATTCGTTAGCTTGTTTTATTCTCTGCTTAGACATGAGTAGCTAAATCCCTATTGAGATTTATGATGTAAGCTATGCTTTAAATCCTTAATTTTAATTTTGAATGCAATTTTCTGTCTCTCCTCTCCTCTTTAATTAGATTGTTAGATTGTTTTACTTTATTGAACCCTTTGCATGACTTAATCAACTAATTAGTAGGTGATCATAACATAATTAATAGTTGGATTTAGGAAAATTGCATGATGCTTATGTGAAAATTGCATGCTTATGTGGATTTATAAAATAGTTGTCCCTACTATTTTAAAAAAAAAACAAATTAGTTTTACTCCCCATGAAATTATGATTTTTAAATTAATTCTTCTAAAATTACAACTTTTTTATTTAGTCCTATATTTTTTTCTTAGTTTAGTTAATTTTGAGATCTCTAATATCATCTTTGTCCACTTTTTACTCACCAATCTCAGTTGTATTGATTGACAAAATAAATAATAGCATTACCGATATTTATTTATTTTTTGCAAATGCTAAAATTAATTAATTCACTTTAAATGTATAATCATTTAAAAAAATAGAACAAGAGAGACACTAGAAGAAATGAAAGTATAAAAAAGAAAAATAAAATAAAACCAGTAAATCCTTCAAGCAATTAAATCCATTAATGATATATGTTTTAGTATACAAGCTAAAAAAATGCTCACATTTATTAAACATTTGTTGATGAGTTTGATTTTAGCATTTATGAATATGGAAAAGAAAAAGGCACAAATACACCTGAGAAAATAATTTTTCAAGTTATAATAGGTGTTAAAAGAGTCTAAATTATAAAATCGAACTCGTGTATTTGTGACTTCTTCTTTTCTATATATATAAATTCCAAAATCAAATTTATGAATAAATTTTAATAAATGTGAGACTTTTATAACTTATATTACCACATGTATAGTTAAATTTAATTGCTTGAAAAATTTACTGAGTTCATTTTATCTTTCTTTCTTTATACTTCCATTTCTCCAAGTGTCTCTTCTTTTTAAAATGATTATAGTGCACTAATTAATGAGCAAGTATGAAAACATTATATGCGAATTTGCACCGATTAAATTGCTTAATTTTTTTTTTAAAATCAAACATATCAAAACCAGCTACATTTATTCATGCGATTGTTGTTGTGAAAAATCAAAATTTTCAGAGGCAGCATTCTCCTTAATTAATTTTAGCATATTCTTTTAAAAATTAATACTATTAGCACTGTTTTTTATTTTGTCGATCAATACAATCGAGATTGGTGACATGAAATGAAAGAGTATATTAGAGATTTTAAAAATAATTAAAAAAAATAAAAAATACAGGGACTAAACTGAAAAATTAAAATTTTATAGAGATTAAATTAAAAATTTGAACCTTTACAAAGATCAATACCAAAAATTAAAAATTTTATAAAGACAAAATTTTATTTAATTCAACTGCCATATATCATCTAAAATGTCTACATGTCCAAGGCTAACATGTACTTCCATTAGACATGTTAATACTTAATATCAATTTAATATTAAAAACAAAATTGCCAACGAAAAATAAAGCAGAAATGAAAGGCTTCTTTATGATAGTTTTAGTTTTAAAAAATTAGTTCTGATTTTTTCTTCAAATTTTTAGTTTTAAAATAAATTTATTTTAAAACTTTTCTATCATGTTAAAATTAGTTTAAAAATGTATTTGTATGTAGTGGTGACGATAGTAATAATAATGTTGGTACTGACAATAACGATGGTGGTAATAATGGTGTTAGGGATACAATGTGATGATACACTACACAAAAATTTGAAATTTAGTGACTACTAAAATCAATGCTAATTTTAAAAAAATTGATTCCTATTCTTAAGAATGGTGGTTAAACATATTAGCGATTGATCTGGATCCATCGCAAAAACTCCAGTCACTAAGTCATTTAACGATTGCATTTTTCATTGGCTAATTAGAGACCAAAAATTTGGTCGCTAGCAATAGTAGTAGTTGGCAGCCACATTGAGTAAAGGGACCAGCGACTGAAATTTGGCTGCTAAAGTGGTCGCTATGTTTTTGTAAAAGTTTTTTAAAAACTTAAAGTCAATCGCTAAATTGGTGGTTAAGTTTTTTAAATTTTATTTTTTTTTAAAATAAAATTCAATCGCTAAATTGGTGGTTGTTTTTTAAATAATTATAAAAAATTAAAATCAATTGCTAAATCGATTGCTATTTTAAAAAAATTATATGTTTTTTAAAAAATACTAATCGATCGCCAATTGAGTTGGTAAATTTTTTTATTTGTAAATCATCGCAAAAGTGAATAAATAATGTTGGTTTAGCGACCAATATTTCTAGTTGCTATTTTTTTAAAACTATTTTCAATATATATTTTAAATTGGTAATATATATTATTAACATGCAAATAACTATAAATAATAAAAAGTTTAATCACACTATAAATAACATAAAAATTCTAAATTTTAAATGAACAATTATATATGAAAGGATTAGCAATTAAAAGTACTAGCATGATTACTAGTATTTTAAGATCATAAGAACTACCAAAGTAAATATCCTAAACATTTTGAACATGATTCTTTAGTTTATCATCTTTAAGATAACCATCCTAAGCATTACCATCATGGTCGTCATTATCATATGGTGGAGTGAGGCTTAACATAAGTGATTTCAATTACAAGTGTTGTAAAATAAGTTGCATTTGTTGATTTTTTGTTCCATTTCACTTTGTTGTCGAATCTGCTCACTTTGCTTCTCATGATTATGCAATAATTGTACTACTTTGTCCTCAAGTGACTTCTCCTTAGCTTCTTTTGCATCTCTTCTATTTGTTGTACCATTGACATCGTAATCAAATTAGTTAGAATACAAGATGAGCGCATGAACTTGTTGGTTAATCTAGCAAGTCCATATACATTCCCTTTTTTATTCTTACCTCTAATAACTTCATAATACACACCATTATTATTGATCGAGGTAGAAGAGGAGTCATTTGCAAATGTTCCTTCCTCTATGGCAGATTGTTGGAGTTCTTCTTGACATTGTTGATATTTCAGCTTAAAAAAAAGTTGAATATTAAATTTGACTTTTAATAATAGTTAATAAACTTTAAAGTAATTTTTAGAAAGCCAAAAAATTGAATTTACATCAAGTTCATGAGTTTTGTCATTAACTCATTCTCTTGACTTTTAATTTTTTTTGTTTTCTCTACCACCTCTCAAGCACTTAGCAACCATTGAAGTCTATAGCCTACTTAAATTTAAACAAAAGTTCAAATTATAATATATCCAATCAATTAAATTTAATTTAAATTAATTAAGTAAAATAAAAAGCAATTAAAATTATCATTTTTTCATAGTGAGCTGATGTAGATATAAATCCACCACAATATGTTGAGGCTCCTTTATCAAATGCTCAATTTTCCTTGGCAATAAAACTCTTATTTTGGAAATATATAGAAACCCAATGTTTGTCCAAGATTGTTCGGACATTGGGCGAAACTCAAGTTACATGATCATGACCATTCCTAATCTTGTTCATTGCATTTTTTAAAATGTGTAAACCCTTTTGCTCAAAAATAGCTCTGATATTTAGCTCATGTAGTGGGTCTCACCTATACTCTTTTTGCATTAAAAAGGAGTTAAGCAACAAGGAAAATACAATAAACACTACAATTGAAATTGAACCATAATTTAAATTACCTTAAACTTTCCAAACCACATGTCACAAACTTTAAGTCGTACCTTTTTTCAACTCGGCCATGGTTCATCAAATTTTTGTTTAATGATCTGTGAGATCACACTAGAAGGACCATGTGCTAGAGTAAATCTATTGAAAATGATATTGTGAATGTCCATATTTAAAGAATGTTATTTAAAAGATTAACTATTATATTAAAATTGACTTACTCATTGTCTATTGCTTGAAGGAAAGGCCTTTGGTCCATGACAATTCATATTTTAGACACCCATAAGGTATTAAGATGGGTAGGATAGACTCTAATTTGTAGTTAAGAATCTCATATTAGCTAAGATTCATATTTCCTAGGTAAAAATAGGAAAAATACAAATCTATGCTAATTTACGAATGTTAGCTAACAAAAAGAGTAATCTCAGTTTTGCAGGTCAACTGGAGTCTAGATGAAGTCAACTCAATTGAGAACGAAGTCATCCCAGCTAGATGAAGTCGTCTCGGCCAAACAAGTTCCTCTCTAAGCCGACTCCATCTCTGCATGTTGACTCCATCTCTAGTAGTCAAGTTAATGTGTTGACTATGACTCCTATAGTCGACACTAGCAATCGAATGCCGACTCCATCACCAGTAGTCAAACGTCGACTCCAGATGCCAACTCCTATGATGCCAACCTCGCATGCCAACTCCTGTGAGGTCGACTCTAGATATCAACTCCCATCCATCCAGATTTATCCCAACATCAATGACCGACTCCACGCTGGCAATTTCGAGCACATGGTCATTTAGGAATTAGTTAGTGGTCATAAAGTTCGTTATTTCTGTTATGTAGTTAGTTAAGAGAGTTATTTCTGTTATGTAGTTAGTTAAGAGAGTTATTTCTATTAAGTCAGTTAGAATGTTGTAAGAAAGTTAGTTAGTCTGACATGTATAAAAAGGGACGTGTAGGTCATTTATCGGTTAGTCATAGCCACAAAGAGTGACACATAAACACACTTACGTATTCATACTCCATCATACACTTCTCAGTAGGGCGTCTAGTCGATCGAGTGGGCGTAAGTCAGAGTTCGAACTGAGTAGGTTGCTAGAGATAGACTGATTAGGAAGGACAAATTCATCTATCTTCACGGCACACTCTAGAATTGTACCGCCTCTCATGTGCTCTGGCCATCTTTGGTGGAACGTTGCAGCTCTGCCACAACGATCGTTGTGGGAGGCTGAGTGTAACATCCTAAAATTTATTTAATTATTTTTAGAAATTAATTACATTATTATTATTATCATCAATTTTATTTTAATATAGGGGTTAATGATTTTATAAACTGATGAGGCTTTATCTAAATTATTTTATTTTATTAATTTAATTTAAGTATTCGGGATAGAAGGGTGTTCCATTTAGTTGTATCAGAGAAGGTCGATTCATTCGGCCGTAAGTTATGTGTCTAACACGTTTTGTATTGCGTTTGTTAGCATGGTTGGACTGATTTGAAAGATGACAATAAATTGTTTGTTCTGTTTTGCATTGTGTTGAATTCTGGGTGATTCATTCGACCAGTGAGTTATGTGTCTACCTTGTGTTAGTGTTTATTTATGTTAAGTGTGATGTACAAGTGCAGTAATCTAGTATATTTTAAGGAAGTGTTGAGGTAATATAGATGTTCCTTTGTTGGTTGTTGTATCAAGCATCCCTATTGCTAACTACGATCTATTGAGCCTGATCACCTCAATATGTTGTTAAAGGCAAAAAGGACTCTTGGCGAGCTGGTGGATCAATTGATTTGAAATGTTTTCTTTTGAAGAATGAACATTTTGTTATGACTAGCCTAAGTAGCTATTTATTTTGGATGTCTGTGAAGTTTGAGGAATAAGTTCCTCGTCCTTGTTCTAATAAAATTGGAAAGTGATGATGTGATGTGTTTTATTGTTGTATTTATTATTGTTTATTGTGTTTTTGGTGCTTACTATTATCTTAATCTTAATAGATTAAGATGGTAGTAAAGAGAGTGTGAAGATTCATGCTTCACAGCTCATGGCAAGGACCTTAAGTAATTAATGAGTTAGAAGGGATACTTAAGGGTAGTGCTTCAGACTCTTAGAGATTAACATGCTAAATTATTTGAGTGTGACCTTTGGTTAGAAGAAGTGAGTTCTCTAGGTCATGTAATCTCTAGAAGAAGTATAGGGGTAGATCATTCCGAGGCAGAAGTTGTTCTTAAGTAGGAGATCCCTTAATCGGTGAGTGAGCATAGAAGTTTTCTTGGACTAGTTGGTCATGAGAGAAGGTTTATCTAAGTTAGCTTGACCTTGATGGAGTTGGTTAGGAAGGGAGTTGTTTTGGGTAGAATAGTTAGTGTGGGTATAGCTTCCAAATCCTTAAGGAGAAGTTGACTAGTGCACCAGTTTTAGTATTGTCAAACCTTAGTGAACCTTTTGTAGTATATTGTGATACTTCTAGGATGTGTATAGGTGGAGTGCTGATGCAAGAGGGTAGAGTGGTAGCTTATGCTTCTAATCCACGAGAGGAATTACCCTACCCATGATCTTGAGTTGGCGGCTGTAGTGTTCATTCTTAAGATTTGGAGACCAGAAAGCTTTAAAGTTCTTGAAGTGTCAAAAGAAACAAAATTTCTTCCCTTTATCTCATTACAAGGATTTATGGCCATGATTCCCTTATCTTCATGGGAACCATTGCTTTCACCCATTGATGACGCTAGAGAGAACCCATCAGTGGATACAGAAGGTGACATGCAACAACGGTTCTTTTTAACAGATGAATAAGTTGGGTGACAACATTTTCTGGGGTGATTTCGTTGGTTATTATTTTGTGGTTATATGGGGGGATAAGGGAACAATTGCAAGGAGAAGGGTTGCTATTAGGGGTATCATTTTTCACTATTGAAAACTCAGTAAAGTTGTTGTAGGGTGAACACAAACATGTGGAGCCATTTATGCAAGAATGAGAGCTCAACGATGAAAATTCCCGAGAGAGAGTAGTACAACTAGTTAGATTTCTCTATCAAACATTTTCTGCAATAACAGTCATTGCTTTAAATTTTATAGAATCAAGGCCAGTGAGAAAGGTACGATATTTGTGTGCCATTGTGCATTTAGAAACCTTACCTCTTGCTTTGACAGTTTTGCTTTCCCTGTTGACTTCATTTGAAAACAGAGGAACTCTTTTGGTGGGAGCTATTGAGGCATTTCTTTTAACTCTTCTTGATATTGTGGTGGCCTAAATGGAAAGAGACATAGCGGATTTTGTTAATGATTGTTTTGTTTGAGAAAAGCTTGAGTAGCATTTAAGGATACTAGTCCGTACTATTGAGATGGGTCATGGTATAGTTGTTTAATAAAAGTTAAATGGAAGATATGAGTTCTTTAAGTTATGTGATCTTTAGTGTGAGAACCCAATAGTTAGCCTTTTAAGGTAGGAGTTTTTCTTAAGTTAAAAACCTTGCATTAGTGAGTAAGATTATAAATTTTCTTGGGATTGGACAAATACCGTGGTGAATTCCTAGACGTATTCCTTAAGTTAGCATAGTCTTTAACTCAAGAATCTATGAAGGGAGCAAGGTTTAGGTGGATTGATAATTTGGAATTAGTTCCTAATGTCTTGGAGAAGCATTATATAGCGTGCCAACCTTAGTAATACCTGACCTTAGTTATTGAGAAGAGCGTTGTTACTAGATAGTGAGGATGTATTTTAATCTTACAGACAACTGGGAGTTGTAAGACGAATTATGTGACCCCTAGCTTGGAGGTAGTAGCAGTAATGGCTACTCTTAAGATTCGAAGACACCACTTGCAAGATTTTAAGTGGATATTCTCGATGACGTAGAAACACTAAGTGAAAATTCAACTAGTAGGAGAGGAACCTAAAATAGATGAGGTGATTAGAATTTCCAAATGACCAAGGTTTTAGGAAGCCATCACTAGGTAGAATCAAGACAGTAGAATATGTCGTAAATAGGAAATCCTTTCGCATCCTTTCGTGTGATTAGAGGGCATGATCTGTTAACTAGTTAGAACACCCATTTTAGTGGATAGAAGAGAAACCATAAGACGAGGGAATATGATTTTCTAGATGGCATTAAGTAATTTAGAAATGGAGTTATGTACTTAGTAAGTCTTAGAAGAGGATCATATGGTAGATTTAATATCGAATCGAGGTGGTATAGATGCCTGAGGATCTTTGGAAGATGTTTTGGCAGCTTAAATCATGGGAAGAGTGGATAAGTGTGAGCACCTATTTGGTTGACAGGTTGGAATCCTAGAGTTATTTTAGAACTTGGGGGAGAGATTTTGTTAAACTCAAGGAATCTAATTGGATTAGGTTCAGTCTACCACTTCACCCATGCCATGTACACAATAATTGCACATGTTTCAACTCTGGACGTACATTGTTATTCTGGAAAGTAATCGAACTAACTTGTTTGAAGGTTAAAAGAAGACTAGGTATGAGAATTGATACTAGAAATTGTGAAAGATTTAAGGTTAACTGGTTTAGAGAGGTGAGATGATTATTTAGCCAATGCAAATCAAGTAAGGACTGTCGTTAGAAACACTAAATGAGTAAGGGAAGGGCAATTATAAGGGTATGGGAAGTACTTACTTTATGTAAATTCGAGGATGAATTTTCTTTTAGGAGGGGAGAATTGTAACATCCTAAAATTTATTTAATTATTTTTAGAAATTAATTACATTATTATTATTATTATCAATTTTATTTTAATAGAGGGGTTAATGATTCTATAATTGATGAGGCTTTACCTAAATTATTTTCATTTATTAATTTAATTAATTGAATTAACAGGGAGGCTGACGGGCGGGTCGGAGTTGACCCGACCTAGTTAGAATATTAGACGAGGGTAATCAGTTTACCCTAATTTGTGTTTTGCACGTCAGATAGCCAGACCTAGAGGAGAGAGAACGCAAACCTGCAAGGAGGAGAAGTTAGAGTGTTCAGATCGTCCCGGAAACGCATCAGTTCTTCTTCGCTCATCGTCTCTAAGGTACGGGGGAGATTGGTTCGGTCATATATGAATGTGGGAGGGTACGAGTAGTGAGGACAATCCCTAAGTCCCTCTAGTATCTAAATTCTCAATTTTGTTTGGTTATTATGTTCTACAAATATTTTAATCGGTAAAAACAATTTGTCAATATGTTCTATGGTCTGATTAATGTCTTGTCCTAATGTGATTTTTGTTGGGAAATCGTATGGTTGATTTCCCTAATTACTTGATTCTTGTGGTTGTTTATGGTTGTTCATGATCTGGGGCTCTTGTGTGCAATGATGAAATTGGGTGAAATTCAATGGTGTTTTATGTGCGTTTCTGTGCTTTTTGATAAATGATTTATAATGATGATGGTTAAATTAATATGGTTGGGTATGACTATGCATTGTGCGAATGATGTATAAATCATGAGAATAAGAGTGTGGATGAGAATGCATTGAGCATGAACATGAGAGGTATGAGATGCATGAAAAGCCAGATGTGACTATAATACCCTAGCCATATGTGGTGTTTAACCAGGGATCTGGCCAAAAGTGGTGTTTAACAGGGTGGACTAATGATGGGGGACATTCATATGCATGGGCCATAGGTGGTGTTTAACCATGCTACACGCCGGCCATAAGTGGTGTTTAACGGTTGTGTAGAATGTCTTGGCACGGGCCATAGGTGGTGTTTAACTGTGCAACACACCGACCCATACGGTGTTTAACGGTGTGGCCATCATTAGTGATAACTAAGGGGATTGAGGAGGTTCGCCCATGGTGTAGAGCTCAGACTCGAGACTCTTAGGTGTGGTGATGAACATATGCATTGTGCGAGCATGTGCATTGTGCGAGCATGTGCATTGTGCGAGCATGTGCATTGTGCGAGCATGTGCATTTTGTAAACATGAATGAACTATGATTGATTTTGAATGTGATAGAGTTTGCGATTGATATATGAGCATTTGTTAACTGTTAGTAATTGAGTACGCTAACATGTGAGATTTGGGGTACTATCTGCCTTTATATATGATTGAATGCGATTTCTCACCATACCTTCTCTTGTTGTTTTCTTTTAGGTAACGTTGAGGACACTCATGGTGCCAAGTTTTGAAAAGGCGGGGTCTTGCTCTGATTAGTGTGACATCGGGGTTCTAGAAGTTAGAATAGTTGCTTTATGCCTTGATGTTTGAATGACTTACTGTAAAGATGATAATGACTTTAGTTTTCTCAATTATAATGTTTAGATCTAAAACCTCATTGAAAACTTTGTGCCTACCTTTTAGTTACCATGCGAACCTTTTATCCTTAATACAAATTTTGCTTTTTGGTTTTAACTATTACCTTGTCTTCATTCTTTTTTTATTTTATTAATTTAATTTAAGTATTCGGGGTAGAAGGGTGTCACACTGAGTTCACATTTCATGAATCCATACACTTCATGTATCGCTACAATGGTTAATCAATGAATGGGTTTGAGTTTCTTTACTTCTATGTTTGTAATTCCTATTAGTTGCTCTGTTCTTGCTCGTGTCGCGATTGTGCATGGTAGAAATAGATTATGTTAGGTTAGGGACCGATTGGAACCAATCTAAACAACATTATAGGTAGTCGATAGAATACCTACATCAACCACGGGCGTAATTCCTGCTAACTCGAGGTCACGATCCTGTAAGCCCTCAATAGGCAATGAATGAATGTTAGGTGATCATCTTAAGACATAGGTTGGTGTGGAATTGCATGCATAATAGGAACCAGAACCAGAACCATCTAATTGATAATTTTGGATAGTGATATGATAAGTATATGTTTTTGATAATTGTAGTTTGCCTTAACTTTATAGCCCTTAGTTTACTTCCTGCAACTTTACTTTACAATGCTAAAAACCTCCCATTTTACTTTTCCTTGTCAAGTCCGCATTCTGCATCCCCTGTTATGCATATTTTTAGCTTTTTACACTAGATCTCACTAGAATTACGTGTCCTTGAAAGATTTGACCTAGGTTGCCCTATGCTACCTAAAACATAAGAAATTTAGTTATTTTGATAGTTGAAATAACAACTAAATTTAAACCTATCAGTCCACTGCATGTTCAAAGTGTGGAGATGGGTATTCAGGTGTCTATGAATCATGTAGTATTGAAGGTGTGACCATTACATCACCTACAAAGGTAGGTTGTGGTTCCTCTTGAACCATAGAAAGTGGGAGAATAGGAATTGTTGACTCTGACGTTGAGATGCGGATGGTAGAAGTGGGAGAATTGATGGTGGGTTGACCTCTCCCACCAATGCCATGACCTTTGCCACGGTTAGGTGGTCTACAACCATCACTTGTACCTCTGTCCACCATCTGTGTGTAGAAATTGTTACATATATGACAATTGAGAGTGAAGATTAATAAACATAGTGAAATATTATTTGTTTAGGGTTTAGGAAAGTAATCCAACTTGTAAGAGAAAAGTCAAATCTGATCTTTTTTCTACACCAAAACGTGTCACTTATCTTTCCCCTCATAATAACTACAAGTAATTGTTACAAAAAATGATCATACAAATGTATAAAAGAATGAACACAATGAATGTAATTCATCTTTAATGTATAAATTACGTTAGAGGTATCTATATCATTAAAATCACTCTCAATCTCACTCTCGATTGTTATGTATTCATCATCGTTTGGTTCATCAAAGTCTGTTGATCTAATAATTATCTATCTACTTCTTCTCCACCACCATGAATGTTAGTAAGAGAACTGTTGATCTAATAATTGTCTATCTACTTCTTCTCCACCACCATGAATGTTAGTAAGAGAATCGTTAATGACATTTGGGTCAGTATGCAACACTACTTGAAGCCCAACAAAGTCATCATCTTAGTATGGAGCCTTTTACTTAGTTTAAGGTAATATATTATGAATAATTTTACTCCTCACCATTGTCTTGATTACATCCAACCAACCATTATGTCCTTCATGATATGGTGTGTAATAAACTAGTTTAGCTTGTTGTGCAAATATTAATGGATCGTATGCTTTATTATATCTTCGTGATGATCGTACTTCAATGATATCATATTTATTATGTACTTTTATCCTTATATTATGACTATTATCAAACCAATCACCCTTGAACAAAACTAACTTCATTATTAGGAAACCAATGTACTCTAATTAAATTATATCAGACAAGTTTCCATAAAAATCATATTTTAATTGACCATTAGTTCCTCGTACATAAAAGTTATGATTTAAGGAATTCATGCCTTCGCTCCAGAGAATTGTGTGAAATTTATATCTATTTATAATATAGATAGGTCATGATTCAACTTTTCTCTTATGCCCCCATGCCAGATTAACCAATAATAAATCTTGAATATTATTTTTTAAATTTAGAACCTAAAAAATTTAACGATGAACATCATACACTAAATTAGGATGGACAATATAACATTTAAATTAAACCAAAAAAGTGTTAACCTATATATTGTTTGAACTATGCAGGAAATTTTGATGAAATGTCATGGCCAACTTTAGCATTTGAAGCTTTAATTTTTAGGGACTGAATTGTAATTTTAAAAATTATAAAAATAAGAATTTAGTGATCGAATTAGCGACCGAAATTAAAAATTTTAAATTAAAAAAATGAAATTTAGCCATCGAAATAGAGACTGTAATTTAATTAAAATATAAATATTAAAAAACATTTAGTGATTGCATTAGCGACTGAATTTATAATATCTAAATTAAAAAATAGAAAAGAAATTCAACGATTGAATTTTATTTAAAAATATAAAAACTGAAAATACAGCGACATAATTGTAATTGAAAAAATTTATAAAAAACAAAGTTTAGTGATGGAAGTAGCGATCGAAATTTAAATATCTAAATTTTTAAAAAAATAGAAAAATAATTTAGCCACCGAAATAGCGACAATAATTTAATTAAAATATAAATATTAAAAACATTTAGTCATCGAAATAATGACCAAATTTTAATAAAAAAAATTAGAAAAAAATGAAATTTAGCAATTGAATTAAAAATATGTAAATTAGAAAATAGAAAATGAATTTAGCTGCCAAAATAGTGACTAAATTTTATTTAAAAATATAAAAACTGAAAAATACATTTAGCCACAAAAATAGTAACCAAATTATAATTAAAAATTTTGTAAAAAAAGCGAAATTTAGCAACAGAATTAGCAACGAAGTATAAATATCTAAACCTTAAACAAAGGAATTTAGCCACCGAAATTTAGTAAATAAATAAATAAATAAGTAAAAAAAAAACAAAGAGTTAACGATAGACGTAGAGACCGATTGTGGTTGGTCACTAAACATGAACAATAAAAAATTAGATTATTTAAATGAAAATACCGTCCTTATTTTTTAAAATATTTAAAATTTGAAGTTAAATTTTATAAATAAAAATCTATTTATTTAAATTTAAATTTTTTTAAAGAGTAATTAATATGACCATTTAAGTTAATAGATATTATTTATATAAATAAACATGATATAAATGTTTTAAGGTATTTAAAATATCAAATTTAAAAACACTATGATAATATGTCACGTAAGAATAATATTATAAAAAATACTATGATGTTGAATTTTAATTTTATGTGAAGGGAGACTAATTATTTTTAAAAGTAAAGTAAGTTTAGTATTGAATTAGCCTTTTGAGTTTCTATTTCATGTAATTAGGGTATTGAAGTTTATTTTAAGTCAACTGTGACTATTTATTTTTAAAATAAAGTAAATTTAGTGTTTTAGTCTTTAAATTTTAGATATTTTTATTCTATATGCAAATAATAGTGTATTTTTTTAATTAAATTAGTTTTTTGAGTTTATATTTCGTGTAATTAGGGTGTTGAAGTTTATCTTAAATCAACTATGACTAGTTATTTCTAAAATAATATAAATTTAGTATTTATGTCTTTAAATTTTAGATATTTTCATTATATATCCAAATAATTGTGTTTTTAAGTTAAATTAATCTTTTGAGTTTATATTTCGTGTAATTAGAGTGTTGAAGTTTATTTTAAGTCAACTAGGACTATTTATTTTTAAAATAATGTAAATTTAGTATTTATGTATTTAAATTTTAGATATTTTCGTTTTATATTCAAATAATTGTGTGTTTTTAAATTATATTAGTCTTTTGAGTTTATATTTCGTATAATTAGGGTGTTGAAATTTATTTTAAGTCAACTATGACTATTTATTTTGAAAATAATGTAAATTTAGTATTTTAGTCTTCAAATTTTAGATACTTTTTGTTCTTTATCCAAATAATAGTGTTTTTTTGAATTAAATGTCTTTTAAGTTTATATTTTATATAATTATGGTCTTGAAGTTTATTTTAAGTCAAGTGAGTCTATTTATTTTTAAAATAAAATAAATTTAGTATTTTTGTCCTTAAATTTTAGATGTTTTCGTTCTTAATCCAAATAAGTTTTTTTTAATTAAATTTGTTTTTTGAAAAATATTTCCCACCCTTATTTTCAATATATTTTCCACCCTCTTTAAAAGTTTCAAACTTAAACTCTCACCCCCTCCCTCCCCTCTCCAAACCATCTCCCAACTTCTCCCTTCTCTTTTCTCCCTCCTCCCTCCTCCCTCCTCTTTTCTCTTTTCTCCTTTCTCCCTTCTACCTCCTCCCTCTTCCCTCCCCGCCAATCACTCGTGCCCCGCTGCCTATCCCCACCACTTTGCCACTCGTACCTCGCTCATGCCCTGCCCGTGTGCCCCCTAATGCTGACATGTCCATAGATCGATTCCCGAAAATTTATTTATTTATTTTTAGATAATTAGCGACTGAAAATTTATATACTTTATTTATATTTTTCAGATAATTAACAACCAATTTAACGATTGATTTTTTTTTAATTTTTCCAGATAATTAGAGTCTAATTCAACAACCAAAATTTAAGATATTTTTTTTTATTTTTCCAGATAATTAGCAACTGAAAATTTAACTTTTTAATTTTTTTAAAATATTTAGCAATCGATTTAGTGGTTGAAAAATTAATTTTTTACACTTAAATTAGTGACAAAAATAGGTACTAAATTTTTGGTTGCTATTTTTGGTACCTTTTAACAATGGCAACCGAGACTACAACTTTGTTGGTGATTGGAATTTTGGTTGCTATTGTAATCAAAGAATCAATTTCGGTCACTGTATGATTTAGCTACTAGGATTATAGCAACCGATGAAATTCAGTCGCTAATTCGGCTGCTAAAGGATTTAACTACCAAGTTTTAAAATTAGCGACCATTTTTAAACTTTACCAATCGATTTCAGTGGTCACTAAACTTCAATTTTTTGGTATATTTTGTGCACATATAAATATTATTGTTTGAAGAAGCATGTAATGGCCTAAAACTAAAAGCATTGTAGTGACCTACCTACCACCGATGTGACATCCTTTACTCTATAATTTACTTACTAATATACTTAAACAATTATTTAAATACAGATAATATCAAACTCTTTTGAAAACATGATGCCATACAACTGTTTCTCAATAAAATAAAATTTCATAAAAATAAACTCAAGGGATAAATAATTCACGTCTCAAACTCAAAAAATATAACCTATTGGCACTCCAAAGGTCATCCAACTATTAAATATTCAAAACACAAAAACATAACGTAATAAAACTCAAATAGCATGTTCAACGTTGATGTCATAATCCTATATTAGAGCTAACAAAACCTAAATGAAAAGCAACATAAGAAGAAAGTAGCACAAAAGCATCTCTCGTTGTCTTGTACCCGTTTATCTTTACCTACAAATGACATTCAACCTAAACAAATCAAGACAAAACAACAAGAGGAGTAAGGATCGTCTCAATACTATTAGGACAACCTTAACTAGGCTGGGTAGTACACACACCATAATAAACAGGTACAATTATGAGCATACACATTCATAATAAATAACTATGCACATGCTATGATATTATACATTGCGCTACTCCATATGCATGTGGTACCAAACTCAAATCTAGAAAGTAGGCTAAGGGAAACGCTGCTAATTTTCGTCTTTGCAGTTAGCTATACTACGCTAGCATGACATCCTCCAGTAGCATGTCAGGATTTACTTAGCTTTAACCGTGTGGCCTGATCCATGAGATCAATCACGACCATTATGTTTTTCGTACCTAGTTGCCCTCAATAGGTCTTGTGACTTTACAACTGGGTTCATGTCTACTTTCCCTCACACCAATTTCATTATATGATGAAGTCACACATACTTATTTTTCATTAGTTTCTCTTTAAACTGGACTGACTAAGGACCATGCTCACCTGCCATAGGCTAAGTACCTCATCTCACAACCCCACATAGTAAGCATCATTTTCACCCATACATAGGCCTAGGTTGCTCACCTGATAAAGGTCATTTGAGTTCCTTTCTTGTCAGCTATTGGCTTCGAAAGCTCATTTGATAACCACTTATCCTTACTGATTTTCTCATATTATTTCTCATACTTATCTCTTAATGCAACAACAATTATATCTTAGTCAAAGTCGATACTCAATGGTATATAAATGCATGAATATAAGAACACAACTCATAGAAGAACACATAATTCAAGTCTACACAAAAGGTTCTAGTCACTAAGTCTACACAAAGGATTCTAGTCCTTCATGTCTCTAGAGAGAGATTCAAGAGATGAGAAATATTAAATTATCATGGGTTCAATGCTTTGCATCAAACCCAACTTATTTAGAGGTTCTCATTTCCTATTGCTTGGTATCCCTTTCTTTAGGAGAAGAAGATAATGCATGAGCTAATATTGCCTGATGTGGTACTTAACCTTTTACCATATCTAAATGACCTATTTTTTTAATTTAATTAATTAAAAAATCCAACATATATTTCTCTGAAAATATTATTTATTTAATTATAAAAAATTATACCACTTAATAATAATAATTAATAAAATACAATATTTACAATAAATAATAAAATAGAATAAAAAATGGGGTGTTACGACCAGGTAAGTAAGAAACAAGTTGGGATAAGTTTAGTTTTATCCCTACTTATTCCCCAAAATTTTGATTAGACTATTTAATTAAACCTAAACTCAACTCCATCAATACTCAAAATATATGAGATAAGAGCGAGTCAATATGATTTTTTAACACAATGAATCAATCTTAATATTATGTATAGTTAAATTTTAGAATAAAAAAGTATAAAATTTATAAAATATTTTATAATATATTTTAAAATAATATTATTATAAATGTAATACCATGTCATACAAAATTATATCTATTAAATAAAAATCATTATTAATATATAATTATTAAAAATAATATTTTTTAAAGAGAATATAGAACATTAAATCAAATTGAAACATAACTCGAATCTATCATTAAAATATAAGCTTAATTGCGTTTATTGTCCGTTATAGTTTATAAAATGAGTGATTTTAGTCCTTGATGAAATTCAGTACAACACTTAATTTTTATCGTCTAATTCTTTACCGAGTTAGATAACATGGATATTAGAGATGATATAGGATTGACTTGGCACGCACTAAAAAATTGAACCCTCTACGTGATGTTTTAATGTTCTACATAAAAACCACTAAACCATTTATGCTATATATGTTTAAAAGCATAGTATATATAACTTAAATGTGGGGAGAAAAAAAATACACATATATTTACTGTTAGGAAATAAATAATATAATATTATAAAATTAACAAATAATAACTTATATTTCTTAATACTATATATATTAACTATAACTTATTAACTGCTATTATAAATATATATATTTTTTATAGAATTGCTTTATTTTAATTTTAATTTTGATATTTTGATAACTAAATAAGATATTACTATTGATATAATATTCTTTTGCATTTTAATAAAACTATTAAATTTTTTATTAATATCTTGAAAATTTATCTTGTATTTCAATATTTTATTAAAATTAAAATAATTCTTTTAATAATATCTTAAAACGTAATTACATTTTTATATATTTTGTATTTCATTGAAAAAATTATTACATATCATATTTCATTAACTAAAATAACCTTTTTAATTTTAACATTTATAACTTGTTTAATATTAAATTAAAAATTTATTATAAAAAATTAATTATAGAAGTATAATCATATTTAGTATTATTGTTTAATATAATACAAACCAATTTATTAAGTCAATAATAATGTCTTATTTTTACTAAAATATCCAAATAAAAATATAAAAAATTAAAACAAAACAATTTTATAAAAATAGAAATTATTTAATATAAAATAATTAAGTTTAATTATGATATATTATTACAAAAATACATGTTATCATTTATTTGATTTTATAATATTATAATTTTTATTTAATAGTAGTAAAATATGTATATTTCTCAATTTTCACACATTTAATTTATATATAATATATTTTTAAAAAATATACTGAATAAATTAAATAATCTATTTGTTTTTATCCATACAATTAAAGCATTACATAGATAGTGAATTCAAATCTTACCTTTAACACTTTTTAATTTTTAAAAATAATTTTAAGACATCATATCAACATGTCTCATGATCTTTAATATTCATCTTATCAACAATTTGCCAGTAAATTAAATATTAAATTAAATTTTGTTAGTTTTAAAATATGAGAATTTAACTTGAATAACTAAAAAACTATAATCATCAATTTTAAACTATAATTAAGTTTAAAATATATCGAAACTAATTTCAATCAGATTAGGAAGTCGGTTTGGAGATCATCCTCAACCCTACCGACCACGTTTCTTTTCTTTCTGGAGTGATGAAGAAGGCACAAGATGTCTGGATGGAGTTTAGGTCTGTCGAAGTATTAACTGTGGACTCAACCAACTTCAGCTACTCCTCGCATCCAGCATTCAAGAGCCCTTTCTTTTTGGGCCTTTTGGTGAGAGTTGACACCTTGTTTCACCCTTTTTTAAATAAAAAATAATGTAGTTTTACCAAAACTTTCGATTTTGGGACCATCAAGAAAGGTTGTAATCTGGTAGCTCTACTGGCTCAAAATTCTTTAGAACTAACAGACTCTGAACACGATGTGTATGTGCTGTTCTGATCAGGATATAACCACATACTGCTCTATTTGTCATGATGCTTGCTCTTCAAAGAATGGATCCTCTATTTCTCGTAAAAACGACCCTTTTCATTAAAATATGTTCCATATATATATAATATTATAAAATTTAATATAAAAAATTCAGAGTTCAATAAAAAATTAATGATTCAACGAGTTATTCATTAATCTGACCGATTGATGATCAATCCCGAATTTGGTAACTGGTCTCAAAGGTTGTGTCAAATGCAAGTGTTAGCCGTGTTTCATAGGAGTCAGTGAAAAATGAAATAAAGATGTATTGTTCTTTATTGTGTCTTACTAGTTGGTGCGAGTGTGAAACAATCATTGTCCAGTTTGAAATAATGACATATTTTTTTGCCTGATATATCCACAAAATTTTGGTCTTTAATTGAATTTAATTTACTTTTAGTTTGATAAATTCTGGTCTTTATTATTCTTACCAAGCACAACAAAAAATGAGTGTTGTCTTTTTCCATAAGAATGTGTGGGTTGTATAATTCCTTGACGGTCTAATATATTTGAAGGCGAAAAATTCATCATATATTTAGTATAGGAACTGTAATTATATATATATATATAAAAGTTGGGTTCTGAAAACTGAGAGTAGATATCTAAACGTAACCAATACTTTTATAAATACTTACAGATTAATTATAAATTTATTATTTACTACGTGGAAAATGTCATTCATTCTCGTGATGCATGTTAACATTTGTTTTTTCTTTCTTCCCACACAATATTCACTAATGTGAAGGCTTGACGTCCATCGGCATTCTATAGTTTATCTTACCCCTGTAAAATTCATTTGCAAAAGTGAGCGATGGTTGCCCCATCTATATGTAAACTATAAATTGAATAAGCACTTGTTGCATACATTGATATATAAAAAATACGTAGGAGGCTGGCACATGATTGAGGTAATTAAAAGTTGTACGTGAACAGGGTAGGCATAGTTAACTTGCATGAGGGCTGACACTTCACTTCCACTAGCTGCGTGCAACAAATAATTAGCAAATCATATTAGGTACAGTAGATTGTTGGTTTTGTTTATGTAAGTTTTTATTACAATTAAAAAAAGTTCTTTAATGTTTTTCTTTTCTACAAAAAGGCTATTAATCCATTCATAGTTATACGAATCAAAAAGAAAATCCATCCATAGTTATAATAAATTTATCCATCTCATTGACACTTGCCAATATATTGAAACTTCGAAAGATTTTTTTAGATAATTTTTAAAAATTTTAAATAATTTTTATAAATGGTGTCAAAATCTGATAGTATTTAATTGAGACTTTTTATAATTTATAAAAGTATTCTGGCATATATAATAATATATAAATTTTGATGGATTATTTTATAGGATGAATTTTAATTGATTTTGTGTGACATTTTAGTAGTAAATTACCCATCCAACAATCTTACACAAACCCTAATACCTTTTTATACTCTCTTATATTTTTTGTCGTTGTAAATTTTGATTTAAATTATAATTGATGGATTAAAAGCAATACATTTATATCTATTAAAATTTTATTAAAAAAATTCAATCCAATATATCCATTAACATTTTTTATGGATGAATATCCAATACATCCATAAAAATATTTTTAAAATCTTTTGAAAAATATTTTCAACTTGGCTTTGACCAAGAGTATATTTAACTCAACCAGAATATTTTTAATTGAGATTCTATCAAAAAAAATCTTTGGTCAAACTTTGGTTAGGACTCAACTAAAAAATATTTAGCTTGGACTTAGCTAAAATTCTTTTTAGTTGGGTATCGACAAAAAAAATTCAGTTCATCCTTATTCAATATTTTATTTTTGTTTTTATCTATGAATTTCTTATTTAGTGTAATTTAATGAATTTCCATCCATCAAATTAAAATGGACTTTTATTGATGAATTTGATAGATTTAGTGGTGAATGAATTGGATGGATAGATGAATTGTTTTGTCATCTTACATGTCTTCTCTACAATTAGGTAAAAAAAAATTTATACTTTGATTTTCCCATTAATCAACTTGTTGATTATGTGCATCATAAAAATACAATATAAAAAATACATAAAATCCCATGTACAGTTGATCTTTTTCTATGTTGGGTCAAAATACATAAAAACAAATATTATATTTTACATGTGTATTTTGAATTAATTATATTATAAAAATATTTGTCTTGTCATATGTTTTTCAATACAATTACATTATTTTGTGTTTTTTTTGTCTTTTTCTTTGTTTATTTTATGTATCTTTTGCATGTTTCAATATAGTATTACAAAGAAATTAAAAGTTTAAATACAAACATTTTATTTTAAAATAATGTTATTTATAAATAATATTAATTATAAATATTTACAAACATATTATTTGATTAGTATATTAAGTATTCTTCTAAAATTGATTTTCTTGATTAGTGATAACTATTCTTACATATTTTGTATTAATAATTTAAATACTTAATTGCATTTTTAGTCTTTCAAAAATTACATGTGTGATTTTTTACTCCCCAACTCCTAATTGAACCAATTAAGTCCCTCAAATATTACAATTGTGCAATTTTGGTTCTTTAACTTCTAATTGTGCGAATTGGATGCCTAAAGTACTTTAATTGTATGATTTTAGTCTGATATATTGTTTGTTAGATATTTAATGTATTTTTTCTCTAATGTTAGTTGCCAATGCCACATAATTTGTCATGTTAGACATTAGTACCACATCACTTGTGGTGTTTGACGTCAGTATCACATTAACAAAAATACATTAAGATCTAACAAAAGACTAGCGGAGGGATGAAAACCACATAATTACCATATTTAAGGATCTAATCCGCACAACTAGAAGTTGAGAGATCAAAATCACATAATTATAATATTTGAAGGACGTAATTGACTTAATTAAAACTTGAGCAACAAAAATAACACAAATGCAATACTTAAAGAATTGAAAGTACAATAAAGTCTAATTTAAATTAAAGATTCACAAGAAGGAAATAACATAGGAATAGATAAATAAATGAAAATACTTTGAAAGTTTGCTAAAAATTTATGGATTGTTTCATATCTTTTAAATTCATAAACTACTTCCAAATTTTATAAATTCTTATAATGTAAATCCATTAAATTTTAATCTATAAAATCCTGATTATAAAAATCTTTTAAAAAATATCTTATAAATCATTATATTCCAACCTAGTCTTTTAATATTTATAAGATATTTTATGCCAAAAAATATTTTAAAAAATTTGGCCAACTAATCATTTTTAAAATTTTTTTTAGTAAAACTTGTATTCAAGGGGCAGGCATCAGATGCAAACATTTGTAGTTACAGATATTGTATTTTTTTGAAAAAAAAAATTGCTGGTTGCCAAAATTGATCATCTAATCTTTATCTGCTAACTTTTCTAATTCTTTAGGCGAAGTAATTCATGTAAACTTCTACTTTTTATTTAATTTTTAGCATACCTACATCTACACGTATAATTTTTTAAACAAACTCAAACAAAAGAGTTATATTTTTTTTATCTAGATATAATTATTGAACAGAAATAGAACTATTGATATAGAATTATTTGATTTTTAGCATACCTACATTTTACATCAGTTTTATTATGCACCGTTCATATGCTAACACAAATGATACATATCCATGGAGGCATGATTAATGACTAATCGTCAGTATTTATTAAGACTTTAATTTTGTTTGTTTGTTTTTATTAATATCTCAATGAATTAAAAAAATATAAACAAAATTGACAAATACATAGAATATTTATACAAATTACTCAACAATTCAATAGATTCATATTAAACAATTATTACACTACTAAACCAATTTTTTTAATAAATAATTATCACATCCCACCAAAAAAATTTTATAATTCTCACATTTTTTTTAAATAATCGATATCCTGATAAAAAAATCGTTTCCAATAGATTTTTTTTGTGTTAGAATTTTTTATCGTTTTAAATAAAAATCACTTTTAATTTCATGTGTAAAGTCAGTAAATAATTTTGTGAAATTTATTATTTATTAAATAATTATTTTAAATTATATATTTAAATAATTACAAAGGAAGAAAAAAAAAAGTGGCCTCCTCTTTAATGCATTGGGCAGTGATTTTTTTCTTTTTTAGTTAAGACGTCCTGCATTAGTTCTTAATAAGACTTCAACAATTCTCCTCTTTTGAGTTACTTTTTAGGGTCAACTCAATTTAATATGAAATGAGATTTTATTCAGTCTTTTTTAAGCCGCTTGCAAATGTTAATTATATTCTAGATTTCTAATTCTGTGTGGAGGAGGTGTATTATGATGTCCTACATTAAATTTTTTTTTGGTGTGCTACATTATTTAGGAATTTAGTTAGAATACTCCTTTATAAGATTTGGTGAATCCTCTCCCTTGAGTTAACTTCTGAAAGTTAGGCTCTATCCATCTTTAATAATGTACAAAGCTAATTAAAAGTTTCATTCTATCTGAGTGTAAAATAAAACTAATGCTTTATCAAAATAAATAAATAACATAAAAGTAACGCAGATCAATCAAATTATTTTATTTTTATCTCTTTTTACCCTATCGTTCGTCTTATCTTGCAATTCTCTCTCTTCTCATCTCGCCCTAAAAAAGATTGGTTGAAGTAGAGTTCTTCAATTCAATTACTATACTTTTTAAAAACACATTTGTCCAGCAAGAAATGTACAATATTCTTTTATTGAAAATAATTTGGAAGTAGGTACAAGTAGGGGTTATAGTAGGGTTCCCCACTTCACAAGCGTCCTTTTTCTGACAATTTCGTATTGATTTCCTTGACTTTGTGAACTTTTGTTAATCTACATTTTGTTATTGTCCATTAAAAAGTGTGCTCAAGTGGTGTTCTGTTTGGTATTCTAGCATTGCCTTCATTAATAGTTACTGTGTATAGCTAACCAAACATTTTATATAGTGAGTTGGCTTTGGAAGGCTTCAACAGACCATACACTTCTACCAACCTGATGCATACATTCTCACACTACCAGTAGCATAAACACCACACACATTTTCACACTCACACAAAGTTCACAATGACCTCTCTTCTTGAACCTCATGCTAGTGAGTGTGAAGCAATCGATGGCTCTAAAATTCTGCCAACCCTTTTAGAATTTGAGACTCCATTTGAGGTGGAAGGGATCAAATCAGTGGAAAGTGGTAAAGTTGGTGGGGCAAATGAAGAGGAGGGTGTTTTCTTGACGTGGGAGGACCTTTGGGTGACTGTTTCTAATGGAAAGAATGGAAGGAAGGCAATACTTCAGGGTCTAAATGGCTCTGCCAAACCAGGGCAACTCTTGGCCATAATGGGTCCTTCTGGTTGTGGCAAGTCAACACTTCTTGATGCTTTAGCAGGTAATCGTATTATTTAAATATCTTTCATGGTTTTAAGAACAAACTATTTGAGACTTTGACATTATGACATCTGATAATTAAATTAGAATATACTATTCATGGGCCTCAAATACAATAGTGTCATTCTCACTGCAATTGTATTATAATTGTGAGCTATTAATGTCCCTAGAGCATATTTTACACTAGTACACATTTCGTACCCTTTTGTGGAATAACCTCCACCATTTAAGTAGCTAAAAATAAAATATACAAGAAACACTTTTTATTTTATAAGTTAATTTTATAAAATTAAGTTAGATTTAAATTTAAATTATAATAAGATATCTTAATAGTTGTTGTTGAACCTATCGGATCATTTATTGTAATCACTCATAGATGTTCCAAATTTTATGCTCCACATATTCATTTATTAGTGTGAGAAGTGTGTTTGCGATCTCGCGTAAAATAATAATATCAACAAAATAAAGTATACAAGGAGAAGATAACTTTGGCGCCTAGTTACAAATATTGCTTTGATTTGATGGTAAAATTATATTGTATTCAATGTTGCATTGAAGGAACCCATGCATATCAGAAGTCGACAATTGCCCGTACATATCCTTTGAACAGCTCCATGTAGAATTAGAAAAGTTCAAAGGAAGAGAGAAAATTTGCAATACTTTTTCAGAGTTACAAGCTGGACAGTTTTCAACCTTATAAACATCATAATGTTTAATACTTCATATGAAATTGCAGGAAGATTAGGTTCAAAGACAAAGCAAACAGGGAAGATCCTAATCAATGGCCAGAAACAAGCACAAGCTTATGGAGCATCTGTAAGAATATTTTGTTAATCTTTTGAACAACCCTTTCCCATCTTTCTTCACAAAAAAAAAAAAAAAAAACAGAAATAAAAAATAACAGCACTTTGTTTTATTGTCAATGAGAATTAATGACTCATTTTCTTATCATATATGGAGTTTATTAATCTCTCTTCTTTTTCTTACCATTGAAATCAGGCATATGTAACAGAAGATGATACTATTTTGACCACTCTAACAGTTAAAGAAGCTGTATACTACTCAGCTTACCTTCAATTGCCAGATTCCATGTCCAAGTCAGAAAAACAAGAGAGAGCAGATTTCACAATCAGAGAAATGGGTCTGCAAGATGCCATTAACACCAGAATTGGAGGCTGGGGATCTAAAGGAGCTAGTGGTGGGCAAAAGAGGAGAGTTAGCATTTGCATTGAGATCTTAACACATCCCAAGCTTCTCTTCCTTGATGAACCCACTAGTGGACTTGATAGTGCAGCTTCTTATCATGTTATGAGTAGAATATCCAACTTAAACAAAAAGGATGGAATTCAAAGGACAATTATTGCATCAATCCATCAGCCGAGTAATGAAATTTTTCAACTTTTCCACAATATTTGCCTTCTGTCTTCTGGGAAAACAATTTACTTTGGACCTACGTCTGCTGCAAATAAGGTTGGAAACTACAACCAATGTTTGTGTCCACACATCAATTCGTTTTTGAATGAGTGATTGACTTTTCTTTTTGGCTGCAGTTTTTCTCATCAAACGGTTTTCCCTGCCCAAGTCTCCATAGTCCTTCTGATCACTTCTTAAAAACCATTAACAAGGATTTTGAACAGGTAAGTAGAGACTTCATTATACTAGTTTTAGAACTTTGCTAAAATGATGTGGGTAGGGGAATCATAGTTAATATTTTAGCTTCGAATTGTTTTCACTCTCTGATCTTTGCTGCAAATTGCTTTAGTTTTCAGTTGGCTCTATTAATAAATGTAACTGATTTACCCTTCATTTGCAGGACCCTGAGAAAGGATTAGCTGGAGGGCTAAGCTCAGAAGAAGCGATTCATATTCTTGTTAAATCATATGATTCATCTGAGATTTGCCAACAAGTTCAAAAAGAAATAGCCCAAATAAAGAGAAGGGTGAGTCTAGCTATACCCTTAGAAGGATGGAAAATAGAGGAAAAGTCTTGCTAAAATTATAAAGAACTTTCATTTCTCCTAACAAGACCCTATCATAACATGGACATCATAAATATAAAGCTAGTAATTTATAGTGCAATTGACCCTATTACCACTAAAAATCTTTGATGAACAAATGGATGCAGGACTCGGTTGCAATGGATAAGAAATGCCATGCTGACTTTTTTACTCAATGCCTCATTCTTACAAGAAGATCTTTCCTGAATATGTATCGCGAAATAGGCTATTACTGGTTACGCCTACTTATCTATGGTGCCTTGGCTTTAAGTCTTGGTACCATGTTCTTTGACATTGGTTCAAGCAGTGAATCAATTCAGGTAAGACATGGAATGCGAGGCAGAGTATGAACTTTAACATAAGCTATTTTATCATGTTTTATGTCATAATCCCAAGAAAAGCTAAATTTAAAAAGCCTAATTTTGATGGTTTCAGGCCAGAGGTTCACTGCTTGTGTTTGTTGTTACATTTCTGACCTTCATAACTGTTGGTGGATTCCCTTCTTTTGTGGAGGAAATGAAGGTAAAATGGTTTCTTTGTATAATCTTATCCTTTTAGACACTTAAAAGCCCCCTCTTGTGATTTAGATGCTTGATCAATAATACTCTGAATCTTTTAGTGATATATCTCTTTGATCTTTGACTAGGTGTTTGAAAGAGAAAGACTCAATGGACATTATGGTGTCACTGCATTTATCATTGGAAACACATTATCTGCTGTTCCATTTTTGCTGTTGATGTCATTGATTCCAGGAGCACTGGTTTATTACCTAGTTGGACTTCACCAAGGACATGAACATTTTGTGTACTTTATATTTGTGCTTTTCATTTCTGTCTTCTTGGTTGAGGGTCTTATGATGATTGTGGCAAGCATGGTCCCTAATTTCTTGATGGGTATAATAGTTGGTTCTGGAATTTTGGGCGTAATGATGTTAGATGGTGGATTCTATAGGCTGCCAAGTGATATTCCTAAGCCCTTTTGGAGATACCCTTTGCATTACATTTCCTTCCACAAGTATGCCTACCAAGGATTGTTCAAGAATGAGTTTCAAGGTCTAACATTCCCTAGCTTTGGAGGACACATGACGATTAGTGGTGAAGATATACTGAGACACATATGGCAAATGGAAATGAATTATTCAAAGTGGGTGGATGTTGCTATCTTGGTAGGAATGGCACTGGTATATCGAATTCTGTTTTTGATTATCATCAAGAGCTTTGAGAAGGTGAAGCCTATTGTAGAAGCAATTAATTGTCCCATTACAAACTTTAGGTTCACCAAAGTGACAAGGAGCAGTGAGATTGGTTAGCTTGCTTTGCTTGTAATCCAAGGCAGAGTAATCGTATCCCATTAAGGGCTGCAGAACTGATGGGTGTTAATTTTACCAAGGAATCTGAAGTTTACAAGATGAAGGAATTTTATGATTAAATTTTATAATATACATGAGATTTGTACATATTTATTTGTGATGCCTTGCATGTCCAAATATATTATGGAGTTTGTTGTGAGATAAATGTTGAGAAATAATTGTCATTGTATGAATCACAGAACAATATATATAATTAGAAAAGGCAGAAGCATTCTTTGTCTGCCCCGGAACCAGATTGAGTAGTGCTTGTTAAGGCAAGCTCATCTATGTAATAATTGTAAAACCTCACTTCACATGGAGGCTGAAAATTAAATATGCCCAAAGTTGGTTGCAAAGTTTGTCAATTAACTACGTGGCAATTCTATTTGCACTTTTTTTTTTATTTATTTACAATCTTCCCCGTCCTTGTAATTTTTCACTAAAAATATCCTTCTCAGAAACTAATTCCTGAAACATATATTTCACAATATATGAACATTTCAAATTTAATTTCCAAAATGAGTTTTATAACATTTTCGGAAAGTAAATTTCAAAATGTTATAAAATTAATTACATTATCCAAAAAGTGAAAAACATATTATCATCGAAAGTAATTAAGTGATTTAGTCTTACAAGGGACTTGTAGCTTGACATAAAGTTAGGGGTTATGTGCTTGCTTGAAGACAAATAATAATTTTAAAAATAAAAAGAAGAGAAAATAACTAAAAAATATGTATTGTTTTCTGTGTTTTCTTTTTTTTTTTTTTTGCTCTAAATAAGTTGGTGGAAAAAAGTGGGCAAGGCAAAAATATTAATGTTATGGGTTGATTGTGGTAACTTGATTTGATGGTGCCCATAGTAGTCTATTAATTCTAATTGATTAGCCTAGTCCCAAATATTTTCCTACTTATGACCCTAGCCTCGTTATAACTCTGAACATGACTTATTGAGTGTGTATTTATTGTGTGATGATGATCTAGAATCTTGTCAAGCATGTGCCACAAGTAGTATGTAATGATGATAGGTGTAAACAAAACTCCTTTGCGATGAGTTGAACAAAACACTTAATTCATTGAGAAGTACGAAGAAGACATGAAATTCATACGATTGAATTAAAATCTTGTATTAATTTGCTCTGCTCTAGAAGGGAATCATAATTCGAGAGAACTCATTAAGTTTAGTGCAACAATTTGTTAAATTGAAAAAGATAACATTAAGTATGACTGATTTAAGATAGAAGAAAGTCGATGCATATCATTTGCCATATGACACGTTAGCTGCCTATTCGTCTTGGCGCCTTTTGTCTTTTTTTAATTATAATGCAGGCCTAATGCCTTTTTTAGTAAAAAAAAAAAAACAAACAAACTTGGTATTTATTCAAAGAGTTATATTATATGGTCATATTTAGGATCTCTCTAATGAATGGAAGTAAAGGAAGCTCTTGGGAGTCATTCTCCACCATCAAAGATTTAAGAAAGTGAGAATAATCATTGAAGATTTATGACTTTATTATCATCTTTTTCTTATAGATTTCTCTTCTTTTTTTTATTAGTTTGAAATTTTCTTAGTGTAATGCCTGAATTTTTATTAATATATGCAATTAACATGATTGAAAATAATCACAAAAAATTTAAAATTAATGTAATTTTTCTTATTTTATTATGTTATGTGTGAAAATTTTAAGTTAGAATATCTTTATTTAAGTAATTAACTTTATGTAATTAACTTAAAAAGAAAAATGAATTGTTACACATTTTAATAATTATGTTAATAATAAATAACAGTTAGGACTTTGAGTGAAGAAATTGATATAACTTATTGACTGACATGGAGTCCATAACTTTTTTGGTCCATAATTCATAACTTGAACCTTCAAAAACCTACACCTTTTCTCCTTAAAATTCAGCCCCCTTCTCCAACTTCCATAGTCACCTTCATTTTCTCTCTTTTCTCTCCTAAGATTGAAAGAGCATAGAGATGGAGTAAAATGTTCTTCTCCTTTCAAGTCATTCTTTCTAAAGTTGGGTAAGTTTCTTCATCTTTTCTTCTCCACCCTCTTAACTAAATTAAATTATCTCTCACCTTTCCATTTCTTTTTTTTTCATTGATGGATCTTGATTCAAATTTTTTAGAGAAATCTCCAAGAAAAATGCTTGTTAGGGAGTGACTCTTCATCATCTTCTCACTTTCTCCCAAAATCATAGCTTGAAACCATAACTTAGGTAAGAAAATATTTTCTAATTTTTCAATAAACTCATGATATACTACGGTTTTATGGTTCTCATAATTTAAAAAGGATTGATTGGTGATTTGGTTTGGTGAATTATAATGTATATCTTGAGTTAGTGTGTTGTTTGGATTGATTCCTACAATGACATGTTGTGGTAAATTTGTTCTTACTCTATATTTAGAAGTAATATGTGGATACTTTGTATGTGATTTAAAAATAGACTTAAAGGGCTATACAATACTCACAAGTTTTACTATTGCAATTGGTTGAGAATTGATGTTTGAATATTTGATCAAAGTTGAACTTGATTATGTATTGAGCATTCTAACCTCTATGTGGTATTTTTGTGTTTGTGAATTCCACAAAAATGATATGAAAAATAAGAATATAGATTTAGAAAAAAAAATTCTTTCAAACAACATAATGCCCACTTTGTAACTATTTCATTTGCCATGTCAAAACCCTTGGTAGTTATAGTGTGTGTAGTAAGTTGAAATTTTGTTCTGCCTAGAATATGTTTTAGAAAAATATATTTTTCTCTCAACTCAACGGATTAGGAAGATTAGGTCACTAATTTAGAAACTAGACTTAAAAGGCTTGTTTATATATATAGAGTTTGTATTAAAACATTAAGAATTAAGTGAGAAAAACTAGTTTTAAAACAGGACTACTACATTGTTACAAATATGATCTCTATCACTCTTTATCTTTGAATGTTTTATATAAACTTTTACTAGAGATTTGAGATAGTACTATGAAAAATAGATTCATAGAACTTTTCAGTAATATAAATTTTATTTCATTTAAAATTCTTTTGATCATATTAAATTGTTCTTAAAATTAAGATAGAAACAACGGTAATGTTGTTTGAAGAAAATTAAGAAGTTTTTCATAAATAAAATCTTTAGGCTTAATTAGTAAGGATAAATAGGAATGAATTATAATTGATGTAGTATTATACATATGAGTAGACCTTAAAATACCTAAGTTAGTAATAATAAGTCTAGATTACTCATATGAGCTAAGGATAATAAAGTGAAGAGTAAGGAGTGCTAACAATCCAATAAATTACATGTAAGTTAAGTACTTAAATACACTTTCTTTTCTACTATCTAGCTTTAATGTCTTAAGTTAGGATTCTTGAAATGTTATAGGCAGGACATACATTGCAAAAACAAAAACAAAAAATCACCTTTCAAAAAACTGGAAGGCACAACCAAAAAAGCTAGATCCAATACGTATTACGCGCGACCGGAAAAGAAAAATCTGCAAGGCATGTTGCTAATGTTGCACAACATATTATACAGGAATGCAAAAGGACGAGGGTTCATTCAATTGGGAAAAAAGGAAACAGAGTTTACAGGTATCCTAAGTTTTAAAGCCTTAATGATGTAATAGTGGATCTGATATTACTTGATGAACTTTTCCTATTCTTAAATTTTATAGTTCTTATTTACATTATCAAAGTTTTTAAAAATGGTATAAATATCTAAATCCATGATGACGTATTGAAAATTACATTACAACCTTTATTAACCACGAGCCGTTGGTTTGTGATATTCCTTAATTAAATCACCTTAATTCATTTCTTTCTTCTCATGAAGAGAACAGAAAATGTGTTATGATTTTGTGTATTGAGGATCATAACCACTTCTGATGCATTAGCCTACATAGGATTCTCATTATCCTCTAATGAATCAACATGGATATCCATACATTTATTTCATATCGAGTCCTTTTAAGAAATCTATTTAATTACTTATATTGGATCATTTAGGTTTATAATCACCTTAAATAAATAATTAATATAATTATATTTAAAATATAATATCCAAAAAATTAAAAAAAAATTATAAATTTCTAACATCTCCTTGTATAAAAATTATATACCTAATTATACCGTGTGAAACCACAAATGCTTTATCCAATAGTTCATAACAATTAAGTTAACGCTTGAGTAGAAGAGGAAAAATAAAAAAAAAAACACAAGAAGGGGCTTATTGATCTTTGACACGTTGACAAGGGTGAAGCTGATAGTTTCCCCGCTTCTTCCATGCACATCTATCCAACTACCCTTTAAAAGTAAAATTACATAAATTGCATGTCAATGTAAAGGAGTGGCGTTGGGATTTTCCATGACCTGTATTATTCGCCTGGGAGACGGTGACATGCAGCACGAGAATGCCACACCAACTGGCTTAACCTTCTCTTTAATCTTGATGATAACCAAAAACAAAACTCGATATACAACAATCATCCCTAGCAAGATTGCAAGATCAACCCACTTCGAGTAACTCATGTCAACTTGCCATATATTTCTCAAAACCTCTTCACCACTTATGTAACCGCGTGAGCCTCCTCCAACTCCATCGGTAGCAAATCTTAGCCCTTCATACTCGTTCTTGAACATTCCTTGGTTGGCAAACGTATGAAAAGCAACAAAGTGTGAAGGGTATCTCCAAACTGGCTTGGGAAGATCATTTGGCAATTTGAAGAACCCACCGAGTAAAAGCATGATTCCTTGAATTCCAGCACCAGTTATGATGCCCATTAGAAAGTTGGGAACAACGCTCGCTACTATCATCATAAGGCTCTCCACTAACATCAGACTAGAAAATAAAATGCAAATGAAATACAGAAAGTGCTCGCATCCATTCTGAAGTCCAGGAAGGTAATAAGCTATAGCCCCAGGAATGATTGTAACCAATATCAAGTATGGAATAGACGACAAGGTGTTCCCAATGACAAATGCAGTAACACCATAATGCCCATTTTGCCTTTCTCGTTGAAATACCTGGAGCCAATTAATAGCACAAACTTGTTTTTCAGTGACTACTTATTTATACTCTTCAGGTCTAAGATTAGTGTACACATATTAACAAGTATATACTAAATGTAAAATATTAATATATTTACTCTAGAGAAATCTATTGAAGATATAAAGGTGATTTCTTTTTTGTTGAAATCATTTTAAGAAAGGCAGTAGGTATAGTATTTTTGTAAATATTAAATTTAGTTATTTTAAATAAGAGCATGTGTAGTAAAGAAGGACAAAAGAATAATTAATGAGATTTAAAATCTATAAAATATCAATAATGTTAGATAGAATAAAAAAAAACTAAAACGTTTTAATAACAAATGGAGTAATTATTAACAAAATTGGAAAGAAACTCTGATGAGAAATTATCTGAATTACCTTCATGACTTCCACAAAAGAAGGGAATCCACCAATGGTCATGAAAGTTAAGAACCCATTTATAAATGCAACAAGTGAACCTCGATCCTGAAATAATCAGAAGCAACTACACCATTAGAGAACAGTAGCAAAATTTAAAGCCAGTGCGATTTTAGTTGTTGTGTCACTGGCATGTGAGTCATGTCATACTCCGCCACTCTTATACCTGAATTGAGCCATAACTTGTGCCCAAATTATAGAAAATAGTGGCTAGACTTATAGCCAATGCAATATATATCACAAGGCGTAACCAATAATAGCCTAGATCACGATACATGTTCACGAACGATCTTTTGGTAAGAACTAAGCATTGATTGAGAAAGCCTGCATTCCCTCTCTTCATATCCATTGAACTGGTGTCCTGAAAACCAATTAATGTTAATGTTAACTTAGGTATTTGCAATGTGAGCATCTAGTAGTAAGCCATGAAGGTTACCTTTTTAGATAGTACAGCTACTTCATTTTGAACTTCTTGGTTCCTTTCTGATGATTTGTATGAGTTCACAAGGATGTGGATAACTTCTTCTGTGGGTATATTTCTTGTTCCTGCTAAACCCACCTCAATGTCCTGATCAAATGAAAAAGGCATTTTAATCAAATTTTTGCACTGAAGAGGAATTGAATCGTGGGAAAAACGCCAATCACCTTAATTACCTGATCAAAATCCTTGTTTATAGTTTTCAGTAAATGATCAGATGGATTCATGAGAGCGGGACAGGGGAAACCATTTGAAGCAAAAAACTACATTGATAAAAAAAAAAAAAAAAAGCATAATAAGTGGACACTATAATTAGAAAAGGAAGTAAAACTATGTAAATTGTAGTATTAATATACTATAAAATTGGCTAGTTCCTTTGATTACCTCACTTGCAGCAGAAGCAGGTCCAAAGTAAACTGTTTTACCCGAAGACAGAAGGCAAAGGTTATTGAAGAGTTGAAAAACTTCACTACTAGGCTGGTGGATTGACGCAATAACAGTCCTCTGAATGTGGTCATTTTGAGCCAAGGTAGCGATTCTTTTCATGACATAATAGGAAGCTGCACTATCTAGTCCACTAGTTGGTTCATCAAGGAAGAGAAGTTTAGGGCGTGTGAGAATCTCAATACAAATGCTCACTCTCCTCTTCTGACCCCCACTAATGCCTTTAGAACCCCAGCCTCCAATTCTTGTATTGATGGCATCTTGAAGACCCATTTCTCTGATTGTAAAGTCTGCTCTCTCTTTCTTCTCCTCTTTGGACATGGTGTCAGGCAATTGGAGTTGAGCTGAATAGTGCACTGCTTCTCTAACCGTTAAGGTTGTCAATAAGGTATCATCTTGTGTCACATAAGCCTGTGCTCACAACATAGTGGTTAATTAATTGACCATGTACGTGCCTCGTCAAACTAATTAATTAGTGTTACTATTTCTTTTTCTTCAACAATTTTAGATTTTCTACGTACTGAGGTTCCATAAGCCAGTGCTTGTTTCTTCCCGTTGATCAGAATCTCCCCACTTTGCCTCGTGTTTGAACCTAATCTCCCTGAAATATGAATTCGTAGCGTCATTTAATTTGTTCAAAACTTCTGACTCACCAGAAATATGAAATTTAGGGTTTAGGCTGCTAGAAAATTTAAAATGTCCTATAAAATAATTTTATAGTTAATTTTAAAATTAATAATTATTTTATAATTAATTTTTAGTAAAAATAATTAGCTACAAAATTATTATAATATTAGTGATAGGATGAAATAAGTAACAAATTAGTTGAGAAAATAATCTTAATTAATTTGTAATAAATTTTTAAAATTTGTAGTTATTTTCTAGTTAATTTGTAGTAATAAAAAATATAAATTAATATAACTTAAATTTAGCTAAAAAAATAATATTCTAATTAATTAATAATTAATTAACTAAAATTTAACTATTAATTTAAATGGTAGTTAAAATTAGCAGTAAAATTAAAAAAAAATTTATAATGTTATACCATGATTAATTTTGTATGTATTTTGCAAAAAGAGGAGTACTAAAAATAGGATGGGTTGACAGGTATATTATTTTTTACCATTTTTTAAGATATCCCAACTTCCGATATAACCAGAGAAGAAAATTTCATGGATTGATAGTGTCTTTAAGTTAAATACATTTTGACTGCTAAGATTCTAAGAAAGAAGGTATATTTAACTTCTTTTTTTTGGAGAGCTTAAAGACCCTTGATTTTTTTATATAAATTTTCTTATAAAGCTCATTCATGAATTATTTTCCTCCACATATATAACCATTACTTGGAGTATGAAGCTAAGTAGGTTTCTAGTATTATTATTTTAGTTGTTAGTTATGTATTTTCAAATTTATTAACTTGTATAAAGTGAAATTAGTTGTTAGTATAACTTTTATTATAAAGTTATAATAAATTTTAATAAAGTCACAATTTTTTTGTGAATTTAATATTAAACAAGTGTTTTCATCCATAGTTAAAACTCTTCACTTTTCTATCTAAAATGATTAAAAGGGGAATGTAAAACTAGTATCTTCACAAATATAATTATAAGTATACTTTTAAGCTAGGCGGTAATTAAGTGAATCTCAATTTTTTTTAATAATTAAGAGATTGGAATTATTTTTTGAAAATAGCTATATAGGCATATTGTATGTTTTCTTTTAATGTAATAGACTTGTATCGTCGGTGTAAAAGTTTTTTACGGTCAATTATTTATAAATTATTTTTATAGATCAAAAATATCTTTTAGGTGGGGTCATTTTGTTTTAATCCAAGTAAAACTAATATAGACAGCAAAATCTTCCCTTCAAATACTTCGCATAACCACTTACCTATAATTTAAATATTCACATGTTCGATAGTATAAAAATCATTAATTCTTATTTAATTTTTTAGTTACTAAGCTAATACTAGTTAATAATTTATAATATCAGTATACGTATTATTTATTTATTGGTAAAAACATTAGGACATAGGATTTTTTGCATATATTTTTAGAGGAATTTAATTGGTATTTTATTTAATTTAGAAAGAATTTTAGGAAATATATAGTGAAAAAATGTTTTAAACCGATAAAAAGGAGCAAAATTGGGAATGGCATATTCATTAATTAATAAAGAGTAAAATGTTTAGAATAATCTTAAAAATGAAAACTCAAATTTAATAATAAAGTTGAAATAAAAATAAAAAAGGAGGGGAGAAAATTTGAGGACATGATTGAAGATTGTATAGGAGGGTCCCACGCAATATCATGCAGCATATTACACTACAAGAATTTTTTGATTTTGCTACTAATTTTAGCTACCATTTAAATTAGTATCTAAATCCTAACTAATTAACTATTAATTAACTAGAAAATTATTTTTTCTAGCAAATTGAAGTTATATTCATTTATACTTTTTATTATTATAAATTAACTAGAAAATAACTACAAATTTTAAAAAATTTACTACAAATTAATTAAGATTATTTTCTTAATTAATTTGCTACTTATTTCATGCTACCATTCAATATTATAGTAATTTTATAACTAATTATTTTTATTAGAAATTAACTACAAAATAACTATTAATTTTAAAATTAGCCACAAAATTATTTTATAGTAAATTTTAAATTTTTTAATATTACTTAGAAGCTACAGTGCTTTAAATGTATACCTGCTAAAGTATCAAGTGCTTTAAATGTATACCTGCTAAAGTATCAAGTAGGGTAGATTTGCCACAGCCAGAGGGACCCATTATGGCCAAGAGTTGCCCTGGTTTGGCATACCCAGTTAGACCCTCAAGAATTGATCTGTTTCCATTCTTTCTACTGGAAGCAGTCACCCATATATCCTTCCAACTCAAACAGATACCCATCTCTTCTTTCTCAGTCTCACATGCACCTTCTCCTCTATTCATCTTTCTTTGACCTCTAAAACCTTCCATTTCCAATGTGGTGGCTTCAATGTTTAGTACAGTCTGCTGGAGTACTGATTTTGAACTGGGTTTAGTTTCATAAGCACGTATGGGAGCTGATGAAACAGATTCATCATGAATGCAAGCCATTATTATACGTAACAATAATTGGTGTAATGGCTGTAGGATGATGGATAATTTGTAACTCATCAAGCTACGTTTATATATAGATCTTATTGTGCCGAAATTTAACACGTGTTTCATATTATAAATACGTGTTTCATGTATTTTTTTTACTTCGTGTTTCACGTATAGATTTATTGTATGAATCTAACACGACAGAATATTAGGTACATTATAACAAATGAAGGGTAAAGAGAGAGTTTTACACCACAAAATCTCGTACGGCTTTAAAAATGTAGTTGTTGTTGGGTGGAGCCTTGGCGGTCGGTGTGTGGCATTGATTGTTTCACAGGATTAATCCACAGTGTTTTCAATCTGGAAAAAAAATTATGTATATAATACTATTTTTTTATCTTTCTATCTCATCTTTAATTATGATAGCCACGAGAGCTCGGGTCTCCTCTGGGAATCAAACCAAATTACGTAATCACGTTATCTGTATTGAATACAACTAACTAATTAATGATACTTAATAAAAATATATATTAAGAAAAGATATAAACTATATTAAGGTTATTTTTTTTAACTTAGGATATCGCCACGATGAGAGCCAAAGATTAAATTTTCAAAATATTAAGCATCTCCTAATTAATAAATGTCTTTCTCTGTACACGAACTAATATTAAGGAATTATTATATTGTTGGCGAAAAAAAAACCAAAACCAAGCACGAGAGGTATAGTATATTTCAAAAGAAACCAAATTTTAATTCAAAGCAGTTTAAAATGCACTCTATACTCCCAAAATACAAATACCAAGAATGGTACTCTCTCTTCTAACATAAAAAAATAAAGAAAAATTAAAAATACAAAGAATGTGATTTTCTACAGTGGCCTTTTTTTTCGTTTTAGTTTTCTACATTTCGTCTTTAATCTAAAATAAAACCTTCATTAATTAAAAAAGTCCAAGCTCATAAATGGAAAATACATAACCAGGAGGATTCTCTAAACAAATTTGGTGGTCATTTGTCAGAGCACATTAGCCAGAGCATGTGATACTCGATTGATTACGCAAGTTAGGTTCGTGAAACAGACATATAATCTAACATTTAGTTATTTATGGTGTTTTGAACTAAAGTTTTATATCACATATTTGCCAACAAGCACAAATTAAGGAGCTGAGTATTAATATTTTTATTATATATTTACAAAAACCTCAAATAGGAATACTAAATATTGTCTATAATTTTAATATAATAAAATTTTCACTTTTATTTAAAAAAATTCTAACAAATATATTAGGGACGTATTTTTATTTATTTAATAATTAAAAATTAATTTAAAATATTATAAAAATTTTATTTAAAAAATTTCTAACAAAAATCTAAAATTTATTTAACATAATAAAAAAAAATACTAGAAATTTTGAAAGTATTCGATGAATTAAAAAAGAGAAGTGTTAGTAAAATATAGTAGTATTTTTAACACATTTTACTGAATAAATTTTTTATTATTACTCAATTTTATTAAAAATTACAAAATTTTATAAAATTTATTTTTTATTTTATATTTTTTTAATAAATTTTAATCAATAAAAATATTTTAAAAAAATATGTTACCGACCGTCTTCTAAAATGACAGCCCCACACACATATATATATATATATATATATATATATATATATATATATATATATATATATATATATATATATATATATATATATATATATATATATATATATATATATATATATATATATATATATATATATATATATATGTAATATACTATTTTTTAAAAGATATCCATGTATCCAGACGTAAATTTTCAACTTGAATACTTATTATCCTATCATGTGGATACCTAAATACATGATTTGAACTCAGTTATATTAAATAAAGATGTAATATCTGAGATCATAATTACAAAATTGAAGTTACTAAACGACCAACATACTCAACTAACAAGCTTGAAAAAGTATCGTTAGTTTTGTAGTGTTTATGCTTACTAATGTTTTGATTTACAGATTTACCAACAAGCTGAAATTAAGGAGTATTAATATTTCTATTATATAATTATAAAAACCTCAAATAGTGATATTAAATATTGTCTATTACTTTAATATAATAAAATACTTTTATTTATAAAAAAAAAACTAACAAATATCCTAGAGAAATTAGTCAAAAACTAACAAAAGGAAAAATATTATATGAAATAAAAAATTTCTTAAAATCTCAAAATATAAAATGTTGTTTATATTTTATTACATAAAAAATGTTCTTAGAGCACTTATTAATATTTTATTTTTAATTTCTTAAGTAATAGTGCATCATGAGGATCAACAAATCTCTTTAATTAATATTATTCATCATAGATTAATTGTAACAGTGTGTGAAGTTATCAATTTGTTTGTGTAAATGTAACAAGATGAAAGATTTGAAAGTACCAACAAAAATTTCGATAGTGAATATATGAACATTTACTTTAATAAAATGACTTTCATTATCAGTTACAAAAGCAGTAAAATAATTCAAACAAGCTAAACCTTCTAATTAATTAATTCGTCGAAGAAAATTTAAAACTAATTAGTCTTAAATTTTAAATCCCTATTGGCCTTTATATTTGGCAAAACAGTTTATAGCGATTGCTAACTTTATTCTCATCATAAAATATTTATATGTTTTTTTTTTCTTCGAACTAAAACAAATTAAAAAATTTAAATATTCTATAACATCTAGTGATGAAGTACTTTTGGAAAATAAAATATTTTTGTACTTAAATAAATTTCTAATCATATCTCTTGAATTTTTTTCATTTTTTTTTATTTAGCTCCCCACTTTTAATTTTTCCACAGGGTAACTTGAAAATTCTTGTTGATTATTATTGGGTTAATTTTGGGCTTTCAATTATGTAGACAAAAGCTCAATACCCTTAAATTTATTATGTCTCTCTTATAAGAGAATAAGGGGTTAGAAGGAGAGAAAGTGGATTTTCACAACCAAAAGAGAAAAGAGAAGGAGGGAGAGAAAGAAAGAGTTATGTTTTTATCTCTACACATATCAACACGACGTTAAGATCACGACATCTTCTTTGTTAACCGTTGGATTGGGTTTGAACTTTGATAATAGGTTCAACATACATAGTTCTTCATTTTAACCGTTCGAATCTTGATTTGGAAGTGTATGATGTGAGAAATCATGCTTGTATAATAGGACAATTTTGTGAGTTCTTTACTTTCTTGTTCCTCATTTCTTACTCTTTATTTGCAAGTTTTTTTTGCTTGATTGTATTAGTTGGTTGTATACACAAATTTGTACTCTTGATTGAATACTCTTGTACTCCTATTTGATTATAGTTGATTGATTTCTTTGACTGGACGACCCGTGGTTTTTAATTCTCACGTTAAGGGGTTTTTTTCATGTTAAAATCTTGGTGCCTCTTGCGTAATTTTTCTCGTTGTTGCTATCATTTTTATTTGTGATTACTTCTTATAAATTCTTATAAGTTACGAAAATTTATATCTCGTATATTATTACCATATTGGTTGTACATTATTAATTTTTTTAATATCTTATTATTTTTTTCCATCAAATATCACAACGGTTAGTGATCTATTTATGTGTGACATCTGATTTGACTCACATAATATGACATGCAGCTGTAATAAATGATTATATAACATAAAAGTCATTATCTCATTCATATCCCTAAATCCCAATTTTAAAAATATTGAACATAAACCTTAATCTACTATATAGTGTTCAAATTTGACGATCAAAATTTTTTTTATAATTTGTCTCTAACTTGCATCTGATTACTTTTTCAATTAATTACCTTAATGATTTAGATGCCGGTTTAGCAATTAATTTTTGTAGTCACAAAATATTCTGTCTCTAAATACATAGTTAAATGATAATTTTTTAAAATCAACTTGTTCACATTTAACAATTGCATAGACGACCAATTTTTATTTAAAGTACCTTACTTTTTTTCATTCAGTGATGGATCACAATTAGATGCTAACCCTCGTCATTTTAAAATATATGACCAAATTTACAAGCAATTTGATGTTTTAGTAACTTTGCAATTGGTTACCGATAAAAGTAATGTGGTCGCTAATAAAAAAAAACTCTTTGGGTGATCGAGTCAAATATGACCCTCCTTTCTCCAATTGTTGTATCGTAGTATCTCTTTCTCCTTTTCGCCTTTGTTACATATTTGCACTTTTTTTTTTTTTGTGAACCTTTTAATTTTTCCTATAGGCATCTACTGATTTTAACTTGTCTAGAACTTAAGGCATAAGAGAGGTGGTGGTGGGACCTTATCTTATCTAGCTGAAAGTATATATTAGGCTATAACTGCATTGATATTTATAATAAGCTAAATTATGATTATTTATCTTATAATAAAAATTTATTTTAGTTATTTATTTTTTAAAAAATTAATTTAGTTCTTTAATTTTTAAATTTAAGTTAACATTCTTCTTTAACAAATAATCTTTTTTATTTTAACAATAATTTTAAATTACATTTTAACTAGTTAAAGATTTTGAATTTGTCATATTAAATTTATCAATATAAAAATTATCGAAACCAATTAATATTCGAATAAAAAATAAATCATAAAAAAATAAAAATTATATAAAAAATGAGTTGATAAATAATAAAAAATTAAAAAAATTTATAGTTTATAATCTAATAACCTCTCTTGTTTAGTAGCTTGGCATGAATCAAGCACAAGGTAGAGTTTGTGGGATTTGTGTCGCTCATAATCATCCCCCAATCACTGCTCAAATACTTAAAACCGAAGATGTAGGTATCACCCCCAATTTTTTTTCCTTTGAGAAGGATGAGAAAGTTGATTCTGAGGTAGTAGAAATGTATTTTGTCGATTAAAAATTTGAAAATACCCCTGCTAGTCACTACCCACTACGCCACTATCCCTCGTGTTTGGAGATACCTCTCACATTACCCATGTATCTTCTTCCATCTCCTTTCTACATTCGTCTTCATACATATAACTGGATAGCGCTCCTTCATTGTTATTATTAATAATAAAAGTGCAGAGAAGCATTTTACATGTTTGTGTTATTTTAATTACACGTACCTTACATGCTACTAAACCCAAAATACTTGCCTTGATTTCAAGAAATTAAAAAATTCTGGACACAAATACTTTCTCCTAGCTAGGGAAAACTAGTTAAATACTCTCCATACTCACACCCCTTTTGAGACAAAGTCCTGCACTTATCTTTCTATTACTTTTCTGTTACTATTAGTTACTTAGTTAGTTTTGTTTTTTACTTTAACTGTATAACAATTTCTGTTAGTCAGTGATACATACAGCTGGAACTAATGTGTATTAGGCATCTCAGCTTTCGGAATTACTAAACGTTAAATTTCCGCCCAAACAATTATCACCGCTTTAAGAGAAATAATAAAATAAATTAACATACGCGTTTAAGAAAATGCTCAATAATTTCTTTAAACCATTGATGAAGAAATTCCATGTAGCTCATTTTCTGTCACACATAGGATGACAACAAGAAAGGATGACAAAGAGTATTGAAAACTTATTTGACTTTGCATAATAAGTTATCTATATCACTGTATAGAAACCAAATTTGCTTTAATTTTACTTATTTGAACACAAATGAGATAGTAGAAATGATAAAGGTGAAAAGTTGGCTATGAATTAAAGTTATACTAGATGGAATATATATATATATATATATATATATTCAATTCTATGAGTAGTGATCAAATCTACTATCGAACTTATCTTGTTATATTATATCTTGAGTTCACATTAACGTAATGTACAAGGATAGCACTTGTACTCCCATTTAATATATCGTTTTGCCTTATTAAAAATAATAATAATAACAAGTGCACAAGAAAGTTAGCAATGGCTTGTAGAACGTCAGAGTTAACCCTTTCTCAAAGAAATGAGAAAAAAAACCAGGGGCATTGTATCTGAAACGTTCGTACGTGTGTATATATATATAGGAAATGAAATAATGTTATATCTTTTTGTAATTTTTTATAGGAAGGTATTAAATAAAATATATTTAACATCTTAAAATCTAAAAATTATTTAATATTTTATTTAATAATTAAAAATTAATTTGAAAATATTATAAAAACTAGTTGAGCTTGTGGTCTTTTGAATATTAATAAGAGTGCGTTTGTTTTTACTTTTCCCATTTTCAAAGCATATTTAATGCATCGAGAAATAGTATAATATTATTTAACTTAATTTTGTATAGAGGAGTCTATTATTATTATCTTTTTTAATTTAATAATTAAGATATATTACCTATTAAAATTATTATATTATAAGAAAATGAAGAAAAGAAATGATAAACAATTATCATATATATACTCATAAAGTAATTTTTTTAGCATATTTTTTATTATTAAGTGAATTTTATTAAAAAAATTAAATTGTAAAATTTTTGAGTCTCAACACTTTTATTAAATAAATTTTATTCATAATTTTATAATTTAAAAAAAAATCAATTAGAGACATTGAGTTAGGAAGTGAGTTATAGAATGTCTTATCAACATTAAAAGAGTTTGTGGCCACATTAGCCTAACCCATAAATGTTAATATTTTTATTTAATAATTGAAAAAATGGCATCCACACAAATTTAGACATAGATACGTACTATATAATATATATATCCATTTCTACTCCGATATTTTCAGAAGATATCCGCAGATCCACAGGTAAAGATGATAATTGACAATTTTAATATTTATCCAGGTATTTTATGTGGTAGCTAAACACATGATGTGAACTCACCATCCAAATGTTTTGTTAAATAAAAAATGCTATTTTATATCATAATTATAAAAATGAAGTTACTGATTGACCAACTAACGAAACTCCTCCACTAATTAACAAGCTTGTGTTCACCCATTATTATTTCAACTAACGATACTCCTCAACTAGCGGGTTGTAATACACTAAAAAATGAATTAATAACAAAGTACAAAATCAATCTCCAGTTATATTTGAATTAAAAACTGAAAAATAGTCTCCAATCCCATTTCAGTTTGAGATAAAAAAAAATTGTCTCTAAAATAAATTAATAGCGAGTAAATATCAATTTCTAATTATATTTTAATTAAAGACAAAAAAATAATCTAAAAATAAGTCTCTAATTAAGTAAATAAAATTTTTAAGGTTATTAGAAACTAAAAATTAGTTTTTATTTTCGTACTAATGTTTAATAGACCGATTTAGAGACTACTATTTTTTAATTTTTAAATAATTTGTAAATTAGTTTCTATAGTGACGGAATAATTTAGTCTCTGTCAATGAAATATTATTATTAAAATTAAATTGTACATTCAAAAAAATCTTAAGAAGACATGATTCCAATCCCAAACAAATACTTGACATGTTCTCTCTCTTTCAAGTCCATCACAAAAGAGAAATGAAAACTTAGATTTACTTTATTTAATATTAACAGTGAGTTACGAACAAATAGAAGATCCTTTAATATTATAATATTATTATATAAATTGTAAATACATAAATATGATGGACAAAAAAATTTACACTTTTTAATAAAATAAGTAACAAATAATTTTTACTATTACTAAATTATCAATCCAAAATCAAACTAGTACTAAGAATTATTGTGTCTGGTACTAAAGGGCGAGGATTTTATATTTATTGAACAAATATGGGTTGTATATTAAAAAAATTATAAGTTGTACTTGTAAAATTAAGGAGATATAACTATAAAATATTGATTTTTATTTTAAGATTACTATATTAAATAGTAAATATTTATACTTATGTTCATTTCATAAATTATTACGAATAAATAGGTTCATGATTGCATATATACTTATTTAGTCGATAAATCTATTCTCTCTTTCCTATCCTAGAATTTATTGTAAAAATCTTATAAAATAGATAAAATTTAGTATGAAAATACTAAATCTATTTGAAAATTTTTAATTTGATCTCCAAATTAAACAAAAAATAGAATTGAATATTTTTAATTTTGTTTAACTGAGTTTCTAGGATTAATTTTCGGCGACATGAAACTGCCAATTACAAGTTTAACTGTTTTAGAAATTTAAACAAAATTAAAAATTTAATTACAATTTTTTAATTTAAATACCTAATTAAAAATCTATTAATTTAACCTATAAAATGTTAAAAAAAAATCTACTAGGTGAGCTTGTGGTCTGAATTTGAACAAGCAGAAGGGCAGGTTGGCCATTAGCATTAATTCTGAATTATTTCATGCCTGCGGGCCCACCACCCTAGTCCTAATCTGGGAAAGCGTGCCATCGTACTACATGCATCCATGTATTTCAACCACACACTAATTGTCACTTTAATTTCTTCGCACGTGAGTTCTGTGTTAGACGGCACAATCAACCCTCGTCCGCACAAGTACCAGCCAAAATATCTGACTTGAAATTCGAATTTTGAATATGTTAAAATCATTCATGAGTATTTAAAAAAAGCTAATTAAAGAATCAATAAATAAAAAAACTTAAATTATACGTTTAATTTTTTTTTATAATTTCTAATATGTAATTTTAATTTTTTTATTATGGTGCTAGTTTCTAATTTTTAAAATTTTACAAATTTAATCTTATCTTTAATTGACTATTTATGGTCAACCGTTCACAGATAATATTAATGGTCAATTACTCATTAAGAATTTTATTAAACAACACAATTAAACCATTAAAAATATTATTAGAAGTTACAGTGAGACGTGTTTTTGTAAAAAAAAAAAAACTATTTTGGATTCTTTAACATCAGACTTAATTAAGCGCATGTTTAATGGAACGAACAAAGACATAAAAAAATGCAAATATAAAATTTAGACTTAATTGGATTGTTAATATGTTATGTTCTTCAAAACAAATTTAACAAATTTAATTCTTTAATCATTTTAATTATTATAATTAAGTCTCCCATTTCTATTTGTAAATATTAAAAAGAATAGTCACATATTATTATTTTCTATTCAAAATATTCACAAATTGAATCAAATTTTTTTTTAACCTTCTTTCTCTTAAAACTCACCGACAATATTTCAAACGTCACTCCAAAAAAGTCCATTTTTCTCAATAAATTTAAACTCTAATCTTCCATCCTATTAATTCATTTAATTTTTATCAATTTTCCATTAACTTCTAACTTTGAAACTATTTCATACAGTAAATCTATCATTTTCTTCTTCTTTTTTCTCTTTTTATTCAAAAGAATTTGAATCCTTTAACAACAATCATTTGAAAGCAAGGTTGCAATTTTGAGTGTGAAAAAATTATGCCTATTACAATTGTTCTATTTTTTTTATAAAATAAGAAAATATACTAAGAATTTTTTGTAAAAGAGATTCGTATGTACATGTTAGTTTGTCACCAAATACACAAATTGTTTGATAAGAATAATTAAATATATTAACATTGGCCGCAATTTTTGTAAAAGTCTCTATGAAAATAAAATCATTTGACTTAGCATGTATAGGTGATTCTTTTAATACCAATTAGTCGTAATTGATAAACAAGTAAGTGCAACAAATGTCATTATAACATATTAACCTATATAATATGCAATTAGACAAATATATACAAGTTACAACTACAAAAAAAAATATTGTTTAGTAACAACAGAAATCAGTTGCTACTTTGCTAAAATCAATTGCTAATTAGTAGTTGATTCAGAGTATTCGCAAAAAACTCTAGTTGCTTAATCGTTTTATGACTGCTTTTCGTTTGCTTGCTAATTTGCGACCCAATATTTCAGTCGTTTTGTAAAAGTTGAATGTAGTACTAAATTTAGCGACTGAATTTTCGGTCTCTAAAAAATTAAATTTAAAAATAAACAAAAATATTTTTTGGTCATTATATAAATAATAAATTGAAAATAAAATATTTTTCACTCACTAAAAATAAAGTCGTCGCGGTCACCAAATTTGGCTGATTTCCAAATCTAAAAAAAATTATTTGTGGTTTAGCAACCGAATTTTTAGTCTCTAATTTTGTAACTTCTTTTAATGTAATTTATAATTTTAACCTGAAAAATAATTATAAATAATCAAAAATTTAATCACACTGTAAATAACAAAAGATAAATAAATTTTAAAAATTACATATCAATAATTATAATGAACAATTATATATAAAACTATAACTAATTAAAAATATATATATATATATATATATATATATATATATATATATATATATATATATATATATATATATATATATATATATATATATATATTCATATTATACTTATTTTTCCTTTAGCGACGATATTAGCAGCAGAAATAGTTTGTAACTACAAAATCCAACCTCTAAATATAACCTAGAATCAATTTATTTTTAGTGGCAAATCGATCGCTAATAGCGACAAAATATATTTGGTCGCTAAAATAAAATTTTCTAGTGTACCGATCATTAATAGAATCCAAACCTTATACAATTAATGGTAAATAAGACATTGCAGCATATCACAATTGAAATTTTACAATATTAGAGATTGATACAGGGGATTGTGATTAATAAACAAGACGATAAGAAGTGTTTTTTTTAAAAGTTCTACTTGTTTGATAAAATAAAATAAAAAGTAGGAAAAGACTATGAATTCTTGCCTTTTCCAATTTATACTTGATAAGGATCTAGTTAACATTCTAGAAGATATCCAAGAAAAGCAAGAGGTAAAAGGTAGCCAAGCTCTTAAAGGCCTTATGACAAGAGGAAAATTAAGAAGATTGTAAAAATAAGTGCTTCAAAAGCTAGGAGTATTTATAAGCTTGGAGGGTTCAAACTCAAGCCCAAACCCAAACATATATTCTGTATGGGCTTACTCCTTAACTTTTTAGAAGTTTGAGAATGTCATTTGTGTTTCATTTGGAAAGCATTTGTAAATCTTAGCTTAAGTCTCAAAGTACGTTAAAGGCTTGCATGTTTGGCTATGTAAATAGTGTAATCTTAGCTTATTTAGCTTTGTAGCTAAGCTAGCCTAAGATAGGCTTGTATCTTGTTTGGATAGCAAAATAAGATATCCTCATATCCAAACAAGGCTACGTGTGAGAAAAGCTATATAAAGCTACCTCCACCCTTTGTAAATATAATCTTTTTTAATAAATGAAGAATAATATGTTACTATGCAACTTTGAGAGTTAATATCTATCTTGTTTTATACAAGAGTCTTTAATTCTTATCAAGTTTTCAAGATACTTGTGGCAAATTTAGAATAATCTTATCTTCCTCAATCTTTGAGTAAGTGGCGACTTTCATTTTCTTGTTCCCTCCCCTTTGTCCTTCATTCTTCTTCGTGAAGCTCCTACACCTAGAAGGCTTGTGAAGTCCAAGACTTCAAGGAGATCCTAAGAACTCCATCAAGTAGTATCAAGAGCACCTTGAGGTTTTCATTTCATCTTGTTCTTGAAGACAAAGGAAACAAGCTCATCCATAGTTGCACCTTCACACCATTTAAGTTCCAATTCTTGGTAGCTTGTAGTTCCATTCTCTTTTGTCCTTTTCTTTCTTTCTTTCATGAGTTTTGTTCGCCTAACTATATTGAGTCTAGCTGTGATGTTTCCTTTATGAATTGAGTCAAATGTGTGGTTCTTGCATGAGGGTTTGCCAAGAGATAATCGAAAAACTCCATTAGTAGATGATTTCTTCATTTAGGGTTTTTTTCTTTCATTTCTTTCTTTCATTCTTTCTTTTAAAAGACCTTTCATTTTTTTTCTTTCATTCTGCTTTTCTTTTGAATATGTTTGTTAAAGATTTATTGATTACTAAGCATGGAAAAATATGAGATGATGTTTTTGAACACTTCTACTAATTTTGAACTACATTATGAATTTTAACTATGAAGAGGACTAGCGTGAGACCGAGAAAAAGCTTCCTAGACTGTTTGATTAGGTATTCCAAAATTAAAAAATTATGATTATAAGCATTCTATGTGTCGTGGTTTTCTTTGTCTCATGTCTGGAGTATGTAAATTTGAAACGTAGTTGGTAGTAAATTTGATTATTTTTTTCAAACTAATTACCTTTAAATATCTCACATAATTTTTTTATAATATATATTATTCTCGCATAAGATGCTCGTTGTCGGGAGTCCCTAGGTGGCCATCCTCCAACAGTTTTGGCCTCTGGTGATTATATGAACTACCTTATGAGGGTTTGTCCTCTTTCCTTATATATTAGCCCTCCTTGTCATCTTCCTCTGGTATCCTTCTGTGGACAATGCATCGTTTGCCAATAGCAACTTAGCCTGCACATTATCATGTCGTTGTGTTATCTAACATGTCAAGAGATAGTGAGGCACATCTCCATACCAATCTTATCAAGTGTCAAATGTCATTTAGGGTTACTCCCCCTTGTCATACCATTGGTCTAGCCTAGTGTGATTTGAAAGGTAGTGTGATAACTGATCAGTCAGCTAATCGTGATGTGAAGGATGGCATGGCTAACTAGCCCTTAACCATGTTGATGGTTGAGTTCATCAAGCGTCTCAAAACGGATAGTTTATTGAGTCTCAATCAACAAATAAAGATGATTATGGGTAAACTCACCTAAGGTTTTTGGATGGGGCACAACCACACAAGTGTTGAGTTAGAAGGTTAGGCACTTAACACTAATTATTTTGCATCTAGTGAACACGAAAATTTAGGATTGAACTAATCGGAAGTTCCAACGAATCGAATCCAAAATGTTTAGTTTTATAAAAGAGTGAAATTGTTTGACGTCTTTTTAACAGTTTTTTAATTGAAAAAAGTAAAATTACTTAAAAACAACATGAGCTATATTGTACTATCTTAACTTTTTATTTTTGTATTCTAAAATTTTAAATAATGACATAATTCTTGAAACTTATCCAAAAATATTTCAAACGTGACACACATATAATATTATTTTAAAATTTATATGAAAGTATATATTTATAAACAAATCTCTTAATTAAATATATTGTTGCTAATGTGACATATTTTGTTATTATAGTTGTTTATTCTTTATGTTATGTTAGTTTTTTTTTAAGACAGGTTCTCTTTTCAAGACCAATCTTGTTTGAGAGATTTCTAAAGGTAGAGAAGAACTTTTGGTTCTTGGTGTGCCTTAGTTGTAATTAGGATCAAGATAAAAACTTGTGAGTCTTAGAGAGTTGAAAGGAGAAAAGCGAATTTTGTACATTGTTGTTATTCTTACACAAATTAGATAAACTTTGTTGTGCTTTGGTTGTTTGCTTTTGTGTATTTAACTTTTTTCTAGTTTAGCTACAACATATGTGATATCGAGAGATAACATTACATGAGAAAAAATCTCTTGTATTTGCATAAATAAATAAACACACCATATAAAATAAAATAAAAAATTGTATAATATAGATGTCACTACTATATATTGTACTTTAGAGACTTACTAATAATCCTGCAAAAACAAAAAAAAAAAGCTATGAAAAACCAAAGAACATTAAATATGGACATGGCTGTGAAAGTACTAAAAAGTGTGCGAGAAAACAAAGTCAAAGCAAAGGTTGTACTATATGGTTTCACTTATTTTATTCTCTCTCAATCTTATTTACATGCAACTTCCTAAATGCATTCTTCCATTGTTACTGATTTTACCTCTTAAGTCTATGAAGAGACCTTGGCCTAGTACTCCCAATATTCTTTGCTATAGATTAGTTCCTAGTTGATCATATAGAAACATGCACACTCAAGCAAGCATCAAGACTATAGAGGTTGGTTAATAAATAATCGAATCAGAAATTTAAGAAAAAATGTTTGGTCATACAATTTTCCTAAACCCAACTATTTTATATGTCTATCAATTAATTATGGACGGTCACCTACTAATTAATTGATTTAGTCATGCAAATGATGATCACTACTTCACATAGATAGTAAAATAATAAAACAGTTCAATTAGGATTAAAGGTTCAAAACATAGCTTACACCATAACCTTTAAAATGGATTTAGCTACTTATATCCAAGCAGAGAGTAAAGTAAGATAAAGAATACATATAGTAAAGAAGAAGAACCCGTAGAGATTGGAAACTTTGTTCCTATGCTCCGCACTACACCTTAGCCTTGCTACAATTCTCAATGCTTTTAAAGAGCTTTTGAAACCAGAAAAATATAATAAGAGGGAGAATAGGAGACTAAAGTTATGCAAAGACTAGGATTCCTTTGTTCCCTAGCTGCTCCCTTTTATACTATGTAAAGTGAGCCTCCTTGGTGGGCTTGCACAAGCATGCAGAGTGGAGTATGATCATTCTGTTCTTATCTATACATGGTGTGCAATTGTGTTGAATGGAGCATGATAGTGCTGCATGCCTTTTATGCTCGTGAACAACGGTTTTAGGGTTGGACACAACCGTGCTAAATGATTCTAGAATGAGCACGGATGTGCATAATTAGAGCATGGTCATACTTGTTTGTTTTGGAGTGGCACAAGCATGCTGAGTAAAGCATAACCGTGCTGATCTTTTGTGCGCTTCCTCTTTTGGGGTCAAAAATCCTAATTTTTGTTATGTTTTTTCCTTTTTCTGCTTATAGGCTTGTATAGTACACTAAACTAAAAAAAAAGTGAATTATATGTGATAAATGTTAAAAACAATGAAATTTTTACCAAAGACTCGTGGCATTAATATCCAAAATTTCGTTTTATCATGAATCTTAACTATGAAAAAGATTAGTGTGGGAAAAGTCTACTATTGTGAGAAAGTTTCTTAAATTGTCAGGTGATAAAGCATTTTTGAGACAACTAATAGTGATTTATATTGAACATATTTGATATTATTTCTAGTTAATAATTACAAACTGGTTGAGTTTTTGGTTATTTAGTTAAATTGAGGATAGTTGTTAATCTTTGCTTATTTTTGGACTTAATTTTCATTATGATGTTGTTATCTTGTGTAGGCCATCTCTGGAGCTACAAACCTCCACATTTGACAATCTTGGTAGTCCTAGAAAGCTAACACGAAGATCTAAAACTTTTCTTCATATAGCTCAATCCATTTCAACTGTTTACAATGTCAAAAATGGATTAGAATCCATTGTCTCTACACCACTTTGAATTGGACCTTTCCTTGTTGATTGGTGGGCTTGTTGGGCTACTCAAGCTTCTGTCAAAGTCCATTCTCCTTATAAATTTTGACCATGTGATCATTTAGGAAGTAGTTAGGTAGTTTATTTAAGGAGTTAGTTAGGTATTTTAGTTAGTTATTTGCTAATTGATTAGTTGTTAGTTTGTTACTTGGTTAGTAGTTAGTTGTTAATTGGTTGGTAATTAATTTGTTAATTACTTAGTAGTTAGTTTGTTAATTGGTTAGTAGTTAGTAAAATTCGTATATAAGGAGAGAAGTTAGAAAAGTTAGAGTTTGGTTGTTCAATTGGAGACGTTTTTTGACATTTTGGAATGTGGAGAGTTTCTATCGGATTTGGAAGAAGTTTTTCCTCTCTTCTCATTTATATTCTACTATGTCTTCTACGATGGCCATGGAAGGCTAAAGCTTGTTTGTCAATTTAAAGTTTCAGGATTGCAAATTAGTTTGAGTTCTTTATCTATTTGCATGCAATTTTTATTATGTTCTTTTTCCAATTCTTGACCTATTTTCATGATTATGAATTCGTTTGAGATTTTGGATTACATTAGGTTAGAGGATTGATTAATCATAATCTAATCAAGGTTAGGTAATTGATTGATCACCCAAAACCAACCAATTTTGTGCTTGAATCCATGTTAATTAGGAGCCGCGATTGTGATCTCAAGATACATGGACGAATGTTAGATGATTATCTAAGGAAACTTAGGTTGATATGAAATTGCACCCGTACTAGAACCATGATAACAAATTCATGATGGAATCCTTAGATTGATGATACAACATTCTGTTAAGATTAATTCCATTTTGTATCGATTTTTTTTTTGTATGATTACTTGTTTTCCATAATTTTGTTTCGCTCAAACCCCCTTTTTCTACATTCCGTTTTGGTCCTACTCAAGAAGATTAGGCATAGCAAGAGTGTGTCCTTGTAAGAATCGACCTAGGTTGACCCCTACACTATAAAAATAAAGGGAATTCTAGTGATTTCATAGTGTGTCGACAGCATTATCATCAGGTTAGGTATTAAAAAAAATTATGATTATAACATGTGAACTGATGGAGATGGTAAATTTGAAAATATTATGTTATTACAGTGTTTTATCCTTTATGTTATGTTAGTTTTTTTTAACTGAAAGGGTAGGTTATCTTTGTATTTCTTTCTACCTTTGTAAAACAGTATAAATTAGATAAAATGTTAGCAGGTTTTCAAAACCAATCTTAATTAAGAAAATCCTTTTAGGGCGAGAAGAACATTTTGTTCTTGGTGTGCCTTAGTTGTAATCAAGATCAAGGAAAAAAAAACCCTGGAGTCTTAGAGAGTTGAGGTGAGAGAAGCACATTTTGTACATCATTGTTAAATTTTGTATATTGTTGTTCTTACTCATATCAAATCAACTTTGTTGTGTTTTGGTTGTTTTAGTTGTTTTCTTTTGTATATTTAGTATATTTTTTCTGGTTTATAGGTGATTTTGCTGTGACATATATGACATGGAGGGAAAACATTACATGAAAATCGATCTCGCATTTGCATGAATAAATAAACATGTCGTATAAAAAATATATATATATATATATATATATATATATATATATATATATATATATATATATATATATATATATATATATATATATATATATATATTATATTGTTACAACCTAGGCCGCGACGAGGAATAGATGTTTGGAGCTCACATTTCATTCAGAGAAAGGAATATGGAAACTGGAGTCGTCACTGACATTTTCAAGAAAACAGTAGAAAACCTATAGTTGGATAAGGCTAATCTTGGGAATCAAGACATAGATTCGGGAGTCGGTTAAGCATAGGAAAAACATTGGTATCTCGTCGCGTCTGTCTTAAGATAGTTATCCTAACTAGATACAAGAAATAAGAAATGACTTCTATACCAAAGTTTTCACCTTTTGAATACAAGGAAGAGTGAGTATTTATAAAGGAAGGACGAATTGTATTTTTGGGTTTTATGAACTTGACAAAAGTTACATTTTGCTCCTATGTATCTCTCAATGCAATGGAGAAGTCAAAGTTTACGTAGTTTTAGCTTAGGCTTAAAGGGTTATATGAGAAAGGCCAACATTGTATTGACTATAAGGAAGTGCCGACTAAGTATCGGCAAAGGTAAGGTGCCAACTAGGAGTCGACGAAGGTATAATGCCGACTAGGAGTCTGCGAGGGTAAAAAGTAATGATTAAATGCCAACAAAGAGTCAACTTAGAATCAATCAGGGAGTGCCGACTCACAATCGATCAGAAGGGACCTGGATATTGGGTAAAGTTTGAGGCATGACCGATCCAAAAATAGCCTGTGGATTGAGGTATGAATGGACTTTTAGGTTTTAGGGTGAAGCGTTTGTCTACGAGTTAGGACCGAATACTACAAATAGTATATTCACACTAAAATGTTTCTAGTGTTTCATCTGGTATCCAAGTGTCTTGTCGTTGTGTTTGGGGGAAGACCAATCTTACTCTATCTTCCTCTTCTTAATGTTTCCTTTCTCTCTTGAAAAACTCTTTCAACTCTTTCCCTCCAAAGGTTTTTCTCGACCCTCTTTTCTTTCAACGCCAACCCCTTTTATAGGCCAGCTTCCCTTCTCATGATCTTTCGAGAAGATCTTCCAACATTAATGTGGTGACTCCCTACAAGGCCTCATTAATGCCATGGTGTCCTCCACGGGGCTTCTTTAATTAATGCGACGACTTCTCATTTAATGCGGTAGTGACCTCTCCATCCTTTCCTTTGACCATCGTGTCGAAAAGCACTTCCCAAGTCCCTGATTTCCCTCTAGATGGCAGGTTTATGACGACTTTTCTGACAAGCTAGGGCCTGGCGTGCGACTCCATATTTGTTGGCATCTGCCCGAGGCAAATTGGGGGGCATGAGCCTACCAGGACCTACTGCCTTTCCAACATTCTTTGTCCTTTTCTTTTTTAGGGAGAGAGACCAACAACTTGTCCTTTCTTCATCCCTTTTGTCTTCTTTCCTTTTAAAGTCCAAAGACAAAATTAGGTATCAACAAATATGAACTTTAGAGACGGACTAATAAACATGCAAAAAACAAAAATAAAACCTAGAAAATAGGAGAACATTAGACATGGAAGCAGTCACAAAAGTCCTAAAATATACGCTAGAAGTAAAGTAAACACAAAGGTAGTACTACACACCCAAGCCAAGAAAAAGGATCAAGAAGCAACCTTGAAAATACAAAAAAGTTATAGTTAGAGAGAAAGTTATAGCAACCACAGCCGCCTTCGAGGATGTCACCACCTCTTTCATAGAGGCTAACAAAATTTGTGACTGTCGTCACCGCCTCTATTAGGCCAATATCAAACTTGAACAAAATTTGCTTGACCAATGTCACATTAGTGCATGATTTCTTGGTATAGGGATTCTTTCTTTCATTCTTTTCATTCATTTTTTATTTTGAAAGACCTATATTTTTTCTTTAATTCTTTCTTTCAAATATGTTTGTCAAAGGTTTTTTAATTACTAAGGGTGGGGAAAAGATGAAATGAGGCTACTAACTTTTGAACTATATTATGAATCTTAACTATGAAGTGGGAAAGTCCCCACTATGAAAAAGTCTAGACCATTAGAAAGGTATTAAAAAAAAATTATGATTATAACATGTGAATTGGTTGAGATGGTAAATTTTAAATATTATTTTAATAAAAAAATCCTCATGTACATGGTTTCCTTTCTTTGTAAATTTGAAATGTAGTTGGTATTAAATTCAATTTTTTTCAAACTAATTACATTCAAATATCTCACAAATTTTTTTATAATATATATTGTTCTCACATGAGACACTCGCTGTCCAGAGTCTAACATCCTAAAATTTATTTAATTATTTTTAGAAATTAATTACATTATTATTATTATTATCAAGGTTAATGATTTTATAAATTGATGAGGCTTTATCTAAATTATTTTCATTTATTAATTTAATTAATTGAATTAACGGGGAGGACTGACGGGTGGGTCGGGGTTAACCCGACCTAGCTAGAATATTAGACAGGGGTAATCAATTTACCCTAATTGGTGTTTTACGCATCAGAAAGCCAGACCTAGAGGAGAGAGAACGCCGACTTGCAAGGGAGAAGAGTTAGGGTGTTCAGACCGTCCTAGAGTCGCATCAAATCATCATTATTCTTCGCATCTAAGGTACAGGGGAGATGGGTTTGATCATATATGAATGCGGGAGTGTACGGGTAGTGAGGGAAATCCCTAAGTCCCTCTAGGATCTAAATTCTCAATTTTGTTTGGTTATTATGTTCTAAAAATATTTTAATCGGTAGAAAAGATTTGTCAATATCTCTGTGGTCTGATTAACGTCTTGTCCTAATGTGATTTTTGTTGGGAACTGTATGATTAATTGCCCTAATTACTTGATTCTTGTGTTGTTTATGGTTGTTCATGATTTGAGGCTCTTGTGTGCAATGATGAAACTGGGTGAAATTCAATGGTGTTTTATGTGCATTTTTGTACTTTCTGATAAACGATTTATAATAATGATGGTTAAATTAATATGGTTGGGTATGATTGTGGACTGTGCGAATGATGTATAAATAAATCATAAGAATAAGAGTATGGATGAGAATGCATTGAGCATGAACATGAGAGGCATAAGATGCATGAGAAGCCAGACGTGGCTATAATACCCTGGCCATATGTGGTGTTTAACAGGGGAGACTAATGATGGGGGACAATCATATGCATGGACCACAGGTGGTGTCTAACCATTCAGTATGCTGGCCATAGGTGGTGTTTAACGGTTGTGTGGAATGTCTTTGCACGGGCCATAGGTGGTGCTTAACTGTGCGACACACTAGCCCATACGGGTGTTTAACGGTGTGGCCATCATTAGTGATAACTAAGGGAATTGAGGAGGTTCGCCCATGGTGTGGAGTTCTGACTCGAGACTCTTAGGTGTGGTAATGAGCATATGCATTGTGCGAGCATGTGCATTTTGTAAACATGAATGAACTGTGATTGATTTTGAATGAATGAAATGTGATTGATATATGAGCAATATGAGCATCTGTTAACTATTAGTAATTGAGTACGGTAATGAGTGGGATTTGGGGCATTATCTACCTTTATATATGATTGAATGTGATTTCTGACCCTACTTTCTCTTGTTTTTTTTAGGCAACGTTGAGGACACTCATGGTGCCGGGTTTTGAAAAGGCGGGGTTTTACTCTTATTAGTGTGACATTGGGGTTCTAGAAGTTAGAATAGTTGTTCTATGCCTTGATGTTTGAATGACTTATTTTAAAGATGATGATGACTTTAGTTTTCTCAATTATAATGTTTAGATCTAAAACTCCTTGAAAACTTTGTGTCTACCTTTTAATTACCATGTGAATCTTTTATCCTTAATACAAATTGTGCTTTTTGGTTTTAACTATTACCCTGTCTTTATTTTATTTATTTTATTATTTAATTTAAGTATTCGGGGTAGAAGGGTGTCACAGAGTCCTAGGTTTCTCTCCTCCTGGTGTGACTTAAAGGGTGGTGTGATGACCAATTGGTTGGTTGACCATGATGTGAAAGATGACATGACTGACTAGCCCTTAATCGTGTTGACGGTTGGGTTCGTCAAACATCTCAAAATGAGATAATCTATTAAATCTTAGTCGACAAATAAAGATGTGGCTTGGAGTTCTCAAATAGAGATGACAAGATTGTCTATAGCCCTACAAGCGTGGAGCTAGAAGACATAAACACTTAATGCTACTTATTCTACATATGGTCAAAATGAGCTTTTAAGGCTAAACTGACTAGGAGTTCAGAAGAATGAATCATATTATAAAAAAGTGAAATTACTTGACTTATTTTTTAATTAAAAAATTACTTAAAAACAACCTGAGCTATATTTTAAACAATGACATAATCGCCCAAATATATCCAAAAATATAATCTTTTTTTTTAAACTATCAATGTTAAAAAATAATTTTTTATTATTATAATTTAAATTATTCATTATAAATTCAAAATATAATTTATATATTTAAATATATTTATTATTTATATAATTATAATACAATTTATATGTAGAATATTATCTATTTTTATTTAAGTTTAGTTATATAAAAATTAAAAATAAACATGCATAATGTATAATATACACAAGCGAAAATATTAATTTATATATGTATTATCTCAACTTAAAATTCTTGCCTCCATCACTGCAGTATACACTATTTTGCTACAGAAGAATTGTTCAAAGTTCATGAATATGTACACCAAACACACTAATAGTTGGTGGTAAGTCAATTTGCATTGTTCTCGATGAATTGTATTGTGGTTGAAAGAAAGTGAGTGCATGTGGGTAGCATTGTTGCCGTGATTCGAACGGAAATTAAACGTTTTACGGAAGTATATATGCAGCGAGTCAACTCGCGATGAAAAGTTTGAATTGGCCTTCTGGTTTCTATTTATTATTATTAGTGACATTGAATTCCACGCAGTAATGTATCACATGCATGCACCCTCTCGGATTTCATTGTAATTAACCATTAACTAGGAGCATTAAAAAATTGAACCATTAAAAAAAAGTTTTTAAAAAATAGCTCGATACCATCTGAATAATTTTTTTTTATTCGGTTCGAGTGAATTATTATAGAGGTGTTCAAAAAATTTAACTTATTAAAAATCAAATTGAGACATAAAAATTCAACTATATTTTAGAAAAAAAAAATCAAGCCAAACTTCTTCAAATGAATCATTTTTCAGTTTTTGGTTCAATTTGAGTAGATTATTATTTTATTCCATTCGATTGGTTCCGAACCATGCATGGACGCGCTCCTACCATTAACATAGAATCGTGCATTAGATTTTTTATAATATAGGTAAAAAAAATATATACTCTTATAATCATTTAAATATTTTTATTCTTATAATTTTTTTCAAAGCTAGTAATCATCAGTTCATAATCAAGGTTCTTTAAAAAATTATTTTTGACAAAAAAATATTTTATCTATTTTGTGATATAGTAGAAACAAATAAAATTTTAATAATTTTAATTTTAAAAAATTCTTTTATCAGATACAACAACAAAAATAATTAATATTATTTAATAAATTATACATATATTAGAAAAATAATTAAATATTTTCAAAAATTCAATATTATAAAACTTGATTTTGATTCAAATGTTAGAATCTCTAATGACTTTTAATTCTTCAAATAAAATTTCATCATCAATATGATAAGAATTATCATGTTTAGATAAGTTTTAGGATGTTTGTGACGTAATTTCAAGTCTGGATAAAAAAAATGAACCAAACCTTTTTAATACTATACAAAAATCCAAACATTTCCTCGTATGTAATATTATACGGTTCAAATAATCTATTAATTGGAAATAGCATGACGCAATTTTTCTGCGTAACTATACCTTCAAGTAATTTGGGAGAATGGGGCAACAAGGATAGAGAGAGATCATAGATCGAGAGATTAAAGAGAAAGGGAAAAAATTCAAGGCCTTTGTTTACGTTAACGCTAAGAGAGATGTTTACACCGAAAGAAATGAGAAAAAATAATATACCATATTCCCCTTTTTATGCTAAGTATTATGCATAAATTATACTTCATTTTCTCAAAATTGTAGATATTTTTTGTTAAAAATTAAAAACATTACTCATTAGTTTACTAACTACTAATTATTGTTTTACTTTTAATAATACATACTCTAATTAAGTAATATGTATATATTATTTTATATAAAAATAATTTATTTTCATAATTTATTTTAATTTTTAATATATTATCAACGGTGATTTTTATTGTTTTATATATTATTCTTATTTTTTAATTCATTATTGTACTTTTAATATTATATTTTTCAATATATATAATTTACTTAGACACTTATAATTTATTTTTAATACTATTTTATGTTCTCTTTATATTTTAATTCATTAATTTTGATTTATGGTAATATTATTTATTTCTATAATATATTACAAATAGTAATTTTGTTTTCAAAAGACAAAAATAATATATTAAAATAAATCATAAGCATCCAAATAAATTATGATTTTTTCAAATACAATATTAAAAATAAATTAATGAATTTCTAAAAAGTAAAAATAATATTAAAAGCAATTCAAATTATTGTTCATAAATTATAATATATTAAAATTTTAATAAATTATATGTAATTATTTTATTTATATAAAAATTAAAAATATATTACTTAAATAAATTATGCATCTAAAAATACATTACATACCTAAAAAACAATTTAGTAATACACATGATCTCTTAAAATACTCATATAACTTTCAAAAACTCATATTACTTGTGTATTTAATAGTCACTATTCATAATAAAATTTAATAATATATATTTTTCTTATATTTATATAAGCAAGTCATTGCATCTCTCCTATACCTATATAGATAAATAGACAATTTAAAGAGTGAAGCTGTTAGTTTTTAAATTATTATCTAAATTTTTTTTATCGAACTGCTATTTGGTACAGAAACCTTTCCTTACACGAAACAACACGTGTCTAGTTTTAAACCAAGAGCATGTATATAGTTACATTTGACGGAATACATTGCAAAATCCTTTTATAAAAACCCAATCAGCATCTTTCTTATTCATACGAAAATTTTTCCCTACCAATTAGCATTTTTGTTTTTCAAATTAGTCACATATTGGCAAGTCTTTAACATTCTTATGTGAAAAAGTTACGAGACCTTTACTATTTTCTATTCTTATTTTTCACAATCAACTTTGTAACAGATTTTTTGAAGTTATTAATTAATACAAGAAGTTTTAACATATTATTTGTTTCATAAAATGTGTCAACGAATAATTAGTTTCTTTTTAAATATTGAATTCTAGGGGGAAAAAATATTAGATTCTATTCCCGCCACATAACGCACCGTTATCATCTTGTTAATTATGAATTTCGTTGAGGTTAGCTTAAAAGCAGAAATATTAAGGACACTTAATTTATATAAAGGAAGATACAAATCAAGATATTCTTTGCTTTCGTTGGAGAACCATAGACTATGATATATCTCTTTTCAGTATGTTTACGAGGTTGACGCACATTTCTTAAACAACTGAATTAGAGTCTATTGAAGCATATAATATATGTCTTGATCTTTCACATCTATGATCAGAATATGGAAATTATTTTCCGTCTCCACCACATACTTAATTAACCTGATTCTATAATTTTACATAACTTGAACTTCTTGCAAAGGAGTGGCATTGGGATTCTGCATGATCTGTATTGTTCTCTTGGGAGACCCTGATGATGAGATGAACGATACAACGATGGGCTTTAGCTTCTCAGTAATTTTAATGTTAACCAAAAAGAGAACTCGATAGAGAATAATCATCCCGAGCAAGATTGCAAGATCAACCCATTTTGAGTAACTCATATTTACTTGCCACGTATTTCTTATAAACTCTTCACCACTAATGTACGAGCCAGCATCAGGATTACTAGTAGAAAATCTTAGACCAACAAACTCATTTTTGAACAATCCTTGGTATGCATATCTGTGGAAGGCAAAATAGAACATTGGATATCTCCAAAATGGCTTAGGAAGATCGTTTGGCAACCTGAAGAACCCACCACTTAGAATCATGATTCCTTGAATTCCAGCACCGGTTATGATACCCATTAGAAAGTGGGGGACAATGCTAGCAACTATCATCATTAGGCTCTCTACTAGCATCAGACATGCAAAGAGAACACAAATAAAGTACCCAAAGTGCTCCAAGTCTTTCTGAAGACCCGGAAGGTAATAGGCTATAGCTCCGGGAATGACTGAAACCAACAACAAGTATGGGATTGATGAAAAGGTGTTCCCAATCACATATGCAGTGACACCATAATGCCCATTTAGTCTTTCACGTTCAAACACCTGAATAAAACAATAAATTAACAATCATGTCACTACTTTTTTTATTTGGGTAATATATCTTAATATTCATTCATTACAAACATTTCATCAATAATTTTCTTTTCTTTTACATCACATCTTTTGATCATATTAATTTTTTTTAAAGGTGTACATTCCCAACAGTATCCAAGAATCATATTTTCCTATTAAGAAAATATATTTGGACACCAATAGGCTAAATAACACATAAAGAGAGAAAATGAAAAAGAAAATAAATATAAATATAACAGGTAATATGTGATAGGAAGAGATAGAGAAAAATGAGATGCGTTGAAAAAAAATGTAAGTATCCAACTGTCATTCCCTTTCCTATTTATAAACTTGAAAAAGAAGAAAAAGTATGAATTACCTTCATGTCCTCCACAAAGGAAGGGAATCCACCAATGGTCATAAAAGTCATGAATGAAGACACAAACATAAGAAATGAACCTCTATCCTGAAATAATTGAAAGTGACTTCTGATTTAGAAGATATTAATTAAAGAAACTAAAAGCAAAATAAGTCAGTGTGAGTTATTATCATATATATTATTTTTATTAACATCTAAAAAATATTATTTATTAATTTTAGTAACATTTTAACAAATTTGTATTTAAATTATGTTACAAAATATCATTAACAATATTTTTATTTATTAAATATTACGAAAAATATATAAAAATATTAATAACAAAAGTATTGTAACAAAATGTTATAAATAATAATTAAAAAAATGAAGGATTGTAAGATGAAGAATTGTTAGTTACTTTGTATTAAGGGACATTATTATTCTGTAACCACTAAGTATTTAAAGAGTTACGTTGTTTATGAGTATTTAGTATGTTAATTGAAATAAGATGGAATAGTTATGAATTGTTTTATTATTAATAGAGTATCAATTTATGTAACCGATAGGTCAAGAAATAATAATACTCTTCTATCTTCTAAAGTCTCCTCTAGTTTTTTTTAACAAAGTGATATTAGAGCATAAGTTCTGATGAATTGAGAGAAACACTTAGTGAGTTGAGAGATACAGTTAGTGAGTTAAGAGATGAAAATAATAACTTGAACTTGTTTCAATTCCCTCGTCATACCAGTGGAAATTATGACAATTGGTGTCATCGCATAAAAGTCTTGCTAGGTTTCCAAAATGCTTGGGAGGTTGTGGAGAAAGGCTATTCCCTTCTTCAAGACGTGACTATTGTGTCACAAAATGAGAAGGAGATTTTAGTGAAGACAAAAAAGAAGGATCAACAAGCACTTACCTTCATCTATCAAAGTTTAGATGAAGCTATGTTTGAAATGGTGTCTAATATATCCACCTCTAAAGAAGCTTGGGAGATTTTGAAAACTTCCCTTGAATGTGTTGATAAGGTGAGGAAGGTGTGCCTACAAACTCTACGATGGGAGTTTGAATCCTTGCGTATGAAGGAGTTTGAATCAATTTCAGATTTTGACAATATGGTAATGATGGTAGTGAACCAAATAAAGCATTACAAAGAGAAGATGGAAGATATTAAAGATTATTTGTTCTTTAACCATAAAATTTGATTTTGTGGTTTGTGAAATTGAAGAGTCAAAGGATTTAGAATCGATAACAATAGACCATTTGATGTGTTCACTTTAAGCATATGAAAAAGGTTCAAGAGAAGACATGAGGGGCCTTTAGAGCAAGTCCTAAATGTCAAAGCTTCTTTGAAAGAAAATTGAGGAGAAAAATCTCAAAAAGGACATGGACGTAGCCAAGGAAAAGGAAGGAGAGGTGGAAGAGGAGATCATGACAACTTTTGTAATAATTAAAGGAGTTATCAACCCACCAAAGGTCGTGGAAGAGGAAGAGGTAGAGACAATTTTGGTAGAACAAATGAAAGGAGGTATGATAAATCTAATACTGAATGTTATAATTTCTATAAGTATGATCATTTTCTTGGGAGTATAAAATCAATGTTGAAGAAAATGCCAATCTTGTTGGTGATAAAGAAGAAGGTGAAGAGCCAACACTATTGCTAGCACTTAATGAAGATAGTGATGATAAGTATGGTATCTTGACAATGGAGCAAGTAATCACATGTGTGGTTACAAGGAGAGATTTGTGGAGCTTGAAGAGAAGGTGAAGAGAAAGTGAAGAGAAAGGGAAATATTTCCTTTGGTGATTCTTCCAAGGTGCAAATCCAAGGGAAAGGTACTATTTTAATTTCCTTAAAAGATGGTTCTCACAAATTCATCAAGGATGTTTATTATTTTCCTAAATTAAGAAGTAATATTTTGAGTTTGGAACAACTTGTTGAGAAGGGGTATGAAATCCTCATGAAAGAAAATTGTTTATGGCTTAAAGATCAAAATTCTAATTTGGTTGCTAAGATATTTATGTCAAGAAATAGAATATTCACATTGAGCATTAAGACCAATTAAGCAAAATGCTTAAAGGCTAGCATAAAAGATGAAGTGTTGTGTTGGCATATGAGGTTTGGACACTTGAACTTTAGAGCACTTAAGGCCTTAGGAGATGAAAAGATGGTGAAGGGGATGCCTCCCATCAACCATCCCAAACAATTGTGTGAAGTATGTCTCCTTGGCAAGCATGCAAGAAGAAGTTCTTCTAAAAAAACTGAATCAAGAGTAAATAAGCCACTCTAACTTGTGCACACTGATGTGTGTGGTCCAATTGATCCTCCTTCATTTGGTAAAAATAAATATTTCTTGCTTTTTATTTATAACTTCAGTAGGAAGACTTGGGTGTATTTCTTGAAGCATAAATATGAGACATTTGTAATTTTTAAAAATTTTAAAGCTCTTGTAGAAAAGGAGAGTGGTTATGTAATAAAGCCTCTAAGATCTTATAGAAGTGGCGAATTCACATCAAAAGAATTCAATGAATTTTGTGATAAAGAATGAGATCCATCATCCTCTAATGATTCCTAGAACCCTACAAAAAAAATAGGGTATTGAAGAGAAAAAATAGAACTATTCTTAACATGACTAGATGTATGTTGAAAGTCAAATCTATGTCCAAGGAATTTTAGGTTGAAACTATTTCATGTGCAGTTTATTTGTCTAATCGCTCTTCTACAAGGAATGTCAAAAGTCAAACACCTTAAGAAGCATGGAGTGGAGTGAAGCCAAAAGTTGACCATTTTAGAGACTTTAAGAGCATTGCATATACTCATGTGCCCAGCCAGGGAAGATCCAAGCTTGATAGGAATGTGAAGCATGTGTTCATTGGTTATGATGCAAATTCAAAAGGCTACAAGTTGTATAATCCAAACAATGAGAATATGATTATAAGTAGAGATGTAGAATTTGACGAAGGAGAGGCGTGAAATTGGGAGAAAGAAGAAGACACTTATGATTTCCTTCCATATTATGAAGAAGGTGATGAAGAAGTTGTTGTACCAAATGAGTTTTCTACTCCACCTCCATCACCAACTCCTTCAATTCATGAAGCCTCATCTTTTGAAGGGAGTTCAAGTGAAAAGACACAAAAAATGAAAAGCATTCAAGAAATATATGATGAAACTAAAATTATAAATGATTTGTTTTGTCTTTTTGTTGACAGTGAACCTCTAACTTTTGATGAAGTTATGGAGGACAAAAGGTGGAGACAAGTCATGGAGGAAGAAATCAAAGCCATAAAGAAGAATGACACTTGGGAATTATCAAATCTTCCTAAAGGTCATGAAGCAATTGGAGTCAAATGGGTGTTCAAAATCAAGAAGAATGCCAAAGGAGATGTTGAAAGATACAAAGCAAGACTTGTTGTTAAAGGATACAAGCAATAACATGGAGTTGATTATAGTGAAGTGTTTGCACTAGTTACTCGTATGGAGACAATTCGTCTTCTTATTACATAAGAGCTCAAATGGGTTGGAGAATCTTCCAACTTGACATGAAATCAGCTTTCCTAAATGGCTATCTTGAGAAAAATGTCTACGTTGAACAACTAATGAGTTTTGCCATCAAAGAACAAAATGAAAAAGTCTTAAAATTGAAGAAGGCATTGTATGGTCTAAAACAAGCACCAAGGGCATGGAATAGTTACATTGACAAGTACTTTCAAGACAATAGGTTTGTTCGTTGCCAACATGAGTATGCTCTTTATGTTAAAAAAATTTATAATATGATATTCTCCTAGTTATCCTTTATGTGGATGATTTTATTTTTACTAGAAATAACCCAAATTTGTTTGAAGACTTCAAGAAGGTTATATCTTGTGAATTTGAGATGACAGATATAGGGCTCATGTCCTACTACTTGGGATTAGAAGTGAATTAAATGAATAATGACAATTTTGTTTCTCAAGAGAGCTATGCAAAGAAGGTATTGGAGAAATTTAAAATGTTTGATTGCAATCCTGTGAACATACCCATGGAAGGTAGCTTGAAATTATCAAAATTCGATAGTAGAGAGAAGGAAGATCCTACTTTGTTCAAAATTCTTGTAGGAAGTTTAAGGTATTTAACAAGTACAAGGTAAGATATTACGTATGTGGTTGGTGTAATTTGTCGCTTTATGGAGTCCCCTACCTCTACTCATATGAAGGCAGCAAAGAGAATTCTTTGTAACCTTAAAGGTACACTTGATTTTGGCTTATTTTACTTTTCTTCTAATGAGTTCAAACTTATGGAATTTTGTTATAGTGATTTTGCAGGAGATTTTGATGATAGAAAAAGCACTACTAGCTATGTATTTTTTTATGGGTGATTGTGCTTTTATTTGGAACTCTAAAAAACAAGTCATTGTTATACTTTCTACTTGTGAAGCTAAGTATGTGGCTGCAACTTCTTACGTATCTCAAGCTATTTAGCTAAGAAGAATATTGAAGGAGTTTAATATGAACCAAGAGGAGACTACAAAAATTCATATTGATAATAAATCTGCACAAATTCTTACTAAGAATATGATATTTCATGAACGAAGCAAACACATAAATACAATATATCATTTAATTAGAGAATGCATTATCAATAAAGAGATAAAGTTAATTCATATGAAGACACAAAATCAATAAGCCCCTAAAGTTTGAAGATTTTAGAAAATTGAAAATAAGACTTGGTGTACATAATTTTCATAGAGAATTTTTAATTAAAAAAAGAGGTTAGAAATAATAACATTAAGGAGCATTATTATTTTATAACTACTAACTATTTGAAAAGTTATTTTGTTTATAAATATTTAATATGTTAATTGAAAGAAGTTGTAATAATTATGAATTGTTATATTATTAATAGAATATCTACCGACATAATTAATAAGTTAAGAAATAATAATACTCTTCTATTTTTTAAAGTCTCTTCTAATTTTTCTACCACAAAATATTACTAAAAATATTATATGGATTACATCATATTACCTGAATTGAGCGATAACCCGTACCAAGATCATAGAAAATAGTGGCTAAACTTATAGCCAATGCAATATATATGGCAAGGCGTAGCCAGTAATAGCCTAGATCACGATACATGTTAATGGACGATCTTTTGGTAAGAGCAATGCACTGATTAAGGAAGCCAGCATGCCTTCTCATTTTGTTTGTCGAAGTGGTGTCCTACATACCCATACAAGTTTAATGTTAATAAATTTATTATGAACTTTAATTTGGATCAAGTTTAGGTGCATGGTACGATATCTAGTTAGCCATAATTAAAGAATACCTTTTCAGATAGTACTGCCACTTCTTTCTTAATTTCTTGGCTCATTTCAGATGACTTATATGAATTTACAAGGATACGAATTGCTTCTTCGGTGGGTATTGTTTCAGTCCCTCCTAAACTCAACTCAATGTCCTGATAAAATAATTAAAAAGGTATTTCAATCAGATTTCTATGTTCGAGTATCATGCAGTGGAGAAAAATTGAAAGGCATAAAAAGAACCATGCCATGGAAGCATGGTCAACTTAGTTACCTGATCAAAATCCTTGTTTATGGTCTTCAGTAAATGATCAGATGGATTCATGAGAGGAGGACAAGGAAAACCATTTGAAGCAAAAAACTACATTGAAGTTAACAAAAGCAGAATTAGTAAGTGAACATTAAAATTAGAGATGGACAAGAAACAGTGAAATTAAAGGTGGAGTGTATAAAAAAGGGCTAGTTCCTAACCTCACTTGCAGCAGAAGCGGGTCCAAAGTAAACAGTTCTACCTGAAGACAGAAGACAAAGGTTGTGAAAAAGTTGAAAAACTTCACTACTAGGTTGATGGATAGAGGCAATAACAGTCCTCTGAATGCCATCTCTTTTATCAAGGGTAGCGATTCTTTTCATGACATAATAGGAAGCTGCACTATCTAGTCCACTAGTTGGTTCATCAAGGAAGAGAAGTTTAGGGCGTGTGAGAATCTCAATACAAATGCTCACTCTCCTCTTCTGACCCCCACTAATGCCTTTAGAACCCCAGCCTCCAATTCTTGTATTGATGGCATCTTGAAGACCCATTTCTCTGATTGTAAAGTCTGCTCTCTCTTTCTTCTCCTCTTTGGACATGGTGTCAGGCAATTGGAGTTGAGCTGAATAGTGCACTGCTTCTCTAACCGTTAAGGTTGTCAATAAGGTATCATCTTGTGTCACATAAGCCTGTGCTCACAACATAGTGGTTAATTAATTGACCATGTACGTGCCTCGTCAAACTAATTAATTAGTGTTACTATTTCTTTTTCTTCAACAATTTTAGATTTTCTACGTACTGAGGTTCCATAAGCCAGTGCTTGTTTCTTCCCGTTGATCAGAATCTCCCCACTTTGCCTCGTGTTTGAACCTAATCTCCCTGAAATATTTACTCATGTCACCATTTAATTGTGCAAATATAAAAGTTGAAATTAACCTAATGAAAAACTAAACTAGAATTATTAGAAACAATAACACAGATATTACTAGAAAATTTAAAATTTACTACAAAATATTTTTATGATTAATTTTAAGTTATTTTATAATTAATTTTTAATAAAAATAATTAATTATAAAATTATTATAATATTAATGATAGAATGAAATAAATAGTAAATTAGTTAAAATAATCTTAGTTAATTTGGAGTTATTTTCTAATTAATTTGTAATAATAAAAAATATAAATAAGTATAACTTAAATTTAGTTAGAAAAAATAATATTCTGGTTAATTAACTAAGATTTAATTACTATTTAAATGATAGTTAAAATTAGTAACAAAATTAAAAAAATCTGATAAATGTATATGAGTGTTTTTCCTCGCAGATTTTGTCTTGTTTCCTTCTCAGATTCCCCACACAAAACCATTATAAGAATCTGTTTGGCCGTAATTGGAATTGTGTAGTGGAAACGACATCATAGTATGACGCATGTACGAGGAAATTATTTCTTCGAACAAATAGGAAGATGGAAAGATGAGAGAGAAGAATTTCTTTTATAAAATAAAATAATATAACTACAACAACAAAGTTACAATTTGAATTTTTTGTATTTTATGTTGTAAAAAGTATTATTCAAATATTATGAGTAAATACCGTGCTAATAAAATCATGTATAAAAAATCATGGAGGCGATTTTGACTTTTGGTTTTCTAATTTGACACTCTACTTCCCCTTATTAGCTTGACTCATTCATTGTTATAGTGTAAGGTTAAAAAGAGATTAAGTCTTTGAATTAGAGTTTGTAAAATTAATTTTTGAAATTAAAAGGTAGAATTTTGTAATTTAAGTATGCATTAAGGAATGAGAGTTTAATTTAATTTAAAATTTATTACAAAATAATTTTGTAGTTAATTTTAAAATCAATAGTTATTTTGTAGTTAATTTTTAGTAAAAATAATTAGCTACAAAATTACTATAATATTGGTGGTAACAAGAAATAAATAACAAATTAGTTAAGAAAATAATCTTAGTTAATTTGTGGTAAATTTTTAATATTTGTAGTTATTTCCTAACTAATTTGTAGTAATATGAAGTATAAATGAATATAATTTAAATTTAATTAAAAATAATAATATTCTAGTTAATTAACTAAGATTTAACTACTAATTTAAATGGTATTTAAAATTAGTAACAAAATCAAAAAAAAAATTGTAACATCCTCACAAGCACGTAATAAAAAAAAAACAAAAAATTAGGCCCTTAAGTTTTAAAAATATAAGATTTTATTTTCAAATGTAAGCAACATGGTTGCACGTGGTAATTTTTGAAAGAAAAACTCTGTATCTACAAATCCTTATAATGATCTTCTTGATATTCAAACTAGAAAAGATCAAAATTAAGTTCTTAAATATAATTTATTTTAAACATTTACTTTGAAATTATTGAGAAAACGTTAATTGAGTGAGGTAAGCAAGAGGTAATAACCTGTAGAAAAATCATGCAATGGATGGGAGTTTCAAAAGTGTCACTTTGATACATACCTGCTAAAGCATCAAGAAGTGTAGACTTTCCACAACCAGAAGGACCCATTATGGCCAAGAGCTGCCCTGGCTTGGCATAACCAGTTAGACCTTCAAGAATTGTTTTGCTTCCATTCCTTCCCACAGAAGCAGTCACCCACACATCCTTCCAACTCAAACAAATACCAATCTCTTTTCTCTCATTTTTATTCCAATTCGCATTACCTTCTCCTCCTATGGTCCTTCTTGGAGCATCACTACATGCTTCTTCTATCTCCAGTGTAGCAGCTGATGAATTATAAGATGGAACATGGGAAGCCATTGTTGAGCATAAGAGAAGACTTCTCAATGGATTTGCCTGAAATCAAACCAAATATATAGACTGTTTTGCATCAGGACTCTAATCGGCATGCGTTTCAAAATTTTCTCTTTTCCTTTGTTTTAAGAAAAAACAAATATGCAAAACGTGTTTTTCAGGTTTTTGTGCTTAAAAAAAATAAAGCAACCTTAAAAACAATAAATACAAGGTTAGGAATAAAAATAAGAATTTAATAATAATGTCCCGATAACAACTAAAATCAGTTTTAAATGGTGATTTAATCATAAATTATTATAAATATAATTTTTTATATAATTATTATAAAAGTTATTAAATTTAAACATAATTTAATTATTTTTTAAAAATAAAATAAAGTAATTAAAAATAACTTTTTTACTTATTTATTTAAATATAAGATTTCCAATGGTTCTACATAAAGCGACACATGTGATGTGTGGCTGGCTTTAGTTTGGACACAGGAAACCCACCAAACTTTCTCTTGTTTGTTTCCAACAAAATTGTTGGTGGCCCTCAACAATTTTTGACATTTATTACCATGATGGACGAAATTGACAGAAGAATTATTGGACACTAATACTTATTTTATCTCTATTTTTATATTTCAATCTTAATTTGTGATTTGGTTTTTTAGCTTTTATTTCTTTTTTTACATATTTATCATTATTTTCTAAATAAAATATTATGCAGTTTACTTTTATATGATAAATTGGAGTCTTCATCGTTCAAAATAAGATAACTACACACCCCTTCTCTTCGTCATCATCCTGTATCTTATTTCGTGAGGTTCTTACCAACTCTCATATTACATCAACTAATTTTGTATTAACAAGTATTTTAGTCAGTGAAATGAATATATTACAAGATTTTTTTATTTTACTACTAATTTTAGTTATCATTTAAATTAGTAGCTAAATTTTAGTTAATTAACTAATTAACTAAAATATTATTATTTTAATTAAATTTAAGTTATATTTATTTATACTTCTTATTACTATAAATTAGCTAGAAAATAATTATAAATTTTAAAATTTATTACAAATTAACTAAGATTATTTTCTTAGCTAATTTTCTTAGTTAATTTGATACTTATTTCATGCTATCATTAATATTATAGTAATTAACTAATTATTTTTACTAGAAATTAGTTACAAAATAACTATTGATTTTAAAATTACTCACAAAATTATTTGGTAGCAAATTTTAAATTTTTTAGTAGTGATAAGAAAAATATTTATTTTATAAGATTTAGAACTTACAATAAATAAATATGTTTAATATATAAATTATATTATAATTAAAAATCATAATAAATAAATATTTTGAATATATAAATTATACTATAATTAAAAAAATTATAATAAATAAATACTTTCAACACAAATTATTTATATATTTATGATAAATAATTTATATGTGATACAATATTATTTTAAATTATTTCATAATTTATGTTAGAAAATATTGAAAATTAATTTAAAATTAAAGAAATTAAAAATCATAAATTGAAAAAAAATTTCAAAACACAAGAATGATAGTTAAAAATATTTTCGTTTATACGTAGAGAAGATTATGTAGTGAAAAAATTTACCTTATTTATTTTTTTATATCACGACCAAAATTGTTTAGTTGATATAAAAAAATATTGCCACAAATTTGAGTTATAACAAAAATAGAAAAAAAAAAACATAGCGGAATTCAGTATCTAATTATGCACAAGAAATGTTTAAAAACAAATAATCTTATCATATCTTCAATATATATTCATCGTAACAGGAAGAAATAAGTACAAGAAGACCCGCTATCACGTGTATTTTTATATATATACAATGAAAACTTTAATTACCTAGTTTTGTAGAAAAAAATTTGGGGTTGAATAATTTTAATTAAAAACAAAGCAACTGGTACAAATATTTATCAGTGAAATGATTAAAACGAGAAGACCAACACCTAAGGTCGGTGTGGCTTGTTGAATTAAAAATATAAAGACTTTAATTAAGCCGACTTTAATTAAGCCAACCTTAAAATCTGTTTCTTTATTTTTTTATATTTTTATTTTCTGAATTTTTATCTTTTTTAATTTTTATTATTTGATATTTCATATAAAAATAACCATCGAAAACCAAAAAGCAATCATTATATTTTGTATAACTTTTTAGACTTTTTTTGGTATTTTACTTAATCATTTAATCTTATTTATTTAAAATATTATAATCGAAATTAAAAATTATTTTTATTTTTATATTTAACTGGTGTTATTTAATTTATTCTAAACAAAAATAGGATTAAACAATCGTATCGTAACTTATTAGTAAGATTAAGAAAATTGTACAAGTCATCTTTAATACCATAAGAGAATTATATCAATTAACTATCATGAAATTATATCAATCTCTCTCTTTCCCTCAAGTCCAAATTGACTCCGTCAACATCAACCCTTATGGGCTTTTCAAAACAAATGCAAACAGGAACTAAATATAGTGGGAAGCAAAAAAATGAAAAAAAAAATAAAGTACAGGACAAATTTTTTGCATAATCAGAAATTAAATTTATATCATATGATTAAAAAAAATACTCAAGCTATTAATAAATTGTGTTACACTTTACGAATAAAAGGCGCAGATGATGACAGTGTTGTCGTGTCGTATGTTAAAAAATTTAAATTACAGCAATGAGATCTAACTTAATTATTGAATAGGATAAGTAAATTTTGTAAATCTTAACACAAAGTTAGATTCGTATGAATTAAAAAAATACCAACCACTTGTGTCACCTTGCTTGTGGGATGGAAAGTGATTGACAAGTGGGGAAGCGTGGCTTATATATAATGTATGGTCTTCTTTTGTACACAGATTCAAGTGCTTCTGATACGACTACGTGCATGCATCAACTAAGGCTGACTTTTTTGTTTCATTTTTTTATTCGTAAGGAAGGGGACTGTTATATATATATATATATATATATATAGCAATCATTTAAACGAAACTCAAAGATAAATCAACTCATGCATGATATATATCAACTTTTATTTATTGTCTAAATTAAAAAAATTATAAACTATCTATATTTTCTGTCAAAAATAATCTAATTTGAGACATGTACAACTATGATAATATTGAATATTAATATGTATCAATTTTCATCTTCTCGATATATATGTAATTTTTTTATTGGATTAGTCATCATATTTATTATCTCTTTTCTTTCCCTATCTTTCTCCCCTTCTAAAGTATATATACTTTTAAAAAAGAATGTGTATGGATTTAGAATCCAGCCGACGCCCACTGGTTTCCATCTTTAATTAGGAGCATATATGTGTTTGGCTTTATAATATTGTTTACTTGATTGTCACTTTGACACAACAATTTTATCATTTGAAAATTAACCAAATGATAGTGTATATTATTTAACAATTGATTACTATTTGTTCTTTTTTTTTCTTTTAGTATATATCTTTCTTTCCTCACAATTCAATAATTTAGATTCCAGCCGGTTTCCCTATATTAATTAGGAGCATATATGGAACATGATCCTCTACATGTAATATAACTGTATGTTCAACCTCAAGTCGGATTAAGTTAATGGCCTAGATTAGTCATGTTCACTCCTAGTTTGTATGAGGCCATAAGTTTAAAATTTATCCTTTTATTATAAATTTGTGTTTTTTTCTTAAAAATAAGGCAATTTCTATAGTTACTCTCATTCTTATACATTTTTTAAAATTATTTTGTAACATTTGTCTTACGAACTTACATTAAAAGAGATTTTTAGTTTCTTTAATTATGTTAATTAATATTTACATTTTTCAATCAATAATAAAATATATCTATTAATCATCATTAAAATAATATTCAGTTAATTATACTAATTTTAAAATTTTAAAATATGAAAATGCCTCAAATGTCTATTTTTATATTTTAACTTATAATTTTTATTAATAATAAAATAATTTTCCTTTAACATTTTTAAATTTATATCTTTTTTGTATTTTATGTGTTTTAACAAACAGGCGTTAGTCTGTATTAAAGATTAAACCTCTAATCTAAAGCAGCTACCTTAAAACTTACTACATGATAGGCTCATCTCATCCTAACTTCTTTTGCCCTAAAAATTTCTGACATGTTGGCAAGGTGTCTTTTTCCGAAATAATGGTAATAATACCACGGTGTCTCAAACAAAATGAGAATAGTACCACGACATGTATTAACACAAATTTAGACTTGAATGCTTAGTACATGTGGACGTATTAATTGCATTTGTTAGCCCAACAAACTATACAGTCATTTATAATTGATACCAACCCACTCGTATTGTAGGCCATTAATTTAAAAACCTATAGGTAACCTACCGGCGAAATCTATTGTTTAAACTTCAGCGTTACAATTTCACGTAATTGCTGACGTAATTGTTACAAAAAGTTTAAAAACCTATAAAAATATTTCAATGTAATAATTTAATTTGGATTCTCAAGTTTCTTTCAGTGATACCTTATTACAACCGGTAGAATTTAACTTATTTTTAGTAAATCTTATTTTATTTTTATATTCACACAATAATACTTATTTTAATAATTTTTTAACAATTATACTACTTCGATGATAATTGTTTATATAAATAACTTCTATAAAAATCTATTTATTTTAGCAATATTTTTAACTTGCTTAATTTTAAGAATCAATCTAAACAATTTCATTTGTTGTTCAAAGAAAATCTACTGCTCGTTGTATAGTTTTATTGTTGGAGTGCGCCAATATGACTATCACATGTAAGTAACGTTATATACTTTATATTAGTCACCAACAACGATTGCTTATGAATAAAAATGTGTGTTAAAATGTGCAACCCAAAAATATGCCCAAGTTTAAGGGTGCATCCCCAACACCTTGTGCTTGCTAGTGGTCAGCCACATTTGCCTAAAGCCCAACACTTGGACTCATGCAAGCCCAACAGCCCCAATCCTAGAAGCCCATGCCAAATTCTTAATAGTTGTATTATTGAAAAAATAATTGACAAATTCTTAAAGTTCTTGTCACATAGTAGCACTCACTATAAAATAGCAACCTTTTTTGTTCACAATTGAAGATGCTCTATGTAACCTAATGGCAAAATTTATGGTTGAACACTATATTTTTCCAGTAAACTAAAAATACAAGATCAAGGCTTCACCTACAGATCTAAATTGGTGGAAGAAGAAGAAGGTGCCACATACTTGAGTGCTCACGTATAACCATCTCCCAAGACCCTTTTGTTCTTAGTGACAAGCACAAGTAATCTGAAACATTTTGAATAATGCAAAGATAATTCTGGTAATGTTATATTTGGTCAATGTTATACTTGATACTATTATAGTGGATTAACATACATCTACGGTTTTCTTTATTTATACAAATACATGGCGGTATACTATTTGGCAGCTGTAGACGATTGTCTTTTCGACAATCATTACGGTCAGAATGCCACAATAAAGTGTCGTACATCTTTCTTGTTATTTTATGTTTTTTTAGTAAAAATTTTCTTTTTATTAAATACGACTAATAATTGGAATTTCGAAGCTTATAATTTATTTCTAAATCTTTTTATATAGCTATATAAGAGTGTATTAAGTTGAAAATTTTTCTCGGAAAAATGAGAATTATAAATTTTGATTATATAATTATACATCAAAAATCAAGAATCAAAAATCAAAATTTGTTAATTGTCGCATAACTATTTTAAAAATGTGTATCCTTTTATATTTTTTACAATTTAAATATTAATTATTTATATTTTTTCTTATTTTTCATGATAAAATAATGTTATCTATAGTTTTAATACTCATCTTTCGCAATCAAAAGAGTTATTCCCTGATTATACATTTACTTACAATATAGTTAATCAATTTCATAGTCTGCCTTCAATTAGATACATAAAATTTATTTTAATTTAGTGTGGTTTTACACTATCTTTCGTCATTTAGTGGTATATACGTATTGATTTTATTCGAAAGATGCATTGAACGTATAATGTACATCATCTCTTATTAGAACAATAAATCTCTAAACTTTTTTGAACCTTTTGTCTTAATATTCTAAAAAAAAAAAAGTTCAGAGGCACTTTTCTATTATTTTTATTTCTTTCTATATTTTATAATTTTTATTTTTTAAATCCTTATTTATTTAGTTTTTCTTTTCTTTTCATTGATTGTAATTAATTTAATACATGTTACACAAAATAAATAATATTAATTAAGATAATAAAAAATATTTTAAATTAGGATAATTATATTATTTTTAAATAAGTAATTTAATTAAGTAATATATTTATTATTTTATATAAATAAGATAATTACATATAATTTATTTTTTAATATATTATTAAGAATAATTTTATTATTTTTAATATTATATTTTCTTAAATAATTTATTTAATTATTTATAATTTATTTTAATATATTATTTTATATTATTTTTATATTTCAAATTGTTAATTTTGACTCACTGTAATATAAATTACTTTTGATATATTATATTTTAAGTTACTTTTATCTTTAGAAATGAATCATTTTGAGATAAAAAAATTATATTACAATAAATTAATAAATTGAAATATAAAAATAACATAAAAAATAAGATATTAAAATTAAATTTTAAGTACATAATTAAATTATATTTCTAAAAAAAGTACAAAATGAAAAATAAAAATAATATTAAAAATAATAATAAATTTTTAAAATATAATGTTAAAATAAACTAATGAATTAAAAATTAAAAATAATAAATCTCTCTACATAATATATTAAAAATAAATTATACGTAATTATGTATTTATGTAAAATAATAAATATAATATTTAATTGAATTATGTATCTAAAATTAATATAATTATTTATATTTAAAACATTTTTATTACTTTAATTATCTTAATAAAATATTATTTATTTTATTAATCGTATCAATATTAAACTAATTATAATTAATATAAAGGAATTTGATACATTATTTAACAAGAATAAATAACTATGATCAGTTAATTATTATTGTCATAATTCTATGTTAAAGAATAATTTTTAGGCCTAAAATTGAATATTTCAAATTAAAGGAAAGTTTATGAAATATTAAATTAAGAGATTAATTTTCATATATATTTAATATAATTTTTTCCAAAAAAATATAACAATTTTTATCTTATTAATCAATTAAAAATTTAAAATAGTTATTAGGTATATTTAAATAAAAGTCTGATTGAATGAAAGTATGAAAACCTTTTAGGTATATTTAAATAAAATTCTGAAATTAAAAATAATTGCTGTAAAGTAGAAGTAAAGCCGGTGAAAGGGGAATTGCAGGAAAAGGGAGAGAGCAGGTGAGGGCGTGCCGGAGACAGCATGGAAAACGACGACGTTGATATGCTCGGTGCAGACACCAACGAAGCTGTATGTTCGATTTGCTTTCGCATTTCATTTTTGCATCAATTCCCTTTCCATGAAATGCCCTAATTGGCTCACGCTTGCAGGAATTGGATGACATGAAGAAGCGATTGAAGGAAATGGAAGACGAAGCTGCTGCTTTGCGCGAGATGCAGGCCAAGGTCGAGAAGGAGATGGGATCTGCGCAAGGTGTCTCCTTTCTTTCTTTTATTCCTTTGGTTTTTTGCTACTTTTTTCAATTCTGTAAATATTTCTTTTTTATATAATATTTTTTAAATGATCTGTGTTTCATATATGTTGGGTTGAATTGGCTGTGCCCTGTTTGGGAATTAGCTCTAGTTTGTTTGTTTTGCATTGTTGGCATGGGTCCTAATTCTTCCAATTGGTGACTTTTTAGCTAATAGCCTAGAAAAATTAGGATTTGGCGTGTTGCTTGGTAATGCATTGTGGGTCCTGCTATTGATTCGTTTGTGGAAGACTGAAGAATTCACTTAGAGGTTGGGAAAGATGCTCTAACTTAGTTGTAAATGACAAGATATTTTGTTGCACCCACTTGGGACTTGAGTTATGAACTGATTGATGCTAGCTGAAATTTTGTCAATTGTTGTATTCAACTTTGGAGGAGTTCTTGGTTAATGTATGGATTATTTGGTTATGGGGAGTACTGGGGGATGCTTGAGTGCCTCGGTTCTCATGGTTCCTGCATTTCCCATTAAGGGATGCACTGTATCCTCTGAATGGGAGAGGAATAAGTGATTCCTGAGCGTCTCTCCCATATGTCTCTTCTATTTGACTCTTTCTTAAACTAAAAAAAAAAATGAATTTTATTTGTTTTGTTTTATCTTTATCTTTGTATCTCTGGTTTATCTTCTTCTCCTTGCACTTGCTCATGGTGTGACCACTGTACTTTCGTAGTGTGCAAGACATTTCATTACAATAGATTCTTGTTTCTGTTATTGATTCTTATCTCCAAATAGATCCTGCTACTGCTGGTGCAAGTCAGAACAATAAAGAGGAAGTAGATTCTCGATCAGTCTTTGTAGGCAATGTGAGCTCTCTTCTCCTGTTTACATTAAAAATTTCTATTTTGCTAATTTAAAATTTTCTAATTGTCAAAATGGGTTGTGTATATTACTGAGATTATGTAATATGTTATGTCTGAAGTGATTAATTCAATAATGAGCCAATGTGTATATGTGTGCTCACTGCTCTTAGAAACAGAATGGAGGATTTGTTATGCCTGGAACATATGCCTTTATGTCTTGTTTTACATTAATTGCAGAGCAGATTTGGGCATAATCTTCTTACTCTTAATCTTGAGACTCTCTAGCATTCCATTATTATGCATAATTTAATGTTATGTACCAAAACATATTTCATGATTTGAGATTATGCACATGTTTACAGTGTCTGTATGTGAAAATGACATTGTAAAAATAATAGAATATGATAGAACTCCTAAATCAATAAGTGGTCTCGCATTCTTGTGACAAAGTGACAATATATTTCCAGCAGCAAGATCATAAAATCTTGTATCCTAACACTCATATAGGACAGAATTTAGTATGTTTCTTGCTGCTGTTTACTGCTTTTGTATGGTTTTGCTTTTGGTCGGCAAGTTGGTTTGTTTTTTTTCTTTTCATTGTTAGTGACTTTGTTGTTTGTGCACCTTGTGTCAGTCATGAGGATAACTGTAATATTAGTGATTTTTGGAGCTCCTTGACATGCAGAATTGATGCAATGCAGCATAAAACAGGATTACGATGTAAAGGAGATTTACTTATAGACAAAGATAAGGAAGGAAAAAAAGCAAGGGGACTGGAAAGTTGTTGATTAGATATAAATACATGTCCATTAAAAGACAGAAGAATATTTGATTTTACTGTTTGATTATTTTGACAAGAGTAGACCAATTTAATGGCCACTTTGTTGCAAAGAATTTCTATTCAAATAAACAGTGAATCAGCTGGATGGTTACCATGACATTATCCTTGTTAGTTTAGTTACTTAAAAAACCAGATTATAGCGTCTAGGATGCCAAGATTATATAGGATGAGTAATTTATTGATGGAATAAAGAGTATGTATAGAAATTTATGGAATTAGATAAAGCAAATCAACTCTCTCGAGGCCAACTCAAATCTATTGTTTTTTGTTTACTAAACTACATAATTTTAATTTTGGAACCTTACAAATTTGATGCTCCTCCAGTGCATTTGACTTTTGTTGTATCATGATTTAGATCCTATGTTTTACCTGACTTGTGTTCCACCTCAACATTAATTACAAATTTTACTGAATACAGCTCCTCTTAAATCTAATATTGAGTTTTCTCTAGTATCTCTTATTTCAAGCACTTGAAGAGCATGAACCAAGCCTTAGAAGTTAGAAATATGTATTCTTATTGCTTTTTCCTTTTCCCATTATGCTATGATTTTTTACCCTATAACCTCTATACTCAAATCCACACCTGCCCTAACCACCTGACCTTTTCCAATTGGCTATTGTCTTTCTATTACTGATGCTAAGCAACCTGAAGCCCCAAATTTCTCACTTCTAAAACAAACAGCTTTCAAAATCCTAAGCTGCTCAAATTAACCAGCACTGTTGAATCAATGAATTTTTATCCCACTTTACTGTGCATGCAACCTTATTTGAAGTTTATCTGGGAAGTGTTTTTTTTCATGAACCAATAAAATGATATTGATAGCTTTTCAGTACATTCATAGTTGTTCATCTGGGTCTTGCAAAGGTTTCCTCATGAACTTTGACTTTCATGCTGATTTGATTTCAATCAGGTGTTTGTTTTACTCAATGTCTTATCAAATGTCAATTGCCATTTATGGTCCTTTATACTATTTTTTTGTATGTCTGACTCCAATTAGTTATTGGATTTAGCTGACTTTTTTTTTTCTGGAGTATCTTAGCCAAAGTTGTCCATATTCGTTGTTGGTGTATAATGTGACTGCCTCACCGTTAATTGAATGATTAATGCATTAGTCTTCACCATACTCAATCTTGGAAATTTTGATATTTTTTAAATTTTAATAATATGAACTTTTAGATGGCAAGAACCTTCCTTATTTGGTGTTGAATGTGTTTTTAATATTTCAAAGTTTGATTGTGTTTTCAAGTGGTGGCGTCCTGCTTGACATAATGTCTGACTACACTCGCAGGTTATGCATCCATCTACAAGTTTTCTGGTTTAGTAATGCTGCAGTTGGAAGTATAGGATACAAATATATATTTTATAAGTGGAGAGAAAATTATGCTAGAAACATACGAAATTAGCAAAAAGAGAGGGAAAACAAATGATACAACACAAAAGAAGGGAAGGATGGACAAAAGTTTAAGAAGCAAAAGCATTAGTTGTTTTGGAAAGTGATGTTCATGGGATGGAATCATAGTATGTTGAACATACATATTTAGATGGTCAAGAGGAATGTAAGAAAAAGAACAAAAATTAGTTGTAAAGCTAACAATAATTTAGGGTGAAAATACAGGTCTATAGCATAGAAAGTTTCAAAGTTTTTGTGGTGGGATGGACAGAAGAAAGGATTAGGTTGCAGATCGAGATCGTGGATTCCTACAGGTGGGAAGAGGATGTTGTAGGTAAAGGACAGTGCATGGTATCTCCCATTTTGATTGCAAAGCCAAAGGACGCTTTTGGTGGTGCCTAGTGCAGAAAAGTATATAGGTATTATTTTCTCATGGTGAGGGGTCCTTGACATTCCTATGTTTACTTCCTTGGGATCAAGAGGAAATTTTTAATCAATTTTCTTTTTTACTCATGTTTTAAATAATTCACCACAAAATCTTAAGGAAAAAAGGGGAAGGGGAAGAGAAGATAAAAAAGGGAGGACAAGTTTTCCATGACATTGTTCATGAAACATACCCATTCATTTTGTAGTTCCATGATAAATTTGTTTCCTGTATAATATCTTGTTGGATTCAATTTGAAATCGGATGTTTTCTACTTTTTAAATTGCATTGAATCCTGAGAGAATATGAAGAATGCACATATATATGTAATGAATGAAGGCTGGAGTGCAGTGGATGCCTGACATCAAAATTACAGTACATAGTCAATGGGTGTATCATATTGCATGGTTGTTTGTTATAAATATTGATTAGACATTAACTGGTAAATTTTTAGAACTTCCCATATTAGAATAATGTTTGTTGCAATGCACAATTTGTCAACTGTTCTCATGGACAAGCGATAGGAAAATGATTGGCTTTACGCATGGCTTTGTCATCAATTAATCTCTTAGGATTGATATTCTCCACAGGTGGACTATTCATGTACTCCTGAAGAAGTGCAGCAGCATTTCCAATCATGTGGAACTGTAAACCGAGTCACCATCCGCACTGATAAGTTTGGCCAGCCAAAGGGTTATGCTTACGTAGAATTTCTTGAAGTAGAGGCTGTTCAAGAGGCTCTTTCGCTGAATGAATCTGAACTACATGGGCGTCAATTGAAGGTTAGAACAAGTGCCTCTTGCTGTTTCAAAAATATCTAGCTTTCCTTTTTGTAACCATCAATCTTTTCTGGACTTATTGCAGGTAACTGTTAAGAGGACCAACATACCGGGGATGAAGCAATATCGTTCTCGCCGGCCTAATCCTTACATGGGGTTTAGAGGCAGAGCCCCATATGCACCTCCTTTTGCCTATGCTCCTTTTGGATATGGGTACGTTGTTTTCAGTTCTTTTCTTTTCAACGTGTACTATTTTTGCTGTAATAGTAGACATGAAGCACTCTTTTTTAATTGCAGAAAGGTTCCAAGGTTCAGAATGGCGATGCGCTATAGCCCCTACTATTGAATGTCCAATTGTGCTGAAACGGAACTATTGATTATTGGATGGAACTCATGGAAAGACATAATACCCTACTCCCTGATATAGTGTCATGGCTGATGCTTCAGTCATTCAGTATGAAGGAATTCTCTGCCCACCGATTTAGCAGCAAACCTTGTAAACCTATGGTGTATCCTTCTGCTTTGCTTTGGTATTTGATTTTATTCAAATGTTCTTTGTAAAAGTATCCTTGTTAAAAATGGTTAATATATATGGGGTTTTCAGTTGCCTTTTTTCCTCTCCAATTCGTTATGGCTCAGTTTTCTTTGAGAAAAACAAAGCAATGGTGGTCCTATTTCTAATTGTTGTCCTAGACTAGCCTGTCTCGTGATTCTCAAAACCTATGGAAACCCGCAGTTGGTTATGGGAAAACATTGTGTGTAATGTCTCGAAAGTTCACAAGTAATAGCCTGAAAATAGTTGATTTGGTACATCATATTGAATTGTGTAATCAAGAGCATTTTCTCTATTATAGGAGCCACCATCGTCATACAAGCGGATAAATACTCATTGGTTTCAGGCAAAGCGTTATTTTATTTGGCTATCGGCAACTGCTTTCAAATGCGACTTCCCAATAGATTTTCCTAAGCCTGAAATAAACATCATTTACCATAAAATAGTTACTGATATTAATACTTAAAGAATAATTGTTTTTGTCGGCTAAAATGATGGATAAAAGCGAATGATACTTGTCGATCAATTCTATCCTTCTGTCCCACTTGTCATATTTTTCATCATACGATAGAGTAATTTTAAGACTCATAATTTTTTAACGTGATCAGAGATACCATTACATGGTTTACACATTATATTGTGGTATGTGACTTCTTAAAGACAGTCAACTAACAATGTTTATTATAGCTATTGAAATATGTGAAAAAACTAAAGAATACGATGTCTAGAGGCATACATCAGTTCCGGCTATATTCAATATCAGATGCTAGAGAGCGTAAAATAAACTAACCACTGGTCTGCATATATAGTATAAACGCTCAATTTTCAAATTAAAAATTTTAACTGCTTAATTATTTAATTTTCTCGCATGAATAATTTGAATATACACATCCATTAGTCCTTAAATAAAATTTTTTCACTTTCCTAGAATGAGAAATTGCATGGTATGGATGGGAAACAGAAAGAGACATAGCATGTAACTCCACCCATTAGAGTGTTTTGCTTGAGGCCTTGCCATTATCTACTTTCTACTTATTTCAAAGGAAGACTAGCAATCTTTCACCTTTTTGTTAACAAAATAATGGCAAAAGCTATCCCACCCCAATCTACACACTCAGAAGGGTACAATCTAAAGCTTATCAGAAATATAATTGCAGAGAGAGGACCCACCAAAATCATCAAAACAATGACATCCCCAGTAGCCTTTTATGCCTAGTAAGATTCATTTCACCTCACCATTATCATCATGACCGATACTTCGCCATAATGGTCTCCCAGGCCCCCAACACCACAAGAGAAACCCCCACCTTTATTCCCATTTACCATAAACAAACAAAAAGACCAACCCCTTCCACCACCGCTTCATTCCCAACCACCTTACTTTACCCATAGATAATAATAATTCATATAAAACACTCCCATTTCTTTATCTTAAAAAAACAAAAGTTAAACTATTTTCTTCTTGCCATTAATACTATTAAACGATACTGTTGTAAACATTGCTACATAAACTTTCTGATGATATAAATTTGTTACAATTTTTGAACGGGGTAAAATCATCAAAAATAAAAAATAAAAGAAGAGAAGTTTTTTGTAACAATTTCTCACCACAAATTTTGTGTAAGGACGTGAACCAAAGTTTCACATTTTGTGTCGAAAGTAAAACTTAAAATGAATAATACAACTTGTGAATAATTTAAAATAAAAATACAAAAAGAGAAGTTTATAAACCTAACTTGGCATATTTAAAATATATAACATTGATGATATCCCTTTTTTTTATCTTATTCCTCGTTTTTCACATTTATATAACATTCCACCTCCTCTATAGTCTTTAGAAACAGAATTTACACGTCACACTAAACGACAGAAACAGCTTAAAAATACACTCCTCCCAATCCACACCACCAGCTCCATTATCCATCCCCTGCTTCCGTTCCCAACAACCAATATCTACAACCATTAAAACAGTTTCACGCCACGTGTCACTCTGCTCAGACGAGAGTCTTACATGTCGAAGTCTGCGGGTCCCACATCGCAGGCACCAGGTACCTCCTTCCGTTGGAGCCGTTCGCATTGTAGCTGGCCCCGGTCACCTTATCCACGAGAACCCGACCCGGGTAACCCGGGTAAGCCCCACTTCCGAACACCCCCGTGCAGGCCGAAACGGCCTCTAACGGCGCCGTCGGGGGACCCTGGAAGTAACCGTTGTTAAAGGGATTCGTAACTGTGCCGGCAAGAAGAGTGGCTAAGTTAATAATCATTCCGTCGACGCCAACATCGCCGTTAGGCGCCACTAACGGCGGCGTCTGGGGACCGTAAATGGGTTGGTGGAAGGGCCACGCGCATTGCCCGGGGCACTGCGTTTCGGAGTTCCCGACCCATATGTAAGCGGTCCGGGCACCATTTTTGGCACTCCGGGTGGAACCATGGGTCCCGCAGCGGCTCATGCAGAAACCCTCAACGGCGACGTCTTTCGCCGTTAAGACGACCGTTATCGAGTTGAATTCGTTGAACTTTGAGGCAAGCGCGAGGAGATCCCTTCCCTTGAGGGCTTTCCCGAGGGAGTAAGCGGAGTGCAGGAACTGCTTCCCTACGACGAGCGCAGAGGATCCTCCACCCTTGTACTTCTCCGTGGTTTTCCACCACGTGGCGGCTGAAGGACTTGGCGCGCTCTGGGGGGAGTTTAGCGAGTTTATGAAGTCGATGATTATGGAGCGTTGGATCGGGGTGAAGGTTCCGTACCAGATGAGATTGACGGCGATGCGGCCCTTGAGGAGTTGGCCGTTGTGGTATTTGAGGACCAGCGGCTGCTCCTGCACCAGCGCCCCTGCGGTTAGTGAGGTTAGGAGGAACAGCGTCAGCACCGCAGAGAACGCGATGGCAGTCTTGTAATTAGAGGCCATGGATTAGAACAACGAAAAGTGAAAGTGAAAGCAGAAGAGAGAGAAATCAGAGTGTTTGATGATGGACACGAGTACGATGGAAGCCGCTATTTATATACCTGGTCACGGGGGACAGCTGTGGAGAACCGGGTGTCAACATCCTAGCACTCCACGTGGACTTTTTTCATTGGCTTCCCTTGTGCCACCCATTTAAAGGTTTGAATTCAACCCTGGTGACGCCGCGGTCTACAGTTTTTTTTTTTAATTATACTTTTATATTTTTTAAATTAATAATTAATTTATTTTTAAATTATTAATATATTTTAATTAATATTTGAAAATTATTTAATAAAATATTATCAATGTAGTCGATAATCTAAAAGAAACAAAATATAATAAAAAAAGACAACCACAAACTTTTTAAAAGATTTTTACAGAAAACAACAAAGATAGTATATTTGAAATTTAAATCCAAGTGTAACAAGGAATTTGAAATGAGTATCTTTGCATAGATACTTCCATTCTTTTTATGTAATATTAAATAAAAATAAATATATTTAAAAATAAGCCAAATAAAAATTTTATGTACTATAAAACTCTTATCAATAGTTAATATAACTATATATATATTTAAGATTAAAATTTGAGACTATGAATTCAAATAAAATGATATCATGTCAATTTATGTACATACTTGGTGTTTATATTTAAATTTTTAAATCATACAAAAATATTTAATATTATCTTTAATTTTTGATAAAAAATGACTATATTTTTGTTTTAATTATTAGAAATATAAAATTATTTTTAAATATATAAATTACTAATGCTTTATACTATTGATTTATTGTGATATCTATTAATACAACACTCGTTCAATTTTTATACAAGTGCATGTATTTACTAGCTATTAATAATATAAGCTACATTAATTTATGAAAAAATTGGTACTACCATTAAATAAAATTATTACTTAAATTATTTAATTTTATAAAAAAATTAAAAATAAATATAAATTTATGATATTATTAATTTAATTATTTTCATTCATCGTAATTAATTAGCTATTTGTTTTTTATTAGAGACAGTATTTTTATATTTAATAAATTAAAAATAAAAACATTAATATAATAAAATATTATTAGAGAGTTGAAAATGATTTATTGCGATTACTGATTTGACCTTACTCTGATTATAATTTTGCAATCCCGAGAATGCTTTAGCATGCGTTTCAGCACAAAAATTGAACCTGGTTGCGTGGGTCCCATGGGGAATATCAGTCACAATATCGACCTTAGGATTTGAACAAACGGTGAGATGGGAGGCATATAATTGGAATGGGTTCCAGTACTATGCAGTCTGCATCGAGGTTGATGAGATTCACGTCAGATGCAGAGTTCGAGGAAGAGTGTTTCAGTAGATTTAACACAGGCGCGCATCAACGTGTTTCTCGTCTCTTATAGAATTAACTAAACTAATTCAACTTACAGACTTTTCTAAATAATTAAATATCTAACTTTCAAAATAATAAAATAAGTTAATTGTGTTTTTAATCTTTAAAAAATTCAAATTTTTGTTTCTGTCTTAATTTTAAAATTAATTTTTAGGTTAAATTAATATGTAGATATCTATAGTTTGTTAGACTTTTAATTAAGTTTTTGCAATTAAAAAATATATAGTTTGTTAGACTTTTAAAAAATTCTTATAATTTGAAAATTACGTGATTAAGTCCTCCCTTTATTTATCTCATTATAATCTTGTTAGTTTAGATTGACCTGACAAAGTATGATATAGTAATTATTTTTTTTATTATGTTTACATAATATTTATTTGCATCTTTTATAATTTTTAAGGGTTTTTTAAATTCCAATTTTAACTATTGTTAGAGATAATTTTTTTTCTACCTATTCTTTCTAAATTGGTAAAAAATTTATGTGAAACATTATATAATATATAAGGTATACAAAAAAATATATTTTCTTTTTATTTAGATATTAGAATTAGTTGATATTTGAAAAAATATATATATTCTTAGTTGTTTATAAAATAGAAATAATAATTATATAATTTTTTTCTTTCTCTTTTCTTAATTGTCCAGAAATAAAATAATAAAATAATACTTAAAGCAAAATTTGTCTTTTTCCTTTAATTATTTGTCTTTATTTGTGAGTATTTAATTATATTAAATTATAAATATATTTTAAGATAGTTTTAATTATAAATATCTAATTAAAATATAAAATTAAATAAATTAATAAACTTAAAAATATGAATTATATAGTGTACCAATTATAAAATAAATAAAAATTAATATTATATAAAATGTTAATTACAATATATAATAATTATAAAGTAATTATATGAATAAATTTAAATAAAAAACGTATATAAAACATTAGTTATATAATATATTAATTCTAAGATAAATAAATAAATTTAAATAAAATATTAATTATGTATTATATTAGTTATATAAAAATTATTAATTGTAAATATTTGATTTATAAAAAAAATAATTCCAACAAATTAGTTATTTGTTGTTAATACAATTGTCCATACTATTAGATTTTGTTTAAACCCACAATAAATATTTAACCGACAAAAGAGACCAATGACATCGTGTTCAATTCTGTATTGAAACGATTACCAATTTCAATTCATAATACATGTCTCTCTTAAGTAGTTGATAAACCTTGTATTAAAATTGGTTAATAGTCACCAACGATGAAACTATATATAAAAAAAATGAAACATAATTTATTCTAATTTATAAGAACAATAAAAATATAGTAACAAAGAAACATAATTTATTTTAATTTGTTAATATATACGAAGCATATAGTGTCTCGTGGCAAGGAGTTAATGCCACATAAAAAGATGAAAAATAATTTCTTGAATGCATTGTTTGCCTTTTGAAGGCTGGCATTATGATGTAACTGCTCATCAAGTACGACGTATAACTTTTGAATGCTAACTTTATTTATTTTAATTTTAATGTTTTTATTTAAGTTTTGTTTGTTTATTTTATAATTACAATATTATATATTTCATATTTTTATATAATTACTACAATATATAATTGAAATTTTATACTATTGATATGTTTAAATGTAAAATTTTATATAATCTTATTTATTTATTTTATAGTTAATATATTTTATCATTACTATTTTATATAATTAATATAATATAGAATTGATATTTTATATAATTAATATGTTTATATAATGTATTTTTAAATAATTTTATTTTTTTATTTAAGTTTATTTGTTTATTTATTTATTTATTTTATAATTAATATTATTTAGTTAATATTTTAATTTTTTATTTATTTATTTAAGTTTATTTTTTAATTATTTTTTTAACTTTGAAGAAGTCACCGTGTATACCAGTGACATTTACATAACAAACTTTTTTTTTTTTCAAAAGAATTCGAGAGTGTGCTTACGTGGGATGCAGTCAATTTTTTTAGAAAATAGAAAAAGTTATGCAACACTGAAAATCACCATATAGCTTAGCGATTTTGCTATAATGTAACAAAAATCATCCCACTTTAAAAAAAAAAATCTATCCAAGAGAAAATTTTTATGTAAATTCACACTTTTCTTTCTTCTTTATTTTACATCCCATTTAAACAGAAAGAATACATTTTATCACTATTCGTTATTTTCATTTTTCTCTCTCAAAATCTATACAACCAAATAAAGATTTAAAGATATTGTAGTCAAGTAGTTATAAATACAACAGACAATTTTTTTAAAACAATATTAAAGTAACTTTATTATTTATATTTTTAATTTAATATATTTTAAGCTTTTGGTTAACTATATATATTTATATTTTTTTTTCTCAACACGAGTACAAGAAAAGTTTATAACATTAAAAACTTATCATGGTTCTTGAAAAAAAACGATGTTGTATATGAGGTAATAATTTTGTAATATTGAGATTAATATTCTATGTAAATTATCATAAAAGTGATATAGAAAACACTTTCCATATTAGTTGTATTAAAAATTAATAAAAAAATATTTTCTAAGTTTATTTTTTATCGTTAATCAATTTAGAATGCAAACTTGTTTATAACTTTTTAAATTCTTAACATAATTTTTTAGTTTAGTCATAAAAAAATCAATCTAGAAAGTTCTTCATACAACTAAATGTTGAAGATTGACAAATATTTATTTCTTACACGACTTTTTATATATGTTATACTAGAATCAATTTAAAAATTCATTTTTTACATTAATTCTTTGTATTATCTATCTAGAATATTCAATATTGAAAATTTTTAATTTGTGTAACAGACTCGTATTTTTGTTTTCACTCTAATATTTAAATATCATTTTTGTGGTTCCAAGATACCTCAAAGAAATGATAATGAAATTGACATACCCTTTGATGACATCAATCTTTTTATTATATAAGTATGACTTTAGTCTACATTGTCTCATTATACATCTCTTATTTTAATTTTCATCTTTTCATACATAAAAATGAAAAATACATGAATTTTCTCTTTTCTAGTAGTTAATTACATGGACTACATTTAAGAAATTTGCTTGCATTTTGTGTTTTTTTTTTTTTTTTTTTTGGTTTAATAGGAATGTCAACTTCTTCTAGCAAGTTGGCTTGATCTTCTTATCTCTATTGTTTCACATGTCTATTATCATTAACCTCCTACTCAAGTTATATTCATTCATATTTGTTAAAGTTTTCTTTCAAAGTATAGGTGGAAGTGATAAACAAATATTTTATACAATAATATTGTATCTTTTTGGGTAAAAATTTTAATATTCTTTACAAATACCATGAATAATTCACCTTTTTTTTTTAAATCAATACAACACAGACCTACAAATAGAAAAGAGAAATTTTTGCATAATTGGGTATTTGAGTGATGATATCAATAAATGGAGTATTGATGTGTAGTTTTCTAAAAATTTCTAAGAACTTAGCAAACTCCTTATCCTTTTTTTTTCATCTTTTAGCCTTTAGGAAAAGGAACACTTACCTAATTTGGTGTTGCTATGTTCTTACCTTCATTACCGACATCAATTGTGGCTTCCTTGGTGGGGGGTTTCATCCTTGGTGGGACCACCTTCTTCTCTATTTGTTAGGACTCCTTTAACTCTTTTGCACTTTTAAGAGTAAAGACCTTTACCTCTTTCTTTGGGGTTGACTCGATTTAGAGTGGTGGTGGTGGGCCTTGAACTCGTTAAGTCATGATGATGGCTAAGGTGGATATTTGACTCAAATGCCCTATTTGCTAAGGAGAATGGGAAGAGTCTCAAGCGAATAATGTTTATAGGGACATTGTTTATTTTTATCATGTTAGCAAAGCGCAGAAACTTCTTCAAGTGGGCGAGGGGATCTTTAGTGGGTAGCCCTTTTAACTGGCCCGCATTCTACATCATGATCAAAGTTGGCTTCAACTTGAGGTTATTGGTCTCCACCAAAGGGTAACAAATGTTGTCAATAACCTCAATGGTTAGAATGAAGTAGTCTAGTCGTGTCCCCTTTGTTACAACAATCTTTGTGGTTTCTTGCCATGTCATTTCTCAATCTCAAGGTCAAACTATAATTGGGTCTCTAGAATTGGGTTAGTACAAACAATGATAATAAAGATAAAGGAATATACAGTAAAAACACACAAGTAACAAATAGTGAAAAAAAAGGGGAAGGAAAAGAAAGTCTAATCCTAATAGGACGATATCCTAACTAGTCCCCGCTAATGGCGCAAAAAACTTGATGCAATTTAGTTGACGCTTAAGGGAAAACATACCCTATAGCGGTAGTAATAAGAACATGAGTCTACATATCATATCCAAGAGACTAGTATATCAGTTTTCGAAAAGTTTTGGTGTAGATTAGACAATCAAAATTAGAAAAGATTTGAGTAGATGGAGTAAAGTAAAAGCAAGAAAATGATAAAGAAGATTGTTTTTAGCTCTTTTTAGATTTAAGGGTTCTGATTTCATTATATTTTTTCTTCTTGACCTCAATTTTATGCAATTCTCTTTACTTCACCTTTTGCGTTACTAATTATACTTCTTAATGCTACTAGGGGACCTTATATAGTACTCCTAATATTCTTAACCTTAGGATGATTCCTATTTAGTCATTTAGAAACACATACTTCAATAAGTTAGAGGTCTATAGAAGTCACTATTGCTAATTAAATTAGAAGCCTAGGAAAAAGGTTGGTCATGTAATTCTTCTAAATCCAACTACCCTATAGTTCTACCAACTAGTTAAGGAACGACCACTTCTAACTAGTTGATTATCATGCAAGAAAGATTTGTTTATAAAGTATGCAATAGGATAATTCGATCAGTGAAGATAAGTAGAAAATTACATTTAAAAAGAGTAATCAAGGGTTCCAAGTGCAACTGTATCACAACCCTTAAAAATAAACCTAGTTACCCATATACATGATGAAAAGATAGACAAACATAATTAAAAAAAAATAGAACCTATAGAAGCTTAAGACTTTGCTCATTTGCTCAATGTCGCACTTTTTGCCTTATCTTTAGGTACCTTCCAAGGAACTTTGGGGGTGAGGGAAACAGTAGGAAGGATGGAAGTAGTGGAGGATGGAGTGGAATGACATGTATCAGGAGTGCTAGGAGTGAGTTCTACAACCTTCGGGCTGCTTCTTTTTATATTGTGCGAAGTTAGTCTTCCTGAAAGCTTGCACAAACGATGAGATAAAATAAAATGGCGTGCAGATAAAATAAAATGACATACAGATAAAATAAAATAATATAAAAGATAAAATAAAATAAAATAAACGATAAAGATAAAATAAAATAAGAGATGAAATAAAATAAAATATAAAAAATAAAGATAAAGTTACATAATTTTGCTGATCTTCTATGAGTTCATCTATTTTGGCCAAAAGTCCTGAATTTTGTTGCATTTTCTTCTTTTTTTTTTTGTTTATGGATCTGTGTTGCATTAATCTTAAAAAAAAGTGAATTATGCATGGTATTTGTAAAGAGTATTCATAATTTTACTTCAAAAGATACAAGATTATTGTACAAAATATTGGTTTGTCAAAAAGCTTTAAAAGAGATGAATAAATATTTCCCAATTAAGTAGAATGTCAACAACATAAATGATGAACAAAGTAGACAAGAAGATCAAGCTAATTAATTTTAGAGGAAGGAATTGACGTTATTGTATAAAAAAACAAAAAAGGAGCTAGCGGTCAAATTTCTCAAATGTGGATCATGTAACAAAAAAAGAGAAGATTCATAATTTCTTTGTCGTTATCTATGGAAGGAAATAACCCTTTAAGCTAGTTGAAACCATTGAACATTTGATTTTGTCCGACCCTTTTATTTATCATTTTTCTTTCATTATGACTAATTTATTTTAAAATAATGATATATTCCTTTTGTTGCTAGCCATCCCAAGGACCTTCCGCCTCCATCAACTATCCGTTCTGGTTCAATTTCAGCCTCGTCTAACTTTCCCTTCTACCAACCATCCAAATGAGCATGTAAATGGGTGCTCTACACTCCTTTCCGCTCTCTACCCCTGTCAAGTCTATTGGGTGAGCGTTCAAAGAGCCAAAACAACTAGAAGGTTGCTTTGCTTTATCTACTTTTCACATTTTGCTTTGCGACTCTACTGCCACCAATCACCCAAAGAGGCATCCAAATAGTTGGAAGACTGCTCTACTTTGCTCTCTACAATTCTTGCTTTGCTTTCCACCTTTTGCTAGCTGCCAAAACCTACCAAAATTCCCACTGCCATGAGATTATCTCCATAAAAGTTCACTAGAACAAGCCATTTGCAAAAGAAAATAGACAACTTGAATTAAACAATTAGTTTATGAAAGTTTATAAATACCAAAAATGAACGAAGTTCAAGGGCTTACAACGAGAAGTGAGGAGAAGGACCTAAGAAAAATAGAGTATTTCGTAAGTGTTTATCAATGAAGAAGCTTACAAAATTTGGAAGAAGAGACCTCAAAAAATACAACACCAATTCTTGAAAGAGCTTACAAGCTTACAAAAATACAAGAGAAGTAACGGAAAACACCTGCATAAATTGGTATTACTAATCACTCTAATTTAATTTCAATTGTGTGTAAAGGTTTTTGCTGACACATGTAAAACTCCTTGATTTCATGACCACACACAAGTAACCTTTGGATGTTGTGATCCTTGGATACCTATTTGGACGACTCCCTTTCCATATTATCAACCTATCTTTTGACTTGTCTAGATCCTTTGGACATTGGGATCTTTGGACGTGTTTATGTCTTTTGGATGCCCATTTGGACAATTGTCTTTTCATATTATCAACCTATCTTTTGAATTGTGTGGGTCCTTTAGACATTGGGGTCTTTGGACGCGTTTATGTCCTTTGGACGCGTGTATGTCCTTTGGACGCTAGGTGTATGGACACTCTCTTTGGATGCTGAGGTCTTTGAACGTGTTTATATCCTTTGGACGTTGGGATCTTTGGACGTCATTTGAACAACTCCCTTTCCATATTATCAACCTATCTTTTGACTTGTTTAGGTCCTTTGAACATGAGGGACCTTTGGACACGTTTATGTCCTTTGGACGCTGGGGTTATGGACACTCCCTTTGGACATTTGGGGTCTTTGGAACATTTATGTCTTTTTGGACGATACGTCTTTTGGACGCATACGTCTTTTGGACGATTCCTAGAGGCCTTCGGATGACACCCTTCGAAACCTTATCTAATGATAATAATTTTAGATGCACTTCTTGTTTGATTATTACAAAATCTTTAAATAAAAATATATAAAAATAATTGAAACGTAAGTTTAAGTTAATTAAAATGTTTATAAACAAATCCTTGGTAATAACCATTTTGGACGCACTTCTTATTTGAGTATTATAAAACTCTTAAAATTTTAATGATAGTCATTTTATATGCACATCTTGTTTGACTATTCTAAAAAAATAAAAATAAAAATATTTACGACTTTCTTTCTAACTAAAGAACTACGTAACTTTTATTCCTCATTACATAAGGAGATAAGTAAGAGTAAGGAATCACTATTCTCATGTTGAAAAATAAAAGATAATAATAATCCCTTTCTCTAAAAAACAATAAATTTGTTTAATAATAAAATATTCATAAATAAATAAACTAATAAAATATCTAAGAATAATCTTATTTTTTTTAGGTAAAATAAATATTTGTTGAAGTTACGTTAATTTTGCACATTGAATTAAAGATAACCGTCTTAAGATAGATGTTGTAGGATGATAACATCTTTACTATATGAAATCAACTCTTAAACTTAAATTTGGTTTCAAAGATTTTTTTTTCTGTTTTTTTAATGTTTTTCCTTAAAAAGTATTAGTAACGACTGCTCTATTCTTTTAATTCTTTTTTCTTTTCATTCCGTCACTACCCTAGTTGTGACAATAATAATATTTTTTTTTAACATAATTTTGAGTTTTGATATATTTACGAGATGTATCATTTATATAAATAATAAATGAAATTGTTCTACGTGTTTTCTATAACTATGGTTTTTTTTATTTATAATTTCTGAATTAGAAAATCATATATTAAGTAGATGTGATGTAATTAAATATTTTTTTATAAAAAAGCTTTATAAATCGATTGTTACCATAATCAAAGTAGGAAGCCATTTTCTAAATTAGTTGTTGGGAGAAGTGTTGCAGAAAAAAAAATTATATTAGTTCTCGCTTTAACTAGGATAGAAAGTGAATTTCATTTTGGAATCGATATAAAAAGTACATATTTTCTATATAAGCTAATTCCATATCTTTCCTGAAACGGGTGTAGAAAGTAAAAAAAAAAAATATGTAAATTTTTTTTATACTAGTGCACATGCTTTGAATTTTTTATTAACATTTTTTTTTGGTTTCTCCTAGCGCATTGGGGACAAATCTAATTAGTATCTCGGATCTACTATTGCCACTAGCTTATGGAATTTTTGTACATCCCAGAATCGAACACGAGAACTCCCATTAAATAAATGGTTACTAGTCATCTGAAAGTAATAGTACCTTAAGCTATTATGCTGATCATCGAGTTTTTCATTAACATTTTATATTAAAATATAATAATTCTTTTATGAATTAATAATGTTGGACTATGAAATTTAATTCAATTAGAGAGGTATTAATTAATTGATAAATTGTTAATTTATCAATCTAAAAGTGTTTCTTATCCACCAAATATAAATTTATTCTAACATATTGGAAGACCATTGATAAAAAAAAACATTTTTTATGTCATCAATATTGCAATTATTTAAGCATGGACAATAAATGTTTAACAAGAGATAATCACAAATGGTTTTTTGCACTGCAAAATTCATTGAAAAAATGAAGTAATTTTAAGGAGCTTAAATGAAATTACATTTTGAAGAAGAAATTGATGAGCTATAGAGCTATAGAAAAAATTATTAATGATCTCAATTATTGCATGAAATGGATGTCAATCATATATTGAATGATCTGGATGAAAATAATAAAATTTTAAAGGTATAATACTCACAAGAAATTGTGATTGGTATCATTAAAAATAATCCTAAGAAAGAAATTTAGAATGATTCAGTTAGTATTTTAGAATTAATTACAAAAAGAAAAATATTTTTTTAATTTTCAATATAAGTAAAAAGATATTGGGTATTAATATATAGAAGTGTAACTATATACTTATTCTCTCTAATATAATTTGTCTTTGATAATACTTGTTTTAGATCCATTTCGAGTTTGTCACAGGCCACATTTACTAGCTTCCTCACCAATTCACAAATACATAAGGTATTTCATGCATTAGGTATTTCTTAAACACTTCAGCATCTCGACTTTTAACTTGATTTTGTGCTTTGAGCATCTCAACTTTTAGCTCAACCTCGTGCCTTGAGTATCTTCTTGGCAACTCAACCTGAAGCTTTAAACATTCTTTTTCTTGGCCTTACACTCTATACAATATGGTTCTTTTTGTCTTTGGATTGACGTTTTATTGTCTTAATATTACTCATCCAGGTCTCTACCACAAACTTGTCATTTCTAAATTACTTTAGTTGTCAGTGCCTTACATTAGCATGAACTATCGTTTTTGAAGACAACTGTTCTAGACCCATCCTAGGCCTGTCACACAACATAAGGCCTCCCCCTAACATTCATTGTCCTTCTTGCTAATTCACATATATACAAGACATTTCATGACTTCAAGTATAAATTTAACTCCTCTTTACATATATTACACATTTACTTATTTGAACATTAGGTTATTTTGCAAGTTCGTTACTTGTTGGAGATTACTCAACGACTTATCATGTGCACATGTAAGGGGTATGAAAGATTCCAAACAATACTAAAAATTATTAATCACATAAATTATTATGATAAATAATTTTTTAACAATTTTATTATTAAAAAGTTAGAATATAATTATATACATTTAAGTGTGAGACTAATAAATTAGAAAAAGTAATTAATATTTTTTTAGAAATCACAGATATTTTTATTAAATAAAAAAATTTGAAAAAGACATACAATACGGGACAAATGGATAATTAAATTAAAAAGTCAAAAATAATAATAATAGGTTCCTAAGGTGATATCGATTTTCAAAACCGTGTCCGTGTGACCCTAGGGGTAGGCCGCGGGGCAGGAGGAAGCTTATTCGAAGATCCTAAATAGGTCAGCGTACTGAATTGTAGTCATATTTGGCAAAGTAGCTCCAAACTAGTTGTTGGCCATGCCCTTGCCCTTGTGGGTGGTCCTCCCACCACAAATTTAGATTTTTATTTCCATCTTATTATTCTTGTTCTCAACCACTCTCTTTTATATATATATATTTTTTACACAATAATATTTCAATAGATAATTCAATACTATTTTTTTAAAACATAAAGATTATTGAAGAAAATATTGTCTTTTTTAATAAAATATTCTTCGTACACTTGACCAGAAATAGAATCTTTAGTCTATGTGTTTAAAATATTTAACTGTCTACCCATGTTGGTTGATTACTCACTTCCATCTTTATTTCCTTGGATTTGGCTAGCCTTTTTCTTTTATTCAACAACACCTTCCTTTCTTTTTTATTTTCTTCTTTACTTTTTATCTTCCAACGTTTTGAGAATTTCGAAGAACATGTAATTGGGACGGTGCCGTCTCTATGAATTTGGCCACAAGTAATTAATGGAGTTTTAAAAGTGTAGTGGTGGCCTGTTGTTAGAATTCAAGGAAACAAACAAAAATTCCATTACAATCTGTACCGCACAAAACAAAGAAAATGTAATGCATCCGAAGAGATGGCGATGACACGAGGGAAATTTTGAGGATGCAAATAAAGTATTAATGTGCATCACATATTTACAATAGGAAACAGCTACTCCAATCTTAATCAACACACTACATTCTTATTTATATACTTAAAAATAAATTCACTTTAAATATTTATTATATGTACACATATATAAGACCCAATTTTAAAGCAAAAAGCGCGAAAGCTAAGGAGGCTCATAAGGTGAATGTTTCATTAGTCGTATGAACTGGTCGAAAAAAGATGGTTAACAAGGGAATTTGAATTTGAAGTGAAGTGAGCACTTTATCTTTACTTGTCTTTATATGATGCTGTAAAAGAGACACGAGAAAAATAGTAGTAGGTAGTGTGGATAAAAAGGAGAGTGAAATAGAAGGCAAAGAAAGGGTCACGTGCTGTGATAGTGAGTAACGAAACAAAGAAGGCGTCGTCGGCAACACTCGGAGACAAAGGTTTGTGTCTGCTTCGAGTTGAAACCATAGCGATTTAATTATCTTTTGCAATTAACCAATTAGGACACGTTTTGTGCACAACACTGGATAAGCCAAACATGCACGCGTCGTTGCCTTGCCAGACTTAGTACTAATTCAGCCACAAAATGTCTGCTCCAACTGGACAGGTTCATGTAACAAAATTAAGTGCATGAATGCTACAGTTATTATGTCCAACTCCTATTTAAGTTGTGACGTAGATATCAAGTGACCCGAATCTCTTTATTTATTATCATAATCGATACTTCTAATTTTTCTAACTAGCTTTTAAATAATCTTCTTAAGTATTATTTTATATTATTAAGATGCTCAATGTTTTTTTTTTGTTAAATACTCACTTAATTATTACCGACAACTATTATTGTTACCGGATTGTACTTTGCCTAAAATTGCTCATGGGTTGTCATGCAATTATCGGTTATAATTTGTCATTAAGGAAAATGTTCAATTACTCAAGTTATAAGCGTCACTAAGTTTCTAACAGTGGCTTATGCAGCAACACTCGGTGATATTATTTAGAAAATTCAAATTTACGTGTACCATTGTATCTCTAATTGATTTTAATAGAAAAAACAATTTTAATTATGATTAAATTTGAATTTGAGTTTTTTCTACTTTGTAAAAGTGAGGTAGGATTTGAGTTTGAGGACGTGATCCGTCTCTCAACCTGTCCCGCACCCCCACATACATATATTAGAGTTAAGAATATAATTTTTATACTCTAATTTTTTATAATTATTAAAAGTATATATTAATTATTATAATAACTAAATAATTTAAATTATAATTAAATAATATAATTAAAATTACACCATTTTTTATTACTTTTATATATTATTTGATTTAAAATACAATTAATAATTCAATATATAATTTATTTAAAATTACATATAAGTAAATTATTATTTTTTTAAATTAATGAACTCTTTATAAGTTTTTTCGACTTGAAAATAAAGTTAAATTTTAATTTTTCATACTCACCTATTTTAAATTCATCTCCAAACTCATCCCATCTGGTATTTAGTAGAAGGGGAGATTTGAATAATCAAACTCACCCAATTTCCTTAGTTGTATGCTTGGTTTAGTATAATAGAGTTTGTGAATAAACAACCAAGAAATAAAAAAGTAACGTTGTTTAATGAAAATGAGTAAGAAGGAAAAAAAAAAAGTGAGTTATGCGTCTTTTTATTTTCTTGCTTATGTGTGCAAAAATACATACAAAAAATTACAAACTTTACGTTGTGTGACTATTCAAAATGTTAGAAATATATGTTTAGGGACAATTTTTTTGTATTTAAAAGCAGTTTAAAACTATCATCAAAATTATAATCATTTTTTTAAATAATAATTGATTGTAACCTGCTATAATATAATCTATTAAAAGTGATTTTAATCTATTAAAATGGATATTTAATTAATTAATTTTTTTCTAATTTTTCTAAACCAAATACTTCTCATATTATCCTATTCTGCAAGTGTTTTCATTCACTCATTTTTATTTATTTATCTTTTTTTTTTTTACTCCTACCAAACAAACTCATAGTCTTCTTGCTGTTTCTTATCCCCGCTTAAAAAAAAAAAAAAAAACTCACCCGTGACTCATCTCATTTTCACCTAATTTTATCAGAATCAAGTTTTACTCACGTTTTCTTTACTTTTGTAATGCCCACAATAATGACTAATATCTTCATGATTTTTTTTTTTACATAAGTGGAATTGTGTTGTGAAAAAATTTAAATTTGAATGTGTTTTGGCTTTTCCTTACTGTTTTGCTTTTTCTTTTATGACTACTAGTATCTTCTATACGAGACAGTCGACAGTCTTGTTTGCTTATTATTTGTTCACATTTTTTAAAATTATTTTTCGTAGTAAAAAACATTAATTCAAAATTTGTACTTGTAAACTGGTACGTGCATAATTCAATGTATGACAGCGACAAACAATAAACAAAAATTAAAAATTAAAAATTAAAAAGAAAATATAGAGTGAGCAATATTGCACATCAGAACCCGTTGAAAAGCAAAATATCAAGGCAAAAGCAATGGAGGACTGATCCAATTAACGATTGGTATAAAATATAATAATTTAATTGCATTCAGAAGATTGAAAAAAAATATTTATATTAATAAATATCAACTAATAATATAAAATTTTAATGCTAATATGTTAGTAGAAAATGATATCCTTATTTATCAAGTGAATTTTTTTATTGAATAATCACTACAAAAGAATTCATTTACTAAAAGTTTGTTATTAACCCCGCTTCCATTATTATTGAAGGGTAAATATAAATAATGTGAGTTTATATTAATGAGATAATATATGGTACATACAATTAATTTTTTTTTAAAAGTAAAATCAAATTTGTTAGATACAAATAATTTGATATTCTTGTATAGATCTTCATCTCATCTAAAATATCTTTACTTTAGTGGTTAATCTTATTTTTTTTTCTTTTTTACTTAATAAATTTTTATTTTATTTAATATAATCTAACAATTTTGTTTAAAATAGGAAATAAATTACTATCAATGAAATTAAATAAATAGATTTAATCAGTGCATTAATTTTTTTTCTGTAATAAATGAATTAAATTGATTTCCTTAGCATGAATTAAATGAACAATTGATAAATAAATTATTTTGTCCCTCTCCTTTGAGAGCTTCTCTCCCATGTAGGTAATTTTCAAATTAAAACACCAAAACATAGTAAGCCCCAAAATCTATATCTTTAGCACCCTTCTTTTGCCGAGCCACTCCAAAGTAAAATTGAATTGGGTAACACCTTTCAAGTAGTTCACGAAATAGTATGTAAGAAAGACCTATCGATTTTGCTCCAAATCCACCGGATGATTTTGAATTGTGCCATGTAAACTTTCATTCAAAGATATATCTATCAGATCAATGCTATTTGTAAATTCAAGGAAATTAGATCAACACCGTTATTGATTTATATTGTTTCTATTGTTTCTATTCCTTTTTCCTCATTGACTATAACTAATGAAATTTTCGTACCCAAGGGCATTTGTCAAGCTACATACGCAAATAGACGTGCCATATACATGGCCTGATGGGCATTTTTCACTAGTCACACAAGCAAATAAGCATTACAACACGACACGTTAAGGGTGAATTTCAGCCTTCGGAGAAATTGTCATCTAGTTTGGGACTATGGTTATAGTCTCTATTAGTTTTTAAGTGACACATAATAATAATAAATTAATTTACAAAAAGATTTAATTATGTGTAAGTCATATAATAGTTAATTGAGATAATAATGGTTGGGGATCATGTAATTTTTTTTCTTCTACCACTCTTTTTCATAATTGCCTTAATTTCTCCCGAATCAAAAATTGGAAGCTAATCCTATATAGTCCGGTAAAAAAAACCCTCTTATATAAATTTATTTATTATTTATGAATCATTTATACATCTTTCACTCTTAGGTTGTAAGATAGTTATTCAAAAATAAAGATATTTAATAAATAAATTTATAAGATATTATATAATTTAATTAATAAATTTTAATATAATTTAATAATTTTTAATAATACAATAAACAAATTTATATAATTAAAATATAAATATTTAATAAATAAATTTATCATCTTTATTTTTAATATTTTTTATAAAATAAATGTGAATAATTTTATTTTTTCTAAAGACTTAATTGCATTTTAAGGTAAATTAAAATTAAAACAAAATTTACAAAATTACATAAGGATATTAAAATATACAAACAAAAAAATTAGGATTAAATTTGTGAAATTTTAAGAGTTGGAAAGTGGAATAAAGCTTTTGACTTTAAGATCAATTTTACCTATTATTATAATTTTAAGAACTAAATTGATAGATAATTTATAATTTTAGGGACTATTTGACTATTTTATTTATTTTAATGATTAATTTGATTGTTGATTGTAATTTTAAAAATTAAATTGATTGATAATGTATAATTTTAAAGATCATTTATGTTATTTTATTAATTTTAGGATTAATTTGATCAATTACTATAATTTTAAAGGTTAAATCAACAATTTACTCTTAAAAGAAAAAGAAAATTTAACACAAATTTATACATGAAAATAAAAATAGACTCCAAAAACAAGTTCTCAAAAGTACAGACGTTAAGTAGCAAATTTGATCTAAATATATTAGCTTCTCTGCTTGTCCAAAAAAAGAATACAAACAAACATAAAAATTAAACAGTAGATTAGAGAAAAAGGTGAATACCAATTGCCAAATCCCTGGACTCGTACCCAGTTGATAAGCTTTATTTTGCTTAAGATAGACCCAATTTCGTTATGTTGTAGAAAAGGAAAATCCCTTTTGGTTTAGAAGTTAGAACCATTAGTTCATTATGTGTTCCATCTTATGGACCCCACCACATCCGAAGGAATTTCATATGGATTTAAGAAATTAAATTTAACTTATTGTAAGAATGAGTTGTTCCAATACATTCTAGTATAATATATTTACAAAAATATTTAAATAATTATATATTAATAATATAATTTTTTAATTTAATAATATTTTGTCAGACAAAATTATATATAATATTAAAAGTAATGTAGTACGTCAATAAATTAAATTGACCTAATCATATCTTACTTATGGTTGAGTGAAATTTAAATTCATAAAAATATAATTCTATTAAAATTTGAAGGAAAATAAGAAAAAAAATAAAGTCGTCTTATTGGGCAGATTCAGATGATATCGAATTAGTAAGAAGGTTCACTCCTGACTGGCGAGTCCTCACCGCCCAGGGCACTTGTTTTGGATTTGTCCATTTCACTTCCATAAATTGGAATTAATAGCCTTCTATTCATTCATAGTGAAAAATAAGAATTAGTATTGCATGCCAAGTGCCAAGTGACAAGTGCCAAGTGCCAAGTGCCAAGGGCAATATTACCAAATTGAGATTTATACCAACACCGAATTCCATAACAACTTTATTTCCTTCCATCCATAAGCAACATGGGAAGAAATTTATTTTCTTGGGACTTTTTTGGATTATCTGTTTAGTTTAATTTTACATTAATTTTATCGTAATTATTCCTTTTCTCGAAACAAATCCATAACTGTGCTTAGATCAGCGGGTTGGTTGCGGTCTGGCGTGCGATGTGAGATTTGTGTAGGTCATTTTTTAAGGGCATTGTGACTCATGTCATGTCCTACGCTTTGCATTTATGAAAGGGGTCTACAATACGTGCAATAATATTTTTATTATTGTATATGGCTATCATTGGAAGAGAGTGAGAGCATTTAATATCTAATAAAAATGAAACCCATTGTGACCAAGGGGGAAAAGAAAAGAATATGAAAACAACAAAGTGAAACTTAGAATAATGCAGGGAATGGGCACATCCAGCTGTCTTACAATTTCGTGCATTTTGATGTACAATTAATTTATCGTAGCCTATGGCTTTGTTCTCTTCTCACATTTAAATCGTGTCCAATGGAGACTTGGGGGGACCATTGCATCTATTCTCAGCAAAAATGGTCAAACAACTTAAAGCTTTGGGCGTCACCTACCCCAATACAGCTGCAAGCGTCCAATTCTTTATTTTCGGCCACTTTTCAGAATTGGACCAAGTTGTTTAGAGGCTCGTGGTAGTAATGCCAAAACAACTTGAGAAAAAACCTTATCTTGTTCATCATTTTTAGCACTTGTTCTACCTTTCCATTTTGGCCTCTTTTCCCTTTTCTTTGTTCCAAAGAGCAGTGAATCAATCCCTAATTATTTAAGTCATTTTTTCAACCTTTAGAAAGAAAAAGATGGTAAGAAAACAATCAAATACTTTCTTTTTTAGAATAGGGACCCCGTGCAAGATCATAAAAAAAAAATCAACTTCAACCAAAAATTATAATAGAATTTATATATCCATATGAATAAATAAATAAAAAATCTAAGAATTAATCAAACTTCAATAGAATTGGTGTCAACGAAAATTTGATTAGATATGTCAATTTTCATTAATAGTTAAATACTTCTTTTGAATTACACATAGGTTTGAGATATTTTTTCTCGAAACCCTTAATATTTGAAAATCACGTTGAATTTAATCTTTGGATACGAAAGAACCACTTAACTTTTCCTTAATACTTTTATTTTTATTTTTACGAGAGATGATGATTCTCTTATATAATTGACTTAGACTTTATTTAGTAAAAAAGACATGGTGAAAAAATAAGATAAAGAGAGAAGAAATAAATGAGAAATTAAAAATAAGTAAGGTTAACAACAAAAAGAAAAAAAAATAAAAGAGTTTTATTTTTTAACTCTCTCCAAAATAACATGGAAATGTAATAATAACATGAAAATTGAAGAAATAATCAATTATTATTGTTGATAATTGATTGTGACCATTTGTCTATTGATAACAAATAATCAATTTCCAAAATCAATCCATTATCATGTTTTATTAGAACTATGACATTTATAACACCATATAATTCATTAAGAGTTTTAATCAAGAGTCCAACATAAACAATTAAGAAACCAACATAATTAATAAAGTGACTTGAGATAATCAATTATCTCACAATTTTATATTCTATTTTTATTTTTCTTTTTTATATTTCTCTTCAACCAAACACCCAAAAATCCACACTATTCTTACTATATCAATTCACTCTATTTCTCTCTTTTCTATTTTTATCCACTTTATTTTTTAACTATTTCTTTTTTTTCTGTCAAACACACCTTAAAAAAAAAAGATAAAATTAGAAGTTTACATTAAAACTTGAGTTATATCAACTAATTAATAGAGTTGAAAGTCAACAAAATAAGAATTTTAAAGTAGGTTCAATTCAAGTGATCAATATATTTAACTTGTCAAAATAAATTGAGTTGGGTTAAATGATTCAATCTCTCAACTCACAACCTGCCTTGTATAATCTATCAACTTAATAAGTCAAATACAAGTTGGATTAGATTGATCATCATATTAGATTTTTTATTTTAGATATTTTGATAAATTGTTTGGTTAAATATTATTTTATTAAACATAATATTTTATGTATCAATATGAATTTCATGTTGTTTTGTTCTATATTTATTTAATTTATGATGATAGTTTTTAAAAAATATTTGTGATACTCCTATTATATATAACATAATCGTGCTAAAATAAAATTTTTCTTAATTACCCTTCAACACATACCTGCTATTATAAAATAACTTAAACTCCCTTAATTACTTAAATATATAATATTACACAAAATTTACCCTATCTTTTAGAATGTTTCCCACCTTTCCTTCTTTCTTCCATACTAAAATATATATTAGTTTAAGATTTTGCTATTCAAACGAAAAATTCTTATTTATTATTAGCATCTCGTTAAATTATTTTGTTTATTAATTAAAAAATATTTTTAGGATAACAAAAGATTTTCATGTCTTTTTTAGGCTTTCTAGCCTTTAAACAATTTTCTTAAGCTGTCGAATAATTAAAAAAAATGGCTAAAGTGATTATTTTAAAATTTTTAAACTTTATTTTTTTTAGCAAGTATCTATGGACAAGTATTGATAAATTTTGCATGCATCTGTTTAACAGATACTTGTGAATGAGGTGGACATGAATAAATTTTATTCCATGAATAAATTTTATTCCATGAAACAAGTAATAAGTGACTATTATCTATGTTAACCCAACTCATTTTTCTAACGAATTGAGGAAGAGTTGAATTGAATTATGTCGATTCATTTTGACATTTTAAACCAAAATAATACAAGATATTTTTAAAAGAAGATCAAGAAATATGATTTTACATAACTTTAAGAGATTAATTAAATTCATTTTAAGACAACACTAGCATCTTTTATTGTTTCTCGTGCCCATATTTGGATAGGTTAATTATTTTTTAAAATTCTTTCAAAACCTTTTTTTTAATAGAAAAGTGATTATTTTTAATAAGTAAATTAAATCATTATTTTTATTTGATACTTTTGAAAATTATAATTACTTTAGACCTCAACTAAACAAATTTAAGTCAAATAAACTAATATAAGAGAATAAAGTTCTCTTAATGTCTATTTTTATAATTTACAACACTCAAATATAATATTTTAACTTTTTTTTACTAGCTAATAGTAGTATGTTGTAAATAAGATTTTTTTTATAGGAGCTTGTAATATTTTTTGGGATATTATTTAAGTAGCATTTTTAAAAATGCTAATTTCTTATATTTATTTTTTATTCTTAAAATATTTATTTGATACATTATATATTTATTTTATTTTTATAAATTTTTTTGAAATGTTTATTTTATCTATTATACTATTTACATGATTTATTATATTATTTTAACATTATATTTCAAGAAATTTTAATTATTATATTAATTAAGATAAAATAAAAATAAAATTTATATAAAATATCATATAAATATATCTATTTTTATCATTTTATATTTATTACTTCAACATATATTTTTACAAAATACCTATAATTTTTTTTAGACCAAACACCTATAATTTAATAAGCTAACATAGTAACTTTTGACTACCAATTCATTTTTCATTTAGTTTTTCAACTACTTTTATTAAAAATAACATATGGATTAATAAAATAATTTATACGTGCACCTAATTAATTAATTAACACCTGGGATATGAGAATATGTTTAATATTTAATATACTAGCTAATGAATATAAATTATTAAAATTTTCTTAAAGCAATATATAAGTATAAGTAATAATTCTAGAGGTATTCCTTTAATATTAGATATTCCTACCGGCCATCGATCTTATCATTTAAATAATTGGGTCTTTGTGTAGGAGTGTTCACGTACTGAATTGATTTCGTTTTGAGAAAAAAAAATCTAATTCAATCATTTCAATTTTATTTTTTATAATCCAATTGATTTAATTTTAAAATTGAATTTAATATGATCAAATTCAATTTATTATGATTTGGATTGGAATAATTTTTGTTTTTTTAAAAAGAGTTTATAAATATTAAAATAAATAATAAAACACAAATTATTCTAAAATTATTTTTGTCACTTGTCACATATATATATATATATATATATATATATAACTCATAATATAATCAAAGTATACATTTTAATTGTAAGGTAAATATATATAATTTTAAAATCTCTCAAAGAAATAATACACAATAGATAACAAATTAATTTCTATTTCATACAAGTTCTTAAAACATGTAGCTAATTATTACAACAAAGTTCAATTCAATTTAAATTGAATCGGTTTATAACAAAGAATTTAAAATTCAATTCAATCCAAATTTCAGTTGAATTTTCACGATTTATATTGATTTGGATTGGTTGATCGATGAACACCCATACTCTCATCATCTTTTATTTATTTTTTGTTCTTAAAGTACTCTTTATTTAAATTAGGTTTTTATTGTCATTCTGTATTTATATTTAAGATTTATTGATAATAACTATTAGTTAATTTTAAAATAAACTTTTGTTTTAATGTGTACTGATAATATACTTTCAAAAGTGTATCATTTAAAAAATTTACTGACGATTGCCTACTAAGAACATTTATCAATTAAAAAACGAAAAAAATAATTTTAAATTTTAATATATTACAAAATCTCAAGGATTATTTTTAAATAACTCTTATGTTTCTTTTAATTTTTTTAAAGATGTTTATTAATAAAATTTATTGATAATAATATCGACTAATTAAAATTAATAAAATCTTGGTTAGGATTCATTTTTCTGTCCTATGTATAGTAGAATCACCTTCCCAAGAATGAAAATAAGTCATTATATGTTTTATGTACTTATAAAATAAAATTTCTATTCATTAATTATATATATATATATATATATATATCATCTTATTTTCACTTTTTTATTAATTGTCATTATATCTGTCACTTTCTTTCTTTTGTTTCTATCTTTTTCTTCTTTCCATCCACACACTTTAAAAATAAGGTATATGTTACTCTTTTTTTTTTTTTTAAATAAAGTGTATGTAGCATGCAATAATATGCAATGAACGAGACATGCATCATAACAACAGGGAAGTGCGAAAATTGAAGATGTGCACACAAACAGGCTTAAACAGTAGTAATAGCCAATAATTGAGATTTGAGAGCCTAAAATGCATAGTCACCCTCATCCCTACAACGACCGACATCACATTTTTTGATGACAATTTAACCTAATTTACCAAAACCATTAAATAATGATCAACTTTAGGGAATAATTTTTGCCAAAACTATGCGCATCTAAATTGGGTGTTTGTTAATTAGGTAAATAAAGTCATCATAGTTAATTTGTTATGATTTACAACATCAAATCTTTTACTCTATTCATTTCGAACACACCAAATTATGTAAAAATGATGAATTTTAGAACAAGTAGCTCACCAGCATAAGATAAATGGTATTTTAGACAAATACTTTAAGTGTATTTGCTAACAAATTAATTATAAAAAATACTTACATTTTTAATGTTTAAATTTATTATTTACCATTTAATATTTTCATTCTTAATTGTTTTTAATCAATCAACATCTTTATCGAATATTTATTTGCACAACATTTTATAACTAAAAAAGGGGAAAATTAGGAGGGATGGTATAAGTCTTATCCAATGACTAGATGGATGATTGAATGGTGCAACATACCCTAATTGCTTCGTAATTGAAATGAAATTGAATGTGAATGATCTATCATCAAGGATAGGAAGAATCTGCAATTGAAGATAGAGTCAAGCTTATTTAAGCAAGTAGTGAAATGACAGCTTAAACAAGCAATTAGACTGATCACTTATCCACTTGCTCCCAAGTCCAATCTTTATTATATTTACTTTTAAATAAAACTCAGTCACAATGTTTTTTTTTTTCCTTTCTGGTCATCACATTATTTTGGTGGTTACTGAATTTTCATGTTAGGCCAATAGCCGACATTACGACTAATTAATGGGAGGACATTAAGTCTTAACTTTGTATTTGTTTAATATAATAATGTATTATAACTCAACCCATAGATAAATTGATGCATAATTAGCTATCTTGAATTTAAATATTGAATATTAATGGTCTTAAATACTCAAATTTTTACTATTTATAGTAATTTTATGTGACTGCGAAAAATATTTTAGGTCGATCTCTTAAAAAAAATTATCTTTTAAAACTAAGATATCCCTACCTGTGATTTTGAAGATTGTAAGCAAGGGAATGGGTTCATTCGAGGAAACAGCTTAATTGGGGCCTTAACAAAAATGAAATTTGAACAATAGAAGTAGCTGTGGAGAGGTTCAAACTGAAATCAATTATTTAGGACCCATTTGACTTTCAATTTGGCTTCTTCTACTTCTTTCTATGAATTGGAAAAGTATAATAATCAAAGTCTTTCAATTTGGTCGATTAAAATCAAAGTCTTTAAAGGAGGGCAAACAAGCATGGGGCCACCCATTGTCTTATAAAAAAGAAAAAGCTAGACGTTTTCTTAGGAGTCTCCCTAAGCCAACACTGTCCAGGAATATAATCAACGCAGGCTTCAATTTGAGATCTCAGTTGAAAGTATCATATCACCTGTATATAAACTAATAAAATAATCTACATTATTTAATACAAAGTTATTCTAATTTAACTATCATACCTATAAGACTTTTTTTATATATATAATCATGTTAAATATTTAGAAGAAATTTTTTTATTACACATACTAATTATATCTATCTCAATCAGAATTATTTTACGTGAGTGTAATTCCGTACTAAAAAAGAAAATAATGATAAGGAAAGTCATGGATGAGAGAGTGAATTCTTTTTTAAAAAAATATTTTTTTTACTTATTTTATATTTTTATTCTCAATATATTATTTATCATGTTTATTACTTTTACTTTTTTTTTATCTCCCTCTATCTCTCTAGATATATATACCTCCACGTGATAATTAGAAAAAAAAATTGAAAAAACGATAATATAGAGTTGTTTGTGATTGAACTTTTGCGTTTATTTTTAGCTGAGTTCCGGAGTATTTATTACTTTTCATAAAATAAAATTGTTTTTTTAATTATTTTATCTCAATATTATTTATTTTTTGGGTTTTTTAATTTAATTTTTAAGTTACAAATTAAATAACTAAACTAAAATTATTAAAAAATATTTGATACCTTAAAATTTAAAAAGTATTTAACTTTTGTTAATTATTAAATTAATAACATAATTTGAAAGATAATAAATATTGATAAGATGGGACAATAAAGACAAAGATTAAGAGAACTCTTCTAAAGATAAGAACATGATTAATCGTGCATAAATCAGTTGAAGAACTCAAAATGAAAGCGTTTCTGGAACCACTTCAAGGTTAACTAAGACGATGGATAAATTTTTTCATAAAATTTATAAGACAAAATATAATAATAAAATAAGTTTTTTTATAAAATAAAATTAATTTATGTACAGGTAAAAACTAAATTTTAGTTAAGTTAAATAAAACAATTTAAAAATTAGCATATACATAAATTAAATTTAATTTGAGAGAAATTGTTTATTTTTATTTTTTCTATATATAAATATTCGTTTATCCAAGCAAGGCTTAACCCAATTTAATTTACATGAAGAAACGGAAAAACCTACCATTCTTCAAATAGATTTTATTTTATTTTGGCTTTCCCTACTTCCATGTACTATGTTTTTATTGATGTATATTTTTCATTTTTCACTCCTTTCGTTTCACCTCTTTGTGTTTCTATACCTCTTGTGTTGTGACTCTTATTTTGGCTGACAACCAATAGACATATATAATATATACTATTAGTCCAGATACCGTTCTAGCATGTAAAATATAATTAATTAAGTGAGCTTGTTCTATTACTTACATACATTATTAAATTAAGGCATTTGATGGCTCACCAAACTTAATTAATGCAAAAAAGCTACTCCTATTATAGTTGTTAATGCATGGCTGAGGATTCGATTGCTATTATTATGAGAATAATTCGAGGCTTATCTTTGATGTCTGCATGGATTGCTACTAATCTACAAAGGCAAACAACATTATCTCTTTCTGCATTTTAATTTTCCTCCTTTCACTCTTTCGGTGCCTTGCTAATGCGTATAGTGCATAGTGCATTACATCCATCATGTGATTATATATTATAATTGACAAGGCTAGTTTGCACTAAGCTTTAATTAGTTCAAGATTTTAGTTTTTATTGGAAATATTATATATGGGTAAGTAGTTAAGAGTTAAGTGAAATGCAAAATATCCAAAATTTCATAATTAAATAACACATTTTAAACCTGTTTTATATAATAAATTCCAAATTGCTCTCATTATCTATATTATACCGTGTGTGTGCCTCATACTCATAACATAGATATTTTTATTAAAATAAATATTTTAGATAAATTTTAATATAAAGATAATATGACTTTTGTTGTCTAATTAATCAGCAACTCCTACCAGCATCATTATGAAACTAATCTTTCAAATAGTACTGGTATAGACCCTTTTAATAATAACTGTATTTAAAAAATTCAGCTAGCTAAATAGACATAATACATGTTTAGTTTATTTTTTCTTAAATAAAGGAACAACACCGTGCAACTTGATCATGTCTCACGACTGCAAGTGATGTTCCAGTTGTGGCAATGGTGAATTTTTTTTTTTTTTACAAATGATAAGTATATATATATATCCACTTACGTTAAGAGTAACTTTTTTAAAGAGAGTTATTCTTATTTTTATTCTTTATTTTCTTGTGATCTATTAATTTTGTCGAGTGATATATCTTATCTATTAAATTGTAAGAAAATGAAGGATAAAAATAAAGAATTATAATTATTCTTAGAATAAGTAGATTCTCTGTATATTTTTAAATATTTATTTAAAAAATTTGTACAAATAAGTTATTATTAGTATTAGTTTCCTTTCTTTTAGAATGTGTGTGAAGCATGTATCAAGAATATGTGTTGCAATCAAGATCGTAATGTTACCTAAAAAAATTTTATGGATGAAAAGCAGAAGTGCCATAAAAGTTTATTTATTTGAAAAATATTGAAAAAATCATTTTAAAAGAAACAGATTTTTTAAAACCATATTAACATTCAAGAACCAATTACTTTATAAGGAAAATGTTAATATAACGCTCGTTCGAAAATAGTTACATCTAATCAAATATATTAATTATTATAAATTTAAAAACATTTATTTTATCCCTAAAAATAAATAAAGAAAATAATGTTTTAGATTTTTATTTACCTATTTTATTATTGAGATTTAAAACTATTATTGGTTTACCAAAAAAATAAAATAAAATTTATAATTTGTTTTTTACTTCGACAAAAGAGATCGCTAACTTTTGTAGTTTTACCTATCTGCCGATGTAATGTAGTTTAGTTAATTTAATTTATTTTCTACTCAGAAGATTAATTAATTTTCATAAAAGATTCATAGTCAACAAGTTAATTACTTAGAAAAATATTTGATTGTACATATTTGGTTTAACTAAAAAAATATTTTAATTTTAGCATCATTTTATGATTTTTATTATTCTTGATTTTGAAATTTATTTTCTGCACCAACTCAGATTTTTATTAATTAAAAGGAGAAAATGGCACAAGCCGAAATATTCATAACCAAATATGGGCTCAAGCACACACAAAAACTCATAGACCAACAATAACTGAGCCCAACATAGCCTAGAAACACATCAATATGGGCCGAGCCTAGTCACGTCAAAGTACTCGGTTTCAGTTCTATTTTAAAAATTCAATTTCGTAATCCTCCATTTCCTGTCGCATGTATTTGTTCAATTAACTAGGATAGATATACGAGAAAAGAGAAAGAAAATAATTTTACATTTACTCAAACAATTGCTTCAAGATTATGTAGTTTCTTTGCATACGTAATTATTAAACAACTGCTCCTTAGGTGGACAAAGTAGCACCTCGTAACCAAAAAAAAAAAAAAAAGGAAAATTGACCTTGCACAATTGCACAACCCCAGTATTTCGTAGAATGCCCAATAATTTATTGTGATTTTTTTACTTTTGGTGCTATTTGTATGACTAATCAGATAATGTAATCAAGTAATAATTAATAACTCTATTCGTTAAATATTATATCTTCAAGACAACTAATAATTAGATATCATTGAAGGTTAATCTTCATAGTAACTAATAGTTACTTTTGTATATTCTTTTAACGTGATTTTACAATATTAACCTAAACGTGAATCTTATGAAGTATCAAATATGCACAAAATAGTTTACACTCCACAGAGATGGTCCCATATTTGCATCCAAATCCACTTCATAGACTTTTGTCATGACTTGCGGAGGTTCCTTGGTGATGGTGCCACCATAATGCAATTTTAAGAGTAAGATATGTCCTCTGTGTTTACCTATTTAGTAGTGAAGATCCAAGCCATTGAATTAATTAATAGTAAATTATATTTACTTCCCTAAATTTTAAGCAATTAAGTGACTCTTGGACTTCAAGTCTTCATCTTCTCCTTGGCCATAATGATTGCCAAGAACATAAGTCTATAGAAAACAATTATTCCCAGCAAGATAGCAAGATCAACCCACTTTGAGTGACCCATTTCCACTTGCCAAATCTTTGTTAGTATTTGTCGATCACTTATGTAGGTACCACCATCTTGATCACGAGCAAGATTGAAACCAATGAACTCATTCTTGAACAAACCCTGGAAGGCATATTTGTGGAAGGAAAGATAGTACATGGGGTATTTCCAAAATGGTTTGGGAAGATCATTTGGCAGGCGAAAGAATCCACCAGCTAAAATCATTATTCCCATAATTCCACCGGAGACAGTGATACCCGTGTTGGGATTGGGGAAGATACTTGCAACAACCATCATGAGGCTCTCAACCCACAAGATGCACGCAAGTAGCACAGAAGAAAAGTATAGGCAACGTTCAAGTCCTGTGTGAAGTCCAGAAAGGTAGTATATGATCACTCCAGGAATCAGTGACGTTAGTACCATGTATGGAATAGGAGATAACGTGTGACTAATGACAAAAGCAGCAACACCATAATGCCCATTCAATCTCTCACTTTCAAATACCTGAATTAGTACCAAACAAAAAAAATTAAAAAAAAAGTTAGAAATAATCCTCTTTTTTTTTCGTAGATATTCTCCTCTCTTAGTCACTTTCGAAGGCTTAAATATATTTTTTTATTTGACTCACTCGTTAATTGATTATTTTAGTAACACTCATTAGCGTAACTGATAATATGACAATTCAAGACATTTCTAAAAAAAATTATTTTTTAAAATAAATATTAAAGACAAAATATAATAATTTTAAAAGAATAAAAAATATTTTATATATACCTTAACTTGAAATATAGAGTGCCTGGAACTAATCATTTTGATTAATTGCATTTTGAATAGCCTTTTTACCTTCATTTGTTCCACAAATGGAGGGAATCCACCAAGAAGGGTTATGAAAGTCAGGACTGAAGCAACAAAAGAGACCAGTGCCCCTCTAGCCTGAAATATGCATAAAGATAATTAATTATTCTCATGAGTTAGCTTCAAATTCAAATGTCATACTTTGGTGCACTTTATCTGCTGTACCTGGATAGATGCATTACTTGAACCAACGTCAAAGAAAATTGTGCCCAGACTAATTGCTGCTACAATAAACATAGCTAGACGTAACCAATAATTGCTTACATCACGAAACAAGTGCACTGAAGATCTTCTCATAAGAATGTGGCACTGAGTAATAAATGCAGCTTGTGCTCTGTTTCTCTCCATGAAACCATATTCCTAAATTCATCAAAAAGTCAGTGCTTCATGTATGAATACGTAACAGGTCTTCTATTTTGAGAAATCCTTGTTCCAGTTATCTCGTAGACTTGAATTCACCTAGGAAATAATGTGATACTATACTTACACTTTCACCTACTGCTGCTACTTCCTTCTGAACTAGGTTACTAATTTCAGAAGATTTATAAAACTTCACAAGGATATCAATTGCTTCTTCTTTGGGTACTGCTATTTGGAAATAATCCTCGTCGTCCTGGAAATAATAAAAGATAAATCAACTATGTTTTGTTGCCACAAAAGTTTGTGGCCAACTCTATAGCATTGAAAACTTTATGTTCTCACCAGTTTGAAATCCTTGTTTATGATCCTCAAGAAATGATCAGAAGGGTTGTGGAGAGGTGGACAAGGAAAGCCATTTGAAGCAAAAAACTACATTCAATCAATAGTAGAACTTACAAGACATCCTTCAAATCAATGTGTTTATAACAAGATATAATTTCAAATTTCTGAAAATTTGGTCGAGCAAATGATGATGAATGGTTTATGTAATCCAACTCACCGAATTTATTTAATTTTAATTTATAAAAAAATTATTTTATTTTATTTTTTTCTTCCATAAACACTGAGAAAGTTACTCAATATGCCTAAGGTTTTTGATGATGATATATACAATGTTTATAACTAATTAGCTACTAACCTCTGTTGCAGCAGAAGTGGGGCCAAAATAAACTGTCTCACCTGAAGACAAAAGACAAAGATTATCAAATAGCTCAAAAACTTCACTACTAGGTTGATGGATGGACACAACAATTGTCCTTTTGATGTTATCTCTTGTCTTTAGACTTGCAATTCTGCTCATGACATAGTAGGAAGCAGCACTGTCTAGGCCACTAGTTGGTTCATCAAGAAGGAGAAGGTTGGGGCTAGTAAGAATCTCAATGCAAATGGCTAGTCTCCTCTTTTGCCCCACACTAAGGCCTTTAGAACCCTTCCCTTCAATCCTTGTGTTGATGGCATCTTGTAGACCCATTTGTCTGATTGTAAACTCTGCTCTCTCTTTCTTGTCTCTGTTAGACATTGAGTCGGGAAATTGGAGATGAGCTGAGTAGTTCACTGCTTCTGCAACTGTTAATGTTGTCAACACAGCATCATCATGGGTCACATATGCCTGATTTCACATGGTAAGAGAAAGAGATTAATAAGATTTTATTTCCTTTTGTAACAGAAAATAAAAGTAAACACATTTCCTTCAAATTGAATAAGTAATGACTGCTGCTGGCTAGCTACCAAAAGTGGCTATACTTCATGTTCTTTGTTTTTCTCCAAACAAAGTTTTTGAGGATTTTCACTTACAGATGTTCCATAAGCCAATGCTTGTCTGTGGCCATTTATCAGAATTTTCCCTGTTTGCTTTGTGCTTGAAACTTGTCTTCCTGCACAAATTTTCAAAAAGATTAAACCAAACAGTTACTCCACACTTTATTTTTTATATCTGTCTCAATATTCAAATTTTTAGGTTTTCGTCCACACCATTAAACTATCACTCCTTATATTTTTCTTTTTATTATTTATTTAAGTTTTATTTTTCATAATTTTTACTTATTAAAATTAGGGTTGGTGTTGAGATTTTATGGACGCACGACGAAACAGTATATTAGACCTCTTTATATTTAAGTATTAAAGATGTAGACATATATTATATAAAAAATAATACATTTTATTGTATTAAACAAATAACATAATTTTAATAAATTTTAAAAAAAGATATCATATTTTTTATTTAATTTATTTTGATATTATCTTCTATTATTCAATTACGTTTCTCCAAAAAATTATATACACATAAACATCTATATATAAAATCATTCCTAAATATATATATATATATATATATATATATACACCTAATGTATATACATAATTTTTCAATAATGATTTTGTATAATTTTATTTTTTATAATTCCTCAAAATTTTCTTTTTATTTTTCTCTTCATTTCTCATCATATTTACTATTATATTTTCTTGATTTTGGTTTGTGTTTATTATCTTGTTAAAAAGTACAAATACTTAATTTTATTATCATAAATTTATTACATGTTGGAGTGACTTGAAGATTATTCAACATAGATTATAAATATAAAATATTAGAAAAAACTAACCATCAACATAATGATATTTATTAATCACATGTCATATTTCAATTTAGGTAAAAAATAAAATATAAAATGGTACAATAATTTTAATCTATTTATAAAAATAACATAAAATAATATAAAAATTACTACACAATTATATTGACTATTTTAAATTTTTTTGGGACCTTTATTGCCTTAGACCTTGGGCCATTGCACCTTCAAACAAATCCTAGGATTGGCCTTGATTAAATTATTAATTTCTCAAAGTAAATAATTTATGCAATGAAAGTACAAAATTTTTTTACATTTCATTAAATAGTTAAATACGTTAAATTTGTTGAATTTTATAAATATTTTACACGTCAAAATTTAAATAAGTTAGATCGTAGAGACTAACGTTCAAAATAAAAATTATATAACAATGTTTGAATTAGTTAAAACTATAAAGAGAAATAGTTTATTTAACCTTTAAAACGACTTCTCGTGGTTTTTGTTACATATATAACTAAATGATACTAATATTATTAGAATTTGATTAGAATGTACCGCTAATATAAAGGTATTTTACATTATGAAAAGATTTGAGTTTTGTAATAATTGTTTTAAAAATATATTTAATTAAAATGATTTCTAATTAATCAACCATATAAAAATTTAAACTCTAAAAATACATCGACTAAACTTTATCTAAAAACTGCACATTACTTCTTCCGATGCATAAAATAATAAAATTTACTCATAATTGTTTATTGGAAATTAATAAAATAAATTTTAAAGTTGATTACAATATGAACTATAAAATTTTTTAGGTAAAATTTTTAAACCTATTTTCACATATTATATTAGGATAAATTATTAACAAACTAACAATCCAATCTAACTCAGAAAATAAAAACAAAAAACTTTGTTAAAGCATCCTATTTGATCTCCTGATTTTTTTTGGTCAGGGCCCATTTGCCCCTTTATCAGCAAGTTCATACAAAGATAAATTTTGTGCAATGACTTTTTTCATATCTCATTTATTTTATTTTAATTTACTTTTACATTTGTTTTACGCCCGACTTTATATCTCTCTTTCTTCTCCGTCTAATATAGAAATGAATCCTCTCCGGTGATATTATTATTAATGAGATTTTGATTATTTTTTAAAAAGTTATTAACATCATATATTTTATTTTAAAAATAAAATTAATTTATTTACACAAAAAATTCATTTCCGTCTAATATTTATCAACACCTTACATTTTAACCTGTTTACCTATCATGATTCATGAATATAGGTAAAGAATAAACTTCAGAGAGAAATGTAAAAGTCATTACATATCCATAAATTTTGTAGTTGCTGACATTAATTAATAGTATATTCAATATTCCAATATATTCAACCAAGAAAACAAAAACTGGAATATGCATTTACCTGCTAAAGCATCAAGAAGTGTGGACTTGCCACAGCCAGAAGGACCCATTATTGCCAAGAGCTGACCTGGTTTGGCATAACCGGTGAGACCCTTAAGAATTGGTTTCCTACCATTCCTTCCATTTGGAACAGTGACACTCAAATCCTGCCATGTCAGGAAGATGCCCTCCTCCTTTGTCTTGCTACTTGTGTTTCTTCCTTTGGACTTGATGATGGCCTTTTCCTCAATTGTGGTAACAAACTCCAGGTTGGACATTGGACTATTATTAGGGGATTCATAGTATGTGGCATTACATTGAATTGGTGGATCAAAAAGGAAATTCATTATCACTTTCTATCAATATGATGTTTATGTCAAACGGAGGGTTGGTGGTGGATGGATGGGGTTTGGCTTCCTTGATTATTGTATAAAAACAGTTGTTGTTACAGAATATCAAAGCATGTATTAAGTGCAAGAACGTGTGACACAAGGTATCTATACATATAAGTAAACTTGAATGCACAATAATATTAAGCACTATATTTATTAATTAAAACAACTTAATTGTATTTTTGCTCTTCATATTTTAAGCTCATTAGTAATCTTGGTTCCTCTATTTTTAATTCCTCATATTTAATCATCTTAATTTCTCCATTACTCAAATTGTCTTTCATTTCAAAATTTCATTCAATAATTTCTCAATTTCTCATATTTTTTAGTTTTAGTTAATTATATATGTAGTTTTTCCTTTGTGAGTCTATACAAGTAAATGATATAGATCACATCTCTATTATACTTCTGTTAATTATTAAATAAAACTTTAGGATGGGGCACTTAATATGGATATATAACTGGAAAACCATGAGAATTAAATGTGAGCAATTCAAATTAGGAAGACTAAAATCACATATAGACTAAAATATGAAGAAAAGAAATACAATTAATATCTATATAATATATAATAAACTTATTAAATGATTTGATTGAGTGTTATATTCATCATATATACAATATACTTATGATTTTCTTTTATTAAACGTAATCTATATTATTAAATGTATGAATTTTCATATTTATAAAACTCATTAGAAAAAGTTATTATAAACAAAAACTATAATCTTAATGGAAAGTATATATGTGCATGTTACACAAAAAAAATATTTTCCATATGATAAAAAGTTATAATAAACTATAAATTCATAAAAAGACATTTCTTAATAAGTTTTTTTATTTAAATAAACCTGCACAAATATTATAACTAGTTAAGTTTTAAACTTAATATTGCATCTATTTTGTAAACCCTCAATGTGATTCTGCTTGCTTGAAGTAGTGATCGAACGATGCTGGAAAAACTGGAATAAAGAAGTGCAACGGGATTAAATATTTGATTTTTGAAAGTGTGAGAAGAGTGCATTTGATTTGTACGTTTTAAGTAAAGAGAGTATAGTCAAGTAATGATATATTTTATTCACCAAAAAAATGTCAATGATATATTTGTTTAAAGGTTTGAAAATGAGTTTCACTAATAGCATTTCTATATATATATATATATATATATATATAAAACTCACCAGATCGACGTTATCTATGCTTGAATATGAAGTGAACGCCAAGTCACGAAATCTGCTGCTATAAAAGCTGTAAAATCTCTAACGAAATAAAAGTTTGATGTGAAGTAGAATTAAGTATATTATTTAAGAAGAAAAGGAAATTATATCACCAAATATATCCTTCGAGAATCTTATTGTAATGAAAAGAATATTTTTGCTTTACATGAAAAGAAGTACAAGCCGATTATGATCAACTTAATCTAATCTATCAATATTTTAATTAGTTAAGTTGAATAATGAGATTGATTTTGATTATTTTAACTAATTTAATTAAATGTTAAAGTTAGTGAATTTTCAATCAATATAATTATTTTATAATATTATTTTATTTACTTATAATTTAGATTTAGATAGTTATATATTTTAATTTAGACATATATTTGAATCTTTGATAATAAATTTAATTTTTTATTATACTTAAATTAAAATGGTATATTTATAAGTTATTTTAAATTTTTTATATAATATATAATATTTTTTTAATTATAATATGATTACAAAATTAATTATTGTTAAATGAAATTTTACATATTTAAATATAATGACTTGAATTAATTAAATATTTTATTTTTAATTTTTAAAATATATTATTATTTTATTTAATTATCTAACTATCCACCTTAATTAAAATTAAATTAGATTGACTCATTTAAAAATATATATATATCAAACCCAACCCATTCCAACATAATTATTTCTTTTGGATTGGATTATAAGTTTAAACAAATTCAACACTTCCTCGATTATTGCTACTAATTAGTTGGGGACACGATCTCATTTTTAACTAGTCCTTTAATTGAGTTTTGATTTTAAAATGAAAAAAAAAGAAAAAATTCTCTTTATATATGTCAATCTCACGAGGATCATATTATATATATTTTTTCACGGGAGAGGATCATATTATATTGTAACTATTTGGCGTCACAATAAGATTAGAGATATGCACTCCACACGTTTTCTTTTAAAATAATTTTAAAGAGTAAACACCGCAATAAAACCGTTTATTAGCATTGGACAGGTAGTGACGACCTCTTGAGTGTTACAATTATCTGTAAGTGACTGCCAGGTCATTTAAATATAATTCTCTTGCTCTCCATTTGATATTTTAAAAATTGAACCCCAAAAATAAACAATAAACCGTTATTATTAAAAGACGATTAGACCTCACTTGAAACACTTTCCCAACCTGGCGACAACATATTCTCCATTTTTCTATTGGCCACTTTTCTATTAGCTGCTATTTTGTTCTAATGAATTACTGTACTGATATATTATAACATTTTTTAATGATTATTTTAAAAATTATATTTATCATAATTTTTATTTAAATAATAATATAACTTTTTTATATTAATAATACACGGAATTAAACTATTTTTTAAAACAATATTGTATCCATTTATGCGGATAAGATAGTGTGTTGTATTTGTTGCACCTACGTACGTGCCTTCACTAGAATTTCAAGGTATATTTAAATCCTAAATATTTACATAATTGACTTTGAGTGTGTATTACAAAATTATTCAATAAATTAGTTAAACATAGAAAAAATAGTTAAAAGCTAAAAGTTAAAAATTAAAGTGTTTAATGAAATTAATTATCAAATCAGTTAAAAATATAAAATAATATAAAATAGTATATTTAGATCTCCTTTGATGTATTTTTTAGTTTTAATTTAAAAAAAATTTAAGAACCAAATTAATTTTAAGTTTTTCGTTTATAGTTTCGATCAATTTAAAAATTCATTGGCAATTTTATAATTTTTCTTTTAAAAAGTTCAGTAAAAATGTAAGGTTCTTCGCACAAGATTATGAAGTAAAAGTAGAAAAGAAAAGAAAAGAAATCTATTTGCATATCAATGTTAGTACTAGACAATGGAGAGGCTGAGATTAGGAGATGAGGATGGGGAAGGTGCAATTGAGTTTGGCAGGATTCAGAGTTGGAGAAGTGATTGATGGAGACAACAAAGGAATTGAGTGGAGGAACTACCATTGGAGGTGTTGCCAACAAAAAAGTCATGGGATAGGGAGTTACCGGTGGTGCTAATTAAAAATGAAGGGGCCAAGCAGAGGTGGAAGGTGGACACTAAGCAGGTGAAGGTGAAGGTGAAGATTCAGCTAACAAAAATTGACACACAATTCACACAGGACAATATATAGTTATATTTTAAAGGTTGAGTCAATTATACCACTTTGTTTGTGTACAAAATCAAAAAGTGTATTTAAAATACTTTATTGGCTAAAATTTATTTAAAAATATGAAATCAATAGAAAAAATTATTAAATACAATTATAAAGTAGGACTAATTAAAACCTATAATTGTCAATCAATTTCATCAATAGAAAAAAGTGTATTAGAAAGTGCTGCTAACACTCCTTAACTACATATTATAATTTGTGTTTGGATGAGAAAACTTGAAAGAAAAAAATTAAATTTTAAGTTGATTTAAACTACCACATATCAAAATGACTTATTTTGATATAAAATAGGAAAGAATTTAAAAAATGGTGGAGATTTTATAAAAGATTTTTTTAAGTAAAATAAAATAATTTTAAATAATACCTAAAATAAAATAAAAATTAAAAATTTCCTATCTCACTTTGAACACTTTTACCCTAAATATTTAGTGTGTACCTTATCTTTGTTGCACCTCTTTCTCCTCTAACATGTCTCGTTGATTTTCTCCTTTTTTTTTTCCCTCTCTTTCCTTTTTTTAAAACCTCCTTCTCATTCTTCATTTATCTCCTCCTATTTCTCTCGCCTCCATCTTTTTTCCTGCATGTCTCTCTTTTACACCTACCTCACTTCTCCTTCTTCCACGTCTTTTTCTAGTTTATATCATATCCATTAAAAAAATATTTTAAAAATAAAAAATTTAATTAAAGTAATTAAATTTATATATATTTCAAATTCCTTAGGATTTTAATATTCTTAGTCCAAACTCTAGATAAGTTCAAATATTTAAATTTTACTTCTAATAGGAGTTACTTTGAAATAGTTAATTTTTTTGAAACAGTCAATTTTTTTACAATAAAACACGAGTGGTTATCACATAATTTTTTTTTATTTAATGAAAATTCTATATATTTTAATTAATATGTTTTTACTTTATGTAAAATTAGTGAATTTTTATTTTAACTTTACAATTTCTTTTTATCGATTTTCATCTTTCGAAAATTTGTAATAACTAATTTTAGTCTTATAAAATAAGTAAATTTTAGTTTTACTCCCTATAAAATATTTTTATTTAATTTTTATTTTTTAAAATTTGAAATATTTATTTTTAGTCCCTAAATTTTATTTTAAGATAGATAAATAATATTTATTTTAGAAATTTAATTTTTTTAAGATGTCATATACTAACATGATATTATATATACTACTATGTATAATTTATGATGGTCACTTGACCTTCCTTTAAAGGTATATGTGATTAATAAGTATCACATAATAATAAGGACCAAAAATAAAAATTTAAATTTTAAAAGAATAGAAATTGATAAATTTTTTTATAGAAATTAAAATAAAAATAACTTATTTTATAAAGATTAAAAATATATTTAAACCTAAAATATAATATAACAGGAACATAAATATTATTAGTCTAAAAAATTACTATTTCAAAATCACTCAAATTTATAAAAGTTATTTTCTATTTTTATCTTCATTTTCTTTTAAAATAACTTAACCTCTCTTAATTAATATATATATATATATATACTAAAAGGATGAAAAACATTTCTTACATACGATAAAAAAATAAAAACAAAGCAGATGCAAGGCATAGTCAACATAGATTCATCTCCTTTTCTCTTCACACTTAATTAACTGAAGGTAGTGCGAGAAAGGAGTTTTATTAACATATTCTCACAACTGTTGACCGATCGAATGCAATTACAAATAAAGGTGAGGGAAACTAGATATAAAATGGAAAGAAGAAAACCAAAAGAATGAAGACCAAAAAAATATGTTTATTAATTTGTTAATTATATTTTCGGTTATTATTTATATTTAACTGGCCTTGACAACAGGTTTCAACTTCTCCGTGGTCTTAGCGATGGCCAAGAAAAGAACTCGATACAAAACAATCATTCGAGACATAATAACAAGATCAACCCACTTAGAATGACCCATTTGCACGTGCCATGTATTAGCCAGTATTTCTGTGCCATTAATGGTTTTCGCGCCACCATCTTGAATATCCAAAGTAAATGACAAGCCTTCAAATTCATTCTTGAATGATCCTTGGAGAGCATAGGTGAGGAAGGAAACATAGTAGAAAGGGTATTTCCATAACGGTTTGGGGAGATCGTTTGGCCGTCGATTGAATCCACATGTCAAAATCATGAGTCCTTCAATTCCACTAGCAAAGATCAAGCCCGCCACATAATTTGGGAAGATACTCGCCAAAACCAACATAAGGCTTTCAACCCACATCACAGTGCCACATATAACAGAAGCAAAGTACAGAAAGTGTTCTGCTCCTTTGTGCAGCCCAGAGAGGTGATAAACTATTAATTGCTCCAGGAATTAGAGATATCATTACAATGTATGGAACTGTAGAGAATATGTTGCCTATGAGAAAAGCCATAATACCGTAATGTCCGTTCAATCTCTCTCGTTCAAATACCTAACATAGTTAAAGGAAACAATTTCAGTTAGAAATGAGGGCAATTATTACTTATTAGATTAGCTACATATAGCCTTATCAATGCAGCTAATGGAGGGCCCTTTGTATCCAAAATTTTAATTACCCAAGTGTTAGGGGGCATTTGTTTCAATCTTTTTCCTCTCAAACGATTTGGTTGCAGTGACAACGATATTTCGTCTTAATTTTTTTATTAATTTAATATTCTTATTTTCACTTTTAACTTTTAACTAATATATTTAAAAGTAACACACTTGACTAAATTTATTTTGTTACAGAAGATGTTTTTTTTATACAATTCGAACATATGGAACATGTTGTTTCCTTGCTTTAGAGATTTAGGGTCGCAAAGGAGAAACATAAGTGAGTGATAAAAATAAAAATTTAATTGAAATATGTTAATAATATAAATATTTTTAATTTATTGACATTCAATTATAAATTAACTTTTCTAATAATTACTTGAAGAATTGTATTTAAGGTGAGATTTAATGTGTTGATAATATAATTATTTTATCAAAATTAAATTCTAAAAATGATTATGCACGTGACATTAATTATTTGATGTCGAAATAATATATCTGTTCTAATATCATGTTACTTTGGATATAAAAGTCAACTGCTGCTGGAGTACACATGTACAGTGCAGTGAAATGAAACTTTAATTTATTGATCAAAACACAAATTGTACCTTCATTTCCTCGATTAATGGAGGGAATCCACCAACAAGTGTCATGAAAGTCAGAACTGTAATAAAAAACGTAATCAGCGATCCTCGGTCCTGAAACATATAAGAACGAAGTGTGAGGAGGAAGATAGAATTAAGGTTTTTGTTTTTATTTCATATCGTTAAATTAATACAATTATTTTCAAAATTAAAGAAAATGAGATAATTTGAAACTTAGCTGCATAGAAAAACGGTGTACATATACAGTGCTTTTGGTATTTTACCTGAGTATGCGTGTTACTTGAGTCGACGTGATAGAAGATAGAGCCCATGCTTATAGCTATTGCAATAAAGACAATAAGATGCAACCAGTAGTTGCTTATGTCACGATAGATTTGCAGGGAAGATCTTTTAATAAGAACGAGGCACTGAGTGAGGAATGCAGCGTGGATCTTCTTCTTCCCTCCTTCACCGGAATCCTAAACACATGCCAAGTTAATTAAGATTTCATGTAAATGCTACATCATAGGTTATTCAGTTTGGAAAGTAGTTCTTTGGGATTAATATATAGTCTAAATGGAAGGAATAAGTGCTATATGAAACCTACGCTTTCACTTATTTTTGCGACTTCATTGTCGACGTGATTTCTAATTTCCGACGATTTATAAGAACTGACAAGGATATCAGTTGCTTCTTCAGTAGTTCTTTCGTCAACAGCCTGAAAACAAATCAATCAAGTTTCAAATTTTGTTTATTATCAAGAAGATGTAATAAGTATAACACCACCTAAGTACCCAAAGCTTCCAAACAATTAAACAATAGAGACTCAACTCAAAGTTAATTTGCACATATATATACCTGATTGAAATCTTTGTTGATGATCCTTAAGTAATGATCCGAAGGATTATAGAGAGGCAAGGAAAACCATTTGAAGCAAAAAACTGCACTGAATGAAAAACATGCATCTCTATATATATGTATCTGGTAAAAAATATGTTTTTTTTTCTTTTACAATTATTTTAGTAGCTAACCTGATTTGCATCAGAGGCAGGGCCAAAATATACTGTCTCCCCGGAAGATAGAAGACAAAGATCATGGAAAAGTTGAAAGACTTGACTACTAGGCTGATGGATGGATGCAACAATAGTCCTTTGAAGTCCATCCCTTAAATCTAGTAGAAAGCTTTTGTCATAATAGACCTTGTTAAGACAACAACCCAATCTACTTTCTTCATTGTGAGAAAACCAATTGACTTACCCCATAACTTGACAATAAGAGCATCCTACCATAAAGCACATAAATCATTGTTGCACCCCAAAACTGTCCGAGTCAAACCTGCAAGGCCCAACCCTCTGGAATGGGCCAAATCCCTAAAAGAGTGGCCCTAAGACTGGGCCGAGACCACCAAAGAATCGTCTCGAGACCCAGTCAAATTCGAGACCGAGACCAGAAGAAGAAACCGAGTCCGTTCCAGCTATTACAAAGAGGGAGGACCGAGTCGCCCGAATATCAAGGCGAATCTTAACTTCCACGTGAAAGCGGGGATTGTAGATAGGCAGACTCGGTTTCCAGTCCAACCACCACCACTACGCGGGACCAAAGGTAGTTACTCCCTGACAGCTGGAAAACCTTATATAAGCCTCAAACGCGAAGAGTCGAGGGCATGAAAAATTGGAGAAAGAATCAGGAGAATAGAAGGACAGAAAGCTGACGATTGCAAAAAAAAGAAGAAGCAGGGACTCCAAGTCTAGACTGAAAGGCAAGTAGAGGTATTGGTCCACGAGAAAGGAAAGCTCTCCCGTTCCAAATTCCAGGTTGGTTTCTTTACCCCAAGGTTAACATGCTGCATGCTTAGTATAGGGTGTTCTTGAAACCCAGATGGCTAGGGCCCCCCAATCTGCAAACCATGCCGCTAGGTAAAAGCCTTGACACAAACCTTCCCTCCTTGAGGTCGAGTTGGTCTCGGTCGAAGAGAGACCGGAATTAGCCCACAACCTATCCGGCTCCCATCCAGCTCATTAATCCTCAGAACTACGTTGACTTTGATTCCTTTTAAGCCGAGGTACGTAGGCACAGGAGACACACTCCTATCAAGTCGTAAACCTTAAAAACCTAAAACATTAGGACGCCTCACCAGAACCTCCTTCCCCTCGTAATAACCAAAGCCCTGAAACACCTTACCTGACCCAAACACAAGCGTCTCCCTTATTCCTTACAACTAACCTAGGGTAACTATCTAGTGATAGACACATTGGGGGCACCTTATGTTCCCAATATGTAACCAACTTCTGAATCCACAACTCTGATCCTAGATCAGCCTTTCCCCTAGGTTTCCTGACATTCCTGAGAAAAAATGTCGGTGGCAACTCCCGGATTCGACCGCTGAGAGGCCGAGGCCATCTCAGTCCATTTCAAACCGGATGCGCTTACGTCACAATTTAAGTTGTGACAATCATGAAACAAATGTGGTTCCATCCAGAGAAATTGGCTTTGCCAAGCACTTTGTCTTTAAAGGACTTCCTATCTCCATAAAACTCTAATAGAGCCCTTGAAATATCATTTCCATGTCATTGTTTATTTTAAAAAGAATAATAACTTAGCAAAGAAGTAAGTCGCAACACGTAGTGTGGCTTACGGTACAGTTCCTCAGCCATGTGGAACTTCCTTGCCTTAACAAAACTCGTGATCAAAGCAGCATGTGGCACCAAGTTGCATTCAACCAGCAGGGAAAACAACTCATAAGATTTTCCTCCATTGCAATCGTTGCGGATATAATCAGAGATCATAGCATTATACGAGACAGTGGTTCGTCGTGGCATTCTGTCGAACAGCTTGCGGGCATATATATTTGGCCATTTTGGAAATAGGCAGTGAGCATGGTAATGCAAGAGGTTGTGTTGTTTATGGGCATCTTGTGGAATATCGATAATGCCCTCTTTGATGTTGTTGTTTCATCCATTTTATGTGATATGGGTGTTTTGCACTGGATAAAAATCATGCAGTCTCTACCACCTCAAAGTAAAAACTTCCATGTTGGGTTTGTAAAAATGACATGGCAATGACCTTTCAAGTGATCAGTGCAGTTGTGTGCCACACTGTGTTGTGTAGTGATGTCACATTTTGTTTGTTACACCAGTATTTAACAAATTGGTAATAACGACCAGGACCAAATTAAGAAGTAAAATAAAATGTTATAGGAAGCAATATTAGATGAGAAATTTTATAAAATAAATATATTACTAAAAATATATTTATGTCTTAAATTAACATAAGATATATTTTTATTTTTAATTTTAGACTTTTTGTCTACTTTAAAAGATGAGAAAATAGTTTATGCTTAAAGAATTTTACACTATTATCTGTATACAAATTAGTTTGATAAGATTGTTTTTTTACTCACTAGTTTAAAAGTTATATTTATTGTAATCTTTTAATTAGTTGATAGAATAAAAAAATTAGGCTAAATTATAATTTTGATATTTTAAGTTATTTAACTCTCAAACTTAAAATATTTATTTGATTATTTAATTCTCGAATTTAAATTAATAATGTCTTTTTAAAATAATTGTTTCAATTTTTTGACACAATTCTAAATTATTTTTAACTGATTCAAGACATGAAATTTGTCCTATTATATTTATTTACATGAAAATTGTAGAACTCAATTAAGATTAAAACAAAAAAGAAAATCATAAACATGATAAAAATTACACGAAAAATGAGTTATATGAACATTTGGAAAAGAATTTTATATGAATTTTTTTAATTGTTCATATAACTTATTTTTCACACTATTTTTTTATCTTATTTATGATCTTTTTTTGTTTGAACTTTATTTGATTTTTACATATTAAATCAATAAAAAATATTTTAAAATTATATTCTAAAATTGAAAATAATCATTTTTTAAAAAGATAATATTGACTCAAAATTAAGAGTTAAAAAAACCAAAATAATTAAAAAAAAGAATCAATATAGATTTTTATCATAAAATAAAGGATCAAAATTAATTTAACAAATAAATTATATTCAATACCTAAAAATAAATAAAAACTCTTAAAAATAATGTAATAAAGCTCAACAATATGATAACAATTAATACAACCACACTACTGAAAAAAAATAATTCTATTATCATCCAAACCGATTTAAAAAACTCCTTTTACATAATCAATATAAAAAATATTTTTTTTACATAATTTATAATTATAATTAATGTGAAAAGTCTTTTAAATTGATATATGCAATTGAATGAGATTAGCTGATTTGTTTATATGGGGGGGGTGATGTTTTCTCTTTTTTTTTGTGAAATTTTTGTGCAAAGCAACTTGGGATTAGGTGGGTGTACAAACTTGTGTCATGCACAGAGAAAACAATGCTCAAGTCCTTGCAGGATGGTGTGTATGACCCCAAGCAACGTTGAAGTTCCTTCAACATAAGGAGGAAGTCAAACTCCAGCACCTGAAGGAGATGATGCAAGAAGAAGAAGAACAAGCTGATGGTGAAGAAGAGAAGCAGCAAACTTTGGTTATGTAGAAATTGTTTTTTACATTAATATCCAATATAAAAAACGGTCACATTCTATATTTTTTATATCTATAACAGTACAATCAATGTAAAAAATATTTTTAATTAATTTAAAAAGTCTTCTATACAATAGTGTGAACTACTGATGAGTACACATAATCATCGATTTCACTTTATTAGGAAGCCTACCTTTGGCACAATGACACTCTTATTACTTGAACATAATAACCCAAACCCAAAGTACGTTTACACACTCTAAGATATGATGAACTGCCATTGTTCCACGTGGCCATAAGATGTAGAGAACAATATTTACAGTTCATTGATGTTGGTTCTGGCGAAAATTTTTGCTTGGGGTCCATTAATGTCAACAAATTGAACATGTTTTAATCTCTCCTTGCACTTAGTGATGGCCAAGAATAGAAGTCGATACAGAGCAATCATTCCAAACAGGATAGCAAGATCCACCCACTTAGAGTGACCCATTTGCACTTGCCACGTCTTAGCTAATATTTCTCTCCCTGTAATGGTTTTGGTACCTCCACCTTGATCGGAAGAAAATGTTAAGCCTTCAAATTCATTCTTTAACAATCCTTGGAAAGCATAGGTGAAGAAGGAAACATAGTAGAAAGGGTATTTCCATAATGGTTTGGGAAGATCATTAGCAAGGCGATAGAATCCACCAGTTAAAATCATGAGTCCTTCAATTCCACCAGCAATGATCACTCCCATTACAAAATTTGAGCAGATACTCCCAACAACCATCATAAGGCTCTCAACCCACGTCACGATAGCAAAAAGAACAGAAGCAAAATATAAAAAGTTTTCTACTCCTTTGTGTAGTCCAGAAAGGTAACTAACTATAGCTCCGGGAATCATAGATATCAATATTATGTAAGGAACGGCAGAGAATGTGTTCCCTATCAGAAAAGCCGTAATACCATAGTGCCCATTTAATCTCTCTCGCTCAAACACCTGACACGATTAAACAAAAGAAACTTTGTGTTATATCCACACGTTAATTTGTTTCCAATTTCTAAAAAGTGCATGTTACTTGGCAATTGTTTTCACTTTTTTTTTTCTTCTCATAAATGATTCCATTGGGAATGACCACTTTATGAGTTTTCTATTATGTTTATTTTCATTTTTAATTACCACATTTTAAGAGTACCGCCCTTTGTTAATTATATATATATATATATATATATATTAAGGAAAATATTCAACCTATGCACATTTTTCTTTGATCTTATCCTTATATTATTTTTATTTTTCTATTTATTTTTCATCATATGACTTACTATCACTTATGACATCTTTCGCTTTCTCTTTATATCTTCTTTCTACTTACTTAATTATCTCTAAGTAGAGTATGCATTACTCATATATTAATATACGTGTCACGTTCCTTTGGATACAAAGTCGAGCTGAGTGCAGAAGTACAATTCAGTGAAGCTTTATAAGTTATGAAAAAACAATTTTACCTTCATTTCCTCTATTAATGGAGAGAATCCACCAACAAGTGTCAAGAAATTCAGAATTGAAACGAAAAAACAAAGCAGCGATCCTCTCTCCTGAAACATGTATGGGGATAGTGTTATTACCCGCATCAACTTTCTACATTGTAAATATATAGGAGGAATAGAAGAATAATTATAATCATTCGTTGATTTTCTCTTTCATCTTGTTTTTCTTTTATTTATATTTTTCTTTTCTTTTTTTTTTCTTTTTTCATTACGTCTAACACTTTTTTTTCATATCTCTCTCCTATTTCTTTTTCAATCCACCTTAAAATATATAGAATAAACGACATCACTAGAAATATAAATCTTATATTAATTAAATCACTTTAAAATACATTTTATCAGTTTAATTTTTAAATTTTAATTTTTTTTATATTTTTCATCCCTCAATTTATTTAGGTTTAACACTATTAACTTTAATTAAGTGTTAAAAAATAATTTATATCAAAGAAATTTTATTTTATTTTTTGATAAATGCGTATCCCTCTCCTTTCCTTCCCCTACTTAATTTTCTTAGGTTATAAAAAGTAAGGTTTTACTGTAAGTTTACCTGAATGGAATGCATAGTTTGGCCAATGTGATAAAAGATAGTGCCCGTGCTTACAGATACTACGATAAAGACAGCTAGACGTAACCAATAATTGCTTATGTCACGATAGATTTGCAGTGAAGATCTTTTTATAAGGACGAGACACTGAGTAAGGATTGCAGCGTGGATCTTTTTCTCCCCAACTGCACTTGAATCCTAAACACGTGTACAAGTTGTTCTTTGATTAATATATAATCTATATGGAAGGAATAAATATTGCAATATGAAACCTACACTTTCAATTATTTTTGCAATTTCATTCTCAACGTGATTTCTAATTTCAGACCATTTATAAGAATTCACAAGGATATCAATTGCTTCTTCGGTACTTCCTTCTTCAGCATCCTGAAAACATGTCAATCAAGTTTCAAATGCACTTTTTTATTATCAAGTAGATTTAACAAGTGTAACACCGCCTAGGTGCCCAAATTAAGCTTCCAAATAATTAAACACTAACTATACTCAAAGTTTGCACATATATATACCTGTTTGAAATCTTTGTTTATGATCCTCAAGTAATGATCAGAAGGATTGTGGAGAGCCGGGCAAGGAAAACCATTTGAAGCAAAAAACTGCACTGAATAAAAAGCAACATTATATGTATGTATCTGATCAACAATTTATTTTTTCTTTTTATAATTATTTTAGTTGCTAACCTGATTTGCATCAGAGGCAGGACCAAAATATACTGTCTCCCCAGAAGAAAGAAGACAAAGATCATGGAAAAGTTGAAAGACTTCACTACTAGGCTGATGGATGGATACAACAATAGTCCTTTGAAGACCATCTCTTTTATTTAGACTTGCAATTCCAGTCATAACATAATAGGAAGCTGCACTATCAAGGCCACTAGTTGGTTCATCAAGGAAGAGAAGTTTGGGGCGTGTTAGAATCTCAATGCAAATGCTAAGTCTCCTTTTTTGTCCCCCACTGAGGCCCTTTGAACTCCACCCTCCAACCCTTGTGTTGATGGCATCTTGCAGACCCATTTCTCTCAGTGTGATATCTGCTCGTTCCTTCTTCTCTGCTATAGACATAGAGTTTGGAAATTGGAACTGAGCTGAGTAGTATAATGTTTCTCCAGCTGTTAAACATGACAGCATAGCATCATCTTGTGTCACATAGCCCTGCAGATTTCTCATGGTGGTTGTAGAGAGGTTAGTAAAACTCTTTTTTCACAATTATTCTTTCGTTCACTAAAAGATGCTAGTTATTTTCAGGTTAGGACTTGTAGCTTTTTGAGAGTGTTTTCTTACTGAAGTTCCATAAGCCAATTCTTGTTTGTGGCCATTGATTAGAATCTTCCCCGTTTGCTTTATGTTTGATCTCAATCTTCCTGCGCAACATTGTTTGAATTAATCATATACTAGTTGTTGTTATATAACAAGAAGCTCGTCATATGCTTCATCTTCATTGAGAAGTTAGTGGTTTTATAATACAGGAAGGATATGACTCGGAATAATAATAATTAAGCTAGTGTGTCATCACCTGCTAAAGCATCAAGAAGTGTGGACTTGCCACAACCAGAAGGACCCATTATTGCCAAGAGCTTCCCTGGCTTGGCAAAACCAGTTATACCCTTAAGAATTGGTTTCCTACCGTTCCTTCCATTTGGAACAGTGACCCTCAAATCCTGCCATGTCAGAAAGATTCCCTCCTCCTTTGTCTTAGTACTAATTATGTTTCTTCGTTTGGATTTGATGATGGCTTCTTCCTCAATTGTGGTAACAAACTCAATGTTGGACATAGGACTACAATTGGGGGGGGATTCATAGTAAGTGGCATTACATTGAATTGGTGGATCAAGAAGGAAATTCATTATCACTTTCGATCAATATGATGTTAGATTTGCGTATATCAAACGAAAGGTAGGTGGGAGGGATCTGGCTTCCTTGAATTATTGAATAAAAACTGTTGAGTGACAGAGAATCAAAACATGTTATAATAAAGTGCAAGAACGTGTGACACAACACATTAATTAATTTTGCATCTATTTTTAAACCCTCAAATCATTTAACTCGTGATTCAGTCTGCTTGAAGTACGGATCATTAAACATTTGATAAATTTGGAAGTGTGAGAAGAGAGCATTTAATTTTCAGGTTTAAGATAAGTGAGAATAGTCAAGGATGCATGTGTTTTTTCAAAGGTTTGTATTTGTAAACGAGTTTCACTAACAGCATTTGTATAAACTATAAACAACTTCCGTATGAAAGTGGAACTAGTAGATATATAGGAAGGTCAAATCAACGTTGTCTGTGCTTGGATGTGAAGTGAAGGTATAAGCCAGCTGAAATCACGAAATCTGCCACTAAATAACTTGTAAAATCTCTAAAGAACCAAAACTTGGATAAGAAGTACAATTAAGTATCTCCGCTTCGTGGTTATTTGAGAATAAAAAAGAAATTATATCACCAAATAGATCATATCTTTCCAAAATCTTTTGTAATGAAATTTAAGAATATATTTGCTTCGTATGAAATGAATATTAAAGTATATATATGAGAACTATTAATTACATTAGCGACACGATCTTATTTTTAACTAGTTCTTTATTCCCTGTTTTGACTTGAAAATGACAATAACAAAACAAAGAGAAGCATTCTATATCTGTATCAAATTATCAATCTCGTCACGAGGATCGTTTTATTTATTTATTTATTTTTATTTTATTGAAGAGGATCATATTATATTGTAATTATTTGGTGTCACAATAACATTAAATATAGCACTCCATACGTCTTCTTTTTAAAGTATTTTGATTAATTTGAATAACATATTTGATCATATCCAACCCAACCTGTGACTCCGACGTATTCGACTTCGACATAAATAGAGGCAAAGTGAAGTTGAATGAAACGAAAGACATCAAATATTAGGTCTTAGAGTTTTCTAGTAAAAAAAACCAAATCCCCTCCCCCCCTCCCTCCAAAAGCCCTTAGGATTCTCTACCAAAGCAAGGGACCAATATAATCTCTCCATTTGAAATGTTTTCTTTTTCGTGTGTGTAAAGGTCTTGAAATGAATACAAAAATTGACCTCGGCAAATTGGTGAAAGTTCTTTGATTAATATTAATATTTTTAATAACTTAATTAGTATGTTAACGACATTAAATGACTAGTTAATTACTAATTAGGTAAGATTGGTCCAGACTTTTTTCATGCTTTATAAAATTTTCTTGTATTACTTTAATTTATAATAATAAAATTAATCTAAAATTTCATAGAAGTTTAATTTTGATTAATAATGACTAATCATAACAATTTCTGACCTATTATTGACTATATTTGCTTTCAGAAAATAGTAGAAGATTTTATTCTGTATTTTACGTACAGTTAAGTTTCAGTTGAATTAACTTATTAAAATTCAGAATTTTTAAAATAAATTATGATTTAAATTATAACTTCACTTATAATATTGATTAATCATGTTAAACAGACATTATTAAAAGTGCCCTGACATATACCATGTCCTCTGAGAAGGTATATTAAGTCACCTTCATCTGGAGTCGCCTAGGTTCTCCTTGATCTACCAGGAGGTATACCATCCTTTAGATACTCCAATGGGCTTCATCCAATTGTCTTGCACTTGGCAAGGACGATGTTGGGCTTTGGAATTTCTTCTTTGATGATGAACCTGTTATTTTCCAATATTTTTTGTTCGCCAATTTTATGTCCATGATTCTACGTATATAAAAAAAGAAATTTATGATTCTTTCCTCCATCCACCTATATATATATATAAAAGATCGTAAATATGTGCTAAAAATAAAAATGTATATATAAAATTATAACAATATTTTTTAGTTTTTAATTACATTTCCTAGACTTTGAAAAAAGTGAAATATAATAAAAAATGAATTGATCTTATTCTAATAAGAAACTAAATAAAAATGAGGAATTATTTTTATCATCTTTCAATCAATAAAGTAAAATAAAATAAAATAGTAAAAATAGGTAATTAACTTTGATTGGTTAAGTTCTTTTTACTAATGATTTATCTTTTTAAATATATTTTTAATTTAGCTTTGTTTAACATCACATTGTATAAATAAAATGGGTTATACATATTTAAGAGGAGCGAGGGATAAATTTAGTACTCAAGATTCTTTTAAAATAATGTTTCTCTTTGAAAAACTTCTTAAACATAGTTCACAAAAGATTGAATAAGTTCTAATATAATCTTCACATGTGGTGACTCATTGATATGTAATATGTTTCTTAATGATATAATGAAATAAACACTAGTGCAAAAATAGGTCTTTATATTAATTTTTTTACATCGATTTTTAAATAAACGATATAAATAAAAATGCATTGACATATTTATAAATATCACATGTTTATTTACATTGATTTCTTAAAATTGATGTAAAAAAATATTTTTTACACCAGTTGTTTTCAAAATCTATGTAAAAAATATTTTTTAAATTCGTTGTAAAATACAATCGATGTAAAAAGTGTTTTAAATACTTTTACGAGTTATAATATTTTGTCTTTTCCATTTAAAACTCATTTTTTCTACGAGAAAAATTCATCTATTCAAAATGTTACTTATTCGAATTGCCCATATTGAATCCTTCATTAGTGCCACTATCCATCCATACTTTTGTCAACACCACCATTCTCATTGTTACACTTTCATCTTTTTTTCTTTCTCTTAATTTTGCTCTTATAAGATAATATTTTTGTCTTTTGATTCTTTTTATCATTTTTGTTTGTCTTAATTACTTTTCTTCTCTCACTTTAATTTCCAATTCCTTCAACTTATATGTGTGCGCGTGCATGGATAGGTGTGGAGGTGCGTGCCTGTCATTCTTGCTTGCGCGTGTGGGGAAGGCGTGCGGGTGTCTGCATATACGCCTGTTTTTGTGAAGAAATTGTCATCCGAAACATTAACGTTAGACAATAAAAGAATGGTGGAAAGAATAGGTTTTTGAAGGTTTAATGAATATAACCAACCTCTTTTTGAAGGTTGCATGCTTGAATGCCATGGAATTGAAATGTAATTTTCTCTTGTTACTTATCACTTGTAACTTAAATTTTTTTGATTTTATTATTAATTTTAGCTATCATTTAAATTAGTACTAAATCCTAACTAATTAACTATTAATTAACTAGAATATTATTTTTCTAACTAAATTTAAGTTATATTCATTTATATTTCTTATTATTACAAATTAGTTATAAAATAACTACAAATTTTAAAAATTTACTACAAATTAATTAAGATTATTTTCTTAGCTAATTTACTACTTACTTCATGCTACCACCAATATTATAGTAATTTTTTAACTAATTATTTTTATTAGAAATTAGCTACAAAATAATTATTAATTTTAAATTACTGATTAAATTAGAACAACATCACTATGGTTTATCGACGCAGTGGTGGTATATATATAAATATTTATTTCTAAGTCTTAATATGACAAGAAAGTATGAGAATACCTGTGAGCATGAGAATGGAGTCACTAGGAAAGCCAAACTCCTTGATCAGAAAGTATTTCATGCATTTTACATCATTGACGGAGCCTTTAAGTCTGTAACTCTTGCTATGGTGGTACCGAATTCCACATAGCACTGCTCGCTTTGAGCCATAGACATGGTATGTGGGCCTTAGAGACCGAGGCTGATGATAAGACCCCAAAAGAGGTGCCCCATAATAACCCGGACTGCTGTTAACTGAACTAGTAATTATGGTATTTACAATGCCTCTAAAACGACCTGCAATGTGATGAACGGAGTTGTAGGCTTGACTCCAAGGACCTGTGGTGGGTCGAATCTGGGTGATGCCATGGCACATTGCACACTTAAAGACTTGGACCTGTGGTGGAACCGTTAATAGCCTTCCACACTGGTTACATCTTTCTTGTCTACTTGCCATTGCTTCCCTTTCTGTTTGAAACTATTGCAGAATGGTGAGGCCTGTGAAATAATGAAGGGTATTAGAAATTATGAACGCACAAAAAAGATGGGTGATGACTTTTTACAATTGTGTCTATGAAATTCAGCTTCCTTTATCTATTTGGAGAGTAAGATGCCGAATAGGATTCCCGTTTCCTTTTTTTTTTATAGTGGAGAGTGAATATATTACTTGCTTGTTTTTCTGTCGATTGGACATTACTGATGATAAAGAATCAGGAATAAGAAACCAATGAAATCTAGCTTTCTAATATGCACAAGTTGCTCCTATATATTTTGTTGCAATATATATTTGAACCTGCATAGACAATAATACGAGCATATTCCTGAGTTTTGTACGCGGACAGTGGAAGAACTATTTCAATGGTTCTGTTTTTCTTTGCTTCTTTTTTCTTTTTTCGTTGCATGGAAGTCCATGCTTTAATTAAGGGGGTCCTCCTTTATGGCCAAGAAAGAATTTTCTTGATACTCGTTGAGATTACGTAGTATATATAATTGATTGGTTTGGATGTGCCTCCTTCTAGTGGACCCCGAAAAGTTTCTTTTGTTGCCGAAACTGCTTATATATAGCCCTCGACATTGGTCTTATAATCATGAGTGAGCGTAAATACACATCTCTATATCACACACACTATCAAACTTATTATTTATTTATCACTTTAAATTACTTATCATACTTACATTTTTTTTCATCTTTTATCTTTCTTTCTTTGAGGGTTAATTATCATATGGTGCCCACAAATTTATTTATAATTATATAAATAACAAGGAGTTGTATAATTGACCCTAAACAATTTCAACCTAAATAGTTAATTTGTGCAATTATCTTATACATTTAAAAATGGTGGTAAGATTTTCTAATTGTACAAATCATTTACATCTAATTTTTTCTTAGGGTAAGCTACAGCACGTGTATGATCTCTTCTATAATGGCATCATTCTTAGATATAGTTTTATGTATGCTTCCTTGTTCGATATATATCGTTTCTATTATGGTTATATCCCACGAGAAGATATTCAGGTAATCACTGTACACGGCGTTCACTGTTCAGTTAAATTAAGAAATTAGGAAAAGAATATATTTTGGAATTTATATTCCTTTATCACATCACAATTATAAAGTGACTACAATTACTGAATGCAAAATTCTGATATTCTACAATACCACTTTCATTGGTGCTGCGCTTGAAATTGAATACAAATACTGATCCAGATTACAAACAGTTATAAAAAAATATAGTAAGTGGACATGCGCAATTCAAGTCCTTGCAACCAATTAACTCATCTCAAGATTGTCTTTTCCAGTTTACATTCTTACAATGTGAACAATGTCGTTGAAACATCAAATTTCTCCGATGATGATAAAAGAGGATTCTGCAATGAGTATTCAGTTTCATCATGAAAACAATATAACGAACTGAATATATATATGAAATATGTGCTTGATGAGCCTCATGTAGGTAATGTAGTATGTAACGCGTCTCGCATATCACAAATAGTTCTTCTTGCGGATAAAATACATTTGTTAAATGATATAAGATTTTTTCGCTTTAGAAATGAAAAAGAAAGTACTGATTTTAAAGAATCAATTAGGTCACAGAAATTATTCACACTAATAGTTCCATGCATGCGTGAGAACCGGATGTTTGGTTAATTCTATAAGTATCTCATTCATTGGAAGAATCAAATCCATTCAAAATTACACAAACCGGACTTCCAAAATTTGTCACCGATATTTTACAGTAAGTTGTTAGTTCAAAAGGAAAGGATAGCATTTATAGTTCGTAAAATAATGTTATGGCCAATTTCACAGCGATGTTAAAGAACCTGTTAAACAAAAATTGGTAATGTAATCCAACCTGTGCAATTCTACGATTGAAGATATGTTGTAATAAGCTGTTATTGCATATGCTCCTGTTAATCTTTTTAATTTCGTCATGCATCTTTTGTAGGAGACGCCCATAAGTTATTTCAGGGTATTCTCTGATTGTTTTTGTGAAAAGATACGTCAGAACACCATTCATTCCCTTTCCAGCAAAGACCTACGTAGGTTGGTCAAATTCCACCATGAGGTGAACAAGAATCTACATTGAACGGCATTGCAATATTGTTAAATATAAAAATTCCCAAGATTCTTACTGCGCTATCAGAGGCTGTCTGACTATCTTCACAAGCACTAACACAAATCGCCAATCCACCACTTGTATGTTTTCTGATAGGTTTTTTTGAAGGGGGCTTGTTATCCCTCCCAAATGCCACTAAAAGCATAAAGCAGTCGGATGATATACAAGTCACACATTGTGTAAAATAAAAAAAATTGTGTATAAGTTGTGAGTGCTTGAGTCTATTAAATCCAAATTTTTTGGATAATATGACACACTAACTAGTGTAGCCCAATAGCCTAGTAGTTTATTCTAAAAAAAAAGAATTGGGCCTTTTTGAAACACAAGAAACACAAGCCCAAAGAAACGAAAAAAAAAATATATGGCCTATGAGGTAAGTTGAGTTTTGTTAGATAAGCATTTGAGTTAATTAAGTCTAGACTTTTTGGAAAATATGACACCTCCTAGACTTAAAACTAACAAGTTCATGCACACTCTTTTATTGGACCTGCACTTCCCAATTCAACATGATATAAAGTCTAATCCAACTAAAAATAAGAAAAGTATTAGGCCTTTGAAATTCAAGAAACAGAAACTAAAATAAAAAGAGCAACATATTTGTGGCCTATGAGATAACTTGAGATCTATGAGATAAGAAGACATGCAAGTCACACTAAGGCTAACTAAAGTGTATTTAAGTTGAGAGTAATTTAAGTCAATTAAGGCTACAACTTTTGGATAATATCATATTGCATCTTCCAAATAAAATACTAACTAGCTCATCCACACTACTCTCTTGGTAGGTTCGCACTCTAAAATTCAACACAGACAAATTCCAATTGTTTAAGGGACTGTGGTAAAGGCGGGAATGCAAACAGAAAATCAAATAGCTGAAGACCAATAGAAGTGCACTTACCTTTCATGTTTATAAACATTCAAAAGGTCAAGGATTGTTCCACTATGACAAGCATCAACAATAGCATGCAGTGTGACACCTTTCTTTAGTGGCCAAACAATGGTAGAATTTTTTTCATTGTCAATGATCATTCCTTCTCTCAAAAAATCAACAGGACAAAGGGTCTCATCAAACCCATCAATTTCATCTTCTTCGAAATCTGGCTGTTGCAAACCGTGTCCCGAGAAGTAAAAGACCAATGAGTCTCCTGGCTGACAGTCCTTCACGAGCCATCTTAAGGACTCCAATATGTTGTTTTTCGTTGGTATTAAATTGGCATTCTGCTCCTGTTCTGCAATTCATTTTAGTTTTGAAATGAGAAAAGTTTGTGGCACATTGGGGATGTTGAACATGTTACTGAAAACATACATGAGATATTTGTCAAGGAACAACTTAGTGGTACAACAACAACTATATTAATAATTGCATTCGTATTAACAAAGCTTTCAAATTAATTGTTAGCTAAATTTTCATTCAGTTTCTATAGTATAGTTAAGAAATATTTTGTTCCATGTAAAATACCAAATTACTGTATATATTTACGAGCTTTCAACTTTATTTTGTTAAGCATTACTAATACAAACTAGATAGAAAGATAAAGAATAACTGAATAAGTGAAATCCAATTAATGGAGAGAAGAAACTTAACAGATAATAATTAAATTTCTAGAGATACCTGTGAGGACTCGTATGCACTCCTTTGGAAACTTAAAACTCCTTTGAATACCTTAATGGTGTTGTCTCTTTACAAATGGTAAAGGGTAGTGTACTTAAAGAGGAAATGAGAAGGAAGACACAAGGTTCTTCATCTCAATCTAAGGTACTTGTCACTGAAAATAGGGGGAGAAGTCAGAAAAAGGAAAGAGAAAAGAGTAGAAGTAAATCCAAGTCTAGATACAAGAATGTGGAGTGTCACTACTGTCACAAAATTGGGTATATACATAAGCATTGTTTCCTATGGAAAAATGAGAACAAAGGAAAAAAGGGTAAGTCAAAAGAGAAGGATGATGATGATGATGATCGTGTCACTACTGCTACAAGTGATGGTCTTGTCATTCTTCGAGACTTTGAATCGGTTAATCTTGTATCCGATGAGAACATGTGGATTATTAATAACGGTGCTACATTACATGTTACACCAAGTAAGAAGTTCTTTACATCTTACACTGTAGATGATTTTGGAATGTTGAAGATGGGTAATGATGGTGTGACCAAGGTGATCGGTGTTGGTGATGTTTGCTTGCAAACCAACACAGGAATGCAGTTATGGCTTAGAGGAGTCAAACATGCTCTAGATGTTCGCTTTAACTTGATATCTGTGCATATGCTTGATGATGGTGGTTATGATAATCACTTTGGCCATGGAAAATGGAAACTCACCAAAGGTAACTTGGTTGTGGCTAGAGGGGAGAAAATTTATAAACTGTATTGGACAAAAGCTTTGGTTGCTAAAAACAGTGTGAATGCCATGGATATGGAGGCATCTTTGTGGCATCGAAGGCTTAGTCATATAAGTGGAAAAGGGTTGACTTGTTTAGCCAAAAAGGACATGCTTCCAGGATTGAAGAATGCAGAGTTGGAGAAGTGTTCTCATTGCATGACTGGTAAGCAAACCAGAGTATCCTTTAAGAAGCATCATCCCTTAAGGAAGTCAGAGTTGCTAGAATTGGTGCATTCTGATGTTTTTGGCCCATTGAAGGTAAAGTCATTTAGTGGTGCACTTTATTTTGTTACCTTTATTGATGATTGTTCTAGGAAGCTCTGGATTTATGTGTTGAAGACAAAGGACCAAGTGTTGGAGAAGTTCAAACAATTCCAGGCTTTGGTTGAGAGACAATCAGGCAAGAAGGTGAAATGTATTCGCTCTGACAATGGTGGTGAATACTGTGGACCATTTGATATATATTGTAAGCAGCAAGGTATCAGACATGAAAAGACTCCTCCTAAAACTCCTCAGTTGAATGACTTAGCAGAGAGGATGAACAAGACATTGATTGAAAGAGTTAGGTGCATGCTTTCTGAAGCAAGGTTACCTAAGCATTTCTAGGGTGAGGCACTTTACATAGCAGTGCATGTTATTAATCTCAGTCCTGCAGCTGCTTTGAATACTGAGGTGCCAGACAAGATTTGGTTTGATAAAGATGTCAAGTATGATCATTTACGATTCTTCGATTATAAGACCTTTGTGCATGTTCCAAATGATAAAAGATCCAAGTTGAATATGAAGACTGAGGAGTGTATCTTCATTGGGTATGGTCATTATGAGTATGGTTACAGGATGTATGATCCTTCCATGAATTGCACATCAGTCTTTTCTATCTCCTCTCTCTCTTCACTTTATTTTCTCTCTCCTCTCCCTCTTTATTTATTAACATAATTTTTTTCTCTCTCTTCTCTTCCTCTTTCTTCTCTCTTCTCTCTATTAATATTGATGTAAAAAGATAAATATTTATGTTTTTAATTATTAATTATTTAAAAATATTAATATTAAAATTTTAATTTTTAAAATATACATTTAAAAAGTAAATTTTATGTATTGTACAAATTAAATTATCCTATCCAAATTAAGAATTTGAAAATTAAAAATTTTAAATTGATTTAACCAAATAAAATATTTAAAAATAAAGAAAATTTAAATTAAAACAATTCAATTTCTAAACAATTTAAATTCCTTAAAATTTTAAAACTCTCTGTCTATACGCACCATAAAATTTTGGCATCAGCATTTAAAACTCCCATAGCAATGCTTAGAGCGGCAATTGTGTAAGGCGACCCAGATTTTCAAACCCCGCGCTTTGGCTGAAATATGCAAGAAATATTGAATCATATATAATTGAATCTTCCTTTATTTTAATGCAAGTTTTATTCACAAATTTAAGTAATATTTTATTTGTTGAATTCATTCTACTTACTTGTTAGTGGATGTTTGGACATGCATTTATATAATTGATTTTAAATCAACATAATTTTATATAATTGATTTTAAGTAAACTTAAGTTTAAAATAACGTTGCTTTTATTTGGATATCATATATTAGAAAATTAATTTTGATACAAATATGGTTTGGAAATATGTTATCAAAATTGATTTTGAACATATAATTAGCAAAATGAATTTTATGTATATGGAGTGTTGCAAGTGGATAAAAAAGATAAAAATTAATGACAAAAAATATATATGAAACAAAATTATGAATTCAAGTTGATTTGAATCCAAAATCTATTAGAAATAGTTCTATAACGTGTTTGGTTTCTCTTTCTGGATTTCAAGTTTCAAACGTGGTTTTTATAATAGTTATAGTTTCCTCGTCTTTAAACATGATTCTTCCATTCTCAATGAGTTTTCAACCACGCTATTAATCAAACTTTAGTTTTAACTACTCAAATTAAGTCTTTTATAAAATTCCAAACACTATGATTAATAGAAAATTCAAGTTTGGCTACTATTGGGTTCAAGTTGAAAGCATTTGGGTATAAAACCAACCCCACTCTTATGGATGATCTCAAGTTGTGTTTTATAATGAGAAATATTGTAAATGCAGTTGTAACTTAAATTTATTAACTTAAATTTATTGCAAAGTTTAGAGATAAAACTTGTTGTAAGTGTATAAAATATATATTGAAGTGGTTATTATATATAAAATATATAATATTTTATATATTTTTATTTTATTTAAAGTTAATTAGTATAGTAATTATAATATTTTGAAGTATTTGTAAAAAAATTAAGATTAAAATAAATAATATAATATAAAAATATTCAAAAAATAATATAAAAATTTAAACAAGCATATAATTTGTGATGTAAAGATAATGCTTTAATAATAAAATAAACAGTATAAATAATATAATAATTAAATGAAATAGTGTAATATAAAAATATTTAAATAATAGTGATAAGTAGAATAAATCTATTATTTATCATTATTAATATGTTATGCAATAAAAAAAATATAATACAATTTCTTTATATAAAAATGATAAAAAATAATAATAATAAAATTATATCTTATGAGTGAAAGGAGAAAAAAATTAGAATCGTACTTTAGATATAAAAAGATTAAAAAAAATTAGTAAATATTTTAAAGAAAAAAATATAAATATTAGAAACTACCGTTATTATCTATATAACTTTTACTAACATTTTATTGTAAGAATATTATCAATATTTTATTAATAACATTTTTTATATCTTTAATGATATTTAAATATTATTAATGATATTTTGTGACATAATTTAAATATAATATTTGTTAAAAATAATATTTTTATATCATAATACTATTCAAGTTAGATAAAATTATCATGAACAATAAAATTATTTTTTAAAATATTTAATTCAAATATATATTGAATATTCGAATTCAAATTTATTAATTAAACTGAAAAAATTATATATCCATTAATCCATATGTTGAACAGCATTACATGATTTAGATTAAACTAATACAAAGTTAACTTTAGATCATGTCCTCCACTTAATTAGTAGTAATGTGTGGTCTTGGCCTAACAAGAAAATTCAGTAACCACCAAAATAAACTGGCCTGTGATGATCAGAAAAAAAAAAGGTGATTAAGTCAAATTAGCTGCTTCTTATAGTGATAAGTTTTATTTTAAAAGTAGATATAATACAAATTGGACTTTGGAACCAAGTGAATAAGTGATCAGTCTAATTGGTGGTTAGATGCCATTTGACTAGCTTAATTAAGCTTGACTCTATTTTCACTTACAGCTTCTTTCTGTCCTTGTTGGTGGGTCATTCACATTCAATTTCATTTCAATTATGAAGCGAAAAAGGCATGTACACCATTTAATCATCCATAAAGTACTTGATAGGGGTGAAGGGGAGAGGGAGAGGGTAGGTGTTTCAAAGGAAAGGGAGGGTAGCGGGGAGGAATGGAAGTTGAGACAGATTTATTTTCATTTTTATTTAATTTAAATTTTTTTATTGAATTATTTATTTAAATTTAAACTCAATTCAATTAAGAACTAAAATATATAAAAGAAAATTGTGTCAATCCAAAGCTTTAACCTAATATATTAATATTAATACTATAGTCAAATTATAGAATAAAAAAATATAAAACATAAATTTAGTTATATTTTGTAATATATATTTAAAATAATTAATATTATTATAAATATGAGATCGAAATTCCTATTACAAAAATTGTCTCCATGTACGTCAAAGAAAGTGGCACGATGAAGAGTGAGTGAGAAAGAGAAGAGGAGGGGTGGCTAGAAACAAGGAGGGTCATTAGAGAAAGGAGAAGGGTCGCTCCCAATTTGGTAGGGGAAGTGTCGTGGAAGAAAGATATAAAAGGATGGGTGGGTCGAAATCGTAACCACTTTTTTTTTTTTATTCTAATGATGTTAAAATTTTTAAAAAAGGCTTATGTGTATATTTTAATAATTGGCATAGTATTATTGGATCGTCAAGAAATGGGGACATGATTTTAGGAAAAGGTGATTTTAGTACACAAATATAATATTATATTATAAAAGTATTATTTATTAAATATTTTATTATTAATAATACATACTTGCTTTAAAAAAATCATACTTTTAAAAGATGTAAAATACTAAACTGAATTGAAATGAAATAAACAAAACCTAAACTGTCTTAAAAAAATATTTTAGGTATAAATTTAAAATTTTTATCCATTTAAATTAACCTTAGACTAGGATAAATAAGTGGGTCGAGTTGGGGCAATATTTTAATCTTTTAAAAAATTAGAATTGAGAGTGGGAAGAGATATTAATTTGAGAGGTGGGAAAAGCAAATCACTTGTTTGCTGGTGAGCTACAAAAGTGAATCACTTGTTTGCTGGAGTTACAAAAAAATTTCCATGTTTAGCAACTAAAGAAATTGGTAGTTAAAGTTGGATTTGAGGTTTAGTGAAAAAATTAATGACAGATTTTTTTCATCGTAAAAAGTCTAATCGCTTAGAGCCAAAATTCGGTTGTTATTTTATTTTTTAAAAAAATCCTATGGTTATTTTTTTATTTTTAATTATTTATATATTAAAAAGTCAGTCGCTAATTTGGTTGTTATTTTGATTTTTTATCTTAAATAATTCGGTCGTTAAATCGGTCTCTATTTTTGATTTTCTATTTTAAATAATTTAGTCGTTAAATTGGTCGCTATTTTTATTTTTTATTTTAAATAATTTGGTCGCTAAATCAATCGCTATTGTTTTTTAAATAAATGGGTGGCGGTGGCAGTTGGTTGGTGGTTGGGGGAGGGAGGAGGGAGTGAGGGAGAAGGAAAAGGAGAGGGAGAAGAGAGGGAGGGAAGGGAGGAGAGAAAGGAGTGAAAGGAGGGTGATGGTGATGGTGGAGGAAGAGAGAAAGGAAGAGGGGGAGGGTGGAGAATAGAGAGGAGAAGAAGGAGGAAGGGATAGGAGGCGGCGAAGTGGTGGTAGCGGTGGTGGTGGCGGTGGAGGGAGGAGAGGATGGAGTAAGTGAAAGGTTGAAGAGGGAGGGAGAGGAGGGGTGTTTAAATAAGGGAGTGGGAAAAAAAGAGGGAAAAAATAGAGAGAAATATTTTTTCGAAAATTTGAAAATCAGTCGCTAATATATATATTTTTATTTTTTACATTTTTATTTTCAATCGCTAAATTGGTCACTAAATTGATTTTTTAAATATTTTTCTGAATTTCAGTCACAAAATGTAATCTTTTTTTGTCCTTTTTTGTTCTCTCGCTATTTCGGTCACTAATAAGGATAGTAATACAATCTTCATTACATATTTTATTTTTATTTTATTCACAAGTATTTTTAATGAGTCTTATAGTTTTATAATATACTTTTTCATTATTTCTACCAATTAAACCTCCTTTCATGTATCTTTCTTTCCTCTCTTTGCATTTTCATAGTAACAAGCAGAGCTTGAAAACATATTTCCTGCAATGGTAATTATGGTAGGATGATGTTGTTATGGTAATTATATCAATGGTGATGGGTAGGGGTGGTAGTTGTACCAGTGGTGGTGGCAGGAAGAATGTGATAATCACTCAAAATTATCAATTTCTTTAGTAGCTCTAAACTTGAAATCTGACTATAATATGTCAGAGGGGTGTTTTAATCAAATGGTCCAACTGATGGATGAGACGATGCCTAAAAGTAATGGAATGGTTACAAATTTGTATCATGCTAAGAAGGCGATACAAAATTTAGGTTTGAGTTGTTTGAGAATTGATTGTTGTCCAAAAAGGATATTTGTTGTATTACAATGAAACAAAAGCATAACAAAGTACTTTGTTTAAAAAACCGATTGAACACATGACAATCAATAAGAAGGCAGTTGAAAAGAATATTTCCATTAAGAAAATATGATACTTTCCACTCATTCTAAAACTAAAAAGATTATACTCTTCAATAGTCACTACATCTCACATGAGATGGCATAGTGAGAATCAAAGGGATCCGCTCTCTTGTGCCATCCATCTGATGGTGGAGTTTGGAAGCATTTTGATAGATTTCATCCAGAGTTTAGTCAAGATCATAAGAATTCCAAATTAGGGTTATGTGCTTAGAGCTTTAATTCTTTTGGTCAATACGAAAAAAGTTACTCTTATTTGTCTGTAATCTTAACTTCGTAAAATCTTCCCCTTAGGATGTGGATGAAGAGGAAATTTATGTTTCTGACAGTCTTAATTCCATGTCCATCAAATCCAAAACACAAGATTGGTGTGTACTTATAGCCACTCATAGATTAGTCGTGCACCTTGTGGAATGATGACATACTAACTTATGATGTGTCACTAAGACAAAGTTTTGTGGTGAAAGCTATTTTGATGTGGAAAATTAATAACTTTCTAGCTTATGGAATTTTGTCAGGTTAGACCACTGTTAGAAGACTTGGTTGCCCCATATGTATGGAATGAACAAAGGTATTCTCACTAAAGCACTATCATAATGTCTCCTATTTTGATTGTCATCATCAATTTCTTCCACTCAATCATCCATAAACAAGGAACAAAAATTCATTTAAGAAGAGGTTTGTTGAGACCTCACCTACTCCTCCACATGTGTCTAGTCCTTATATGTGGAATAGAGTTGCAAACTTACAATTTTCCTATGAGTTCAAGAAGAAGAAGAAGAAATTTCTGGTTATGGTGTTGAACATAACTGGAAGAAACAATGTATATTTTGATGTCATGCACATAGAGGAATGTTTTTATGAATGTATATGACATTGTGATGGACATTAATGGTAGGACTAAGGATACACATAATGCTCGAATGGATATAGTAGAAATATGCAATCGGAAAGAGCTTGAGTTGAAAGTCATTGGTCATGTCAAACTTTTCAAACCAAAAGCAGCATATGCATTTACCAAATCTCAAAAAATTGTTATTTGTAAATGGGTCAAAGAACTATAGTTGTCATATGGGTATGCTTCTAATTTAAGTAGATGTGTTGACCTTAACCAAGGAAAGTTACATGGAATAAAAATTCATGACTATCATGTTTTCATGCAATGGTTGCTTTCTATTGCCTTCGACTCATTACCAAAACATATTTGGAAGCCACTTGTTGAACTTAGCCACTTTTTTAGAGAACTGACTTCGACAACACTAAATGTTGAAAACCTAAGAGTTATGGAAGATAATATACTTGCGTAAGTTGGAAAAAATATTTTCGACAAGTTTCTTTAATTCAATGGAGTATCTTCCAATTCATCTATCCTATGAGGCAAGAGTTGGTGATCCAGTCCAATATTGTTGGTTGTACCTTTTTGAAAGGTATAAAACTAGTAATCATTTATATACCATTGCACTATATATGTCAATGCTTTTCAGTCTTGACAGTGTGCACTCATATTCTTTGTTTGGTTTCTACATTCCCCAAAAAAACAAAGTCAAGAATAAGGCAAGGGTAGAGGCTTCAATTTGTGAAGCTTACTTAGTGGAGGAGACATTGACCTATGCCTCATTTTACTATCCTATTAAAATTGAAACGAGAAGGACCAAGATGTCTCGTAATGTTGATTCAGGTAAAGGTTCTTCATCTACTCCTCCTATATCAATTTTTAATTACTCAAGAAGAGCGGGTGACAAATCCATAATATATTTTTTGGACCAGATTGACCTCGAAGTTGTTCACTTATACGTTTTTCTAAATTGTGAAGAGGTTAAGCCGTATTTAGAGTAAGATTGTGTTCACCTCATTTTGCAACTCTAATTATACATGTTAATGATGTAGTATTTATATTGAGTTTTTAAGGGAGCTTCATCCCACAACTTTAGATGCTCAAATTAACCATGACATTTCGTCAAAATTTCCTGCATGGTTCAATAAATATGTAGGATAACACTTTTAAAGTAATTTAAATGTTATTTTGTTCACAATAATATGGTGTATGATGTTCATTGTTAAATTTTTTAGGTTTTAAATTTAGAAAATAACATTCAAGACTCAATATTGCTTAATTTGGCATTTGGGCCTAAGAGAAAAGTTGAATCATGGTCTACCTATATTATAAATGGATATAAATTCTATACTATTTTCTGGAGTGAAGACATGAATTCCTTAAATCATGGTGTTTATGTATGAGGAACTAATGGTCAATTGGAATCTAAATTTTATGAAAAGTTGTTTGATATCATTCAATTAGAATATAATGGTTTCCCAATGATGAAGTTAGTTCTCTTCAAGTGCAATTGGTTTGATAACACTCCTAATATAGGGATAAAAGTACATAATAAATATGAGATTGTTGAAGTATGAGAATCCTGAATATATAATAAAGCATATGACCTATTCATATTTGCACAAGCTGAACAAGTTCATTATACACCATATCCTGATGGACATCATGCTTGGTTGGTTATAATAAAGACAAAGGCTCAGAGTAAAATTATTGATAATATATTAAGTGAGAGTGAGCAAGAGGCTTCGTACCAAGATGATGACTTTGTTGGGCTTCAAGTAGTGTTGCATATTAACCTAGATGTCATTAACGATTCTCTTGTCGATATTGATGTAATGGAGAAGAAGTAGATAGAAAATTATTAGATCAAATATACTTGGGTCAACCAAATAAAGATGCATACATATCAAGTAAAGGTGAGATTGAAAGTGATTTAATGATACAAATGCCTCTTAGGTAATTCATACATTAAAATCAACTACATTTCTTGTGTTAACTCTTTTCTACATTTGTATGACCATTGTTTGTAATAATTACTTGTAGTGATTATGATGGAAAAGATAAGTGACACGTTTTGGTATAGAAAAAACGATCAAGTTTGACTTTTCTCTCACAAGTTGGGTTACTTTCTTTTTTAATAAAGATATAATATTTCACTTTGTTCATTTATGTTCACTCAGAATTGTCATATATGTAATAATTTCTACGTACAAATAACGGACGGAGGTAGAAGTGATGGTCGTAGACTATCTAACCGTGGCAAAGGTTATGGTGTTGGTGGTACAGTTCTAGCCACCATCAACTCTCTCATTTCTACCATTCACATCTTAACTTCAAAGTCAACAATTCCTATTGTCCAACAGGACACACTTCCTATAGTTTAGGATGAACCAGAGCCTACCTTTGTAGGCGAATCGATCCCCACTATACTTTTTGTAGTGACCACACCTTCAACACTAGAAGATTCATTGACACCTAAATATCCATCTCTACACTTTGAACATCCAATTGATCAAAAGTCTTTCCTTCAAGCAATAGACAAAGAATAAGTAAATTTTAATATAATAGTTAATCTTTTAAATAACATTCTCTAAATATGACATTGATAATATCATTTTCCATACATTTACACTAGTACATGTCCCTTCTGTTGTCATCTCACAGATCATTAGATAGAAATTTGATGAACCGTGGCCGACTTGGAAGAAGGTGGGACTTTAAGTTTATGGCATGTGGTTCGTAGAGTTTAAGGTAATTTAAATTATGATTCAATTTAAATTGTATTGTTTATTGTATTATCCTTGTTGCTTAACTCATTTTTTTATGCAAAAAGAGTATAGGTGGAACCTACAATAAGAATAAAGTATCAGAGCTATTTTTAAGTAAAAAGGTTCACGCATTTTGAAAAATATAATGAACAAAATTAGGAATAGTCACGATAATGCAACTTGGATTCTAGCCAATATTCAGGTAACCTACCGACATTGGGGTTCTATAGATTACCAGAACAAGAGCTCTATTGCCAAGGCAAATCAAGCTATTGATAAGGGAGTCTCAACCTATTATGGTGTGTTTATATCTACTGTAGCTCACTATGAAAAAATGGTAACTTTATTTGCTTCTTATTTTTACTTAATTGCTTTAAATTCAATTTAATTGACTGGATATATTACAATTTGAACTTTTGTTTAACTTTATGTAGGCTATAGAGCTTTAACGACCGCCATGTGCTTGGGAGGTGTTGGAAAAAACAAAAAAAAAACTAAAGACTAGAGAATAATGAGAACCACGTTGGGCAATTTGGACATTCGAAACCGTCACACTTCAACTTGAGGGGAAGTATTGAGAAAATCTCACATATTGTAATTATGTATTTGCAGCTTTTTACGAAATATTGAACATATTCAAAATATAAAAATTTGGCTATTTTAGGCATAGACAATTATGAGGATTTATTGCAGCAATTATAGGAAGGTGTTACCTTGATAATATAATATGTATATATTATAACCTTTGTAATAGGAAGGAATAAGGGGGTGTAGCACCCGAAAAATGTCCAGCCCAATTTTAGAGTCCAATAACGCCCCTGGCCAAGACCGAGACGGTCTCAGCGAGTCGCCCAGTCGAACCAGCCTCAGCCCAATACAGCCAGCTCATTTTAGAGCCCGTTAACATCCCCTAGCCGAGATCGAATCGGTCTCAGTTTGACCAGTCAAACCTCGGTCTCGCCCAGAGTCAACCTTTGATTGGGTCGAGACCGAGTCGTCCAGCCGCCACGTGGCCAATTTGACCACGTCTAACAGCTATAACAATTGTCGCCACTAACAGATATAGACCTTGGAGATTCTTAGCAGTGAGGGAAGATACTCATCCCAAGAATCAGGGGATAAACCTGTTAGATATTCAAAATTCAAATATAAAATATAATAAAATATTCTCTCATATCAAGAATCAAGGGATAAACCTGTTAGATATTCAAAATTCAAATATAAAATATAATAAAATATTCTCTCATCTCAAGAATCAGGGGATAAACCTGTTAGATATTTAAAATTCAAATATAAAATATAATAAAATATTCTCTCATCCCAAGAATCAGGGGATAAACCTGTTAGATATTCAAAATTCAAATATAAAATATAATAAAATATTCTCTCATCCCAAGAATTAGGGGATAAACCTGTTAGCTATTCAAAATTCAAATATAAAATATAATAAAATATTCTCTCATCTTAAGAATCAGGGGATAAACCTGTTAACTATTCAAAATTCAAATATAAAATATAATAAAATATTCTCTCATTAGGAGAGAGGTCCAAGCCCATCCCACAGCCTATATAAGACCTCACTCCGAAGGAGTGAGGGTTGAACTTTTTTACCTAGAGAGAGGAGTACTGGAAAACTAGGACAAATCAATATTGGAACCCTACGCACTACTTCGGAGAAGGGACAGGAAGGCGACACGGCTACAGCCAGGTAACCTTATCTTCTCCTCTTTACAAATGAACTAGAAATATATCTAAGTAGACTAGAACTCAAATTGGCTTACTCTGTTCTCCTCTCACCTGGGGCCGAGTCCCTCTCAGCCCTCTCTTACACCTCTGAGGTCGAGTTCGTCTCGGTCTCGGCTTCATCTAATCTCCCTCTGTACCAAGTGGGATTGAGTACATCTTGCCCCTAACCTTCAACTTTCCCTTCCTTTCCCATGGTCTTGACTAAGTTCATCTCGGCCATTGACTTACCCCAGCCTAGGAACCCACCTAGAACTACGTGGGCTTTGAATCCTCGCTCTTCGAGGTACGTAGGCAGAGGGGACACACCCCTTGCGAGTCCGTCAACCCAAAAACCGCAGACTTCCCCTTACGAATAGGCTTATTAGATAGAAATGTCCATTTGATTGTATGATCATTTTAACTGCTTATTTATACATCATTTATCTTTAGCGCATAATTCGTGTACGGCTCTCCGATCTTTAAGTATACCAATCTTATCACCCTAACTCAATATTAGGTAACTGCCGAGTGGCAGATGTGTTGGGGGCACCCCTGCCCCCGACGCGTAACCAACTTCCGGATCTAGCTGGTTCGCAACCTAGCCTTATCCGTCCTTGGTTTTCCAGTGTTCCTAAAACACTGGTGGTGACTCCGCTTCTCAGGCCAAGTTGATCTCGGCCTATCCTCCAACATTCCCAAAATCTTTGTTGTCATCACAAAAATGGTTGTAATAGGGGGAAATTACGCAACAACCATATATTTCTTTATTTCCTCTAGCAATTATTGTTGGGCTTATTATTTTCTTTATTAAGAGGATTTCTTGCAGAAATTATAGGAAGGTGTTGCCCTCATAATATGTATATATTATAACTTTTGTATTAGGAAGAAATAGGCGAGAAATTACACAATAGTCATATATTTCTTTATTTCCTATCCTAGTGATTGTTATTGGGCTTATCAAGCCACTCGCTATCAAGCTGCTATTGCAAATGTCCAATTTTGCAAACTTCACGCTCAATATGTCTAGTCCTCAATGTAAAGGGGACTTATCCAATCATGCAGTTTATTATTATTTTAATACCTTTTGAGAGAGCTTTTAACTAATTACATTTAAAAATACTACCAACAAGTAAAGTTGTTATGTATGAAAAATGGCAGATTAATAAGTGCAAATATAATCCACCTATATGTTTCTTTTAATGTATTTTTATTAATAAATATTTTTTATTTAGTTTTGTTAAATAAAATATAAATACAATTTATTTAATAAAACTAACGTAACAAAAGATGTACTAAAAATATGAGAAAGTATTGCCAAATGAGACAAATGATGAGCTAAATCTTATGTGTATCGTAATGCATTACTTTGAGGAAACTCTTGTGGTCAAGATGATGGGGATGGGGAATAGAAGAAGAGTGTGTGGGAGAGATAAATTGATTGAATAAAAAAATTAAAAATTTATTGGCTAATCTGGTTTTTTGCAGTATATTAAGAGTTCATCAAACATATTTTTCTCAGCCTCATCTGATCTTAAACTTATTGCTTTTGTGACTCAGATTTTACTTCTTGCCAAAATTCTAGAAAATCAGTCATTGCATTCTTAATATTCTTTTATCCTTCTCTTATTTCATGGAAGTCAAAGAAGTAAGCTACTATATCTCGAACCACCTTTAGAGAAAATATTGAGCTCTTGCATCAACAACATGTGAAATACAATGAATACTTTACCTCCCTGTAGATCTACATCAACCTCAGAAAAAATCCAATGTCTTTACATTGTGACAATAAATTTGCTTTCTCAATTGCAAAAAATCCAACATTTCACAAGAGAAGCAAACATGTTGAGATTGATTGTCGTCACCTTGTTCGAGACAAACTTCGGCATAACACTATCTATCTTCTACTTGTTCCTGCATGTTAATTAGTAAACATTCATACTAATCCTTTACCTTCATCTATCATTGTTCGATTCCATTCTTTCCTTTCCAAGTTGAACATGTATGATATATACAACTCAATTTGTGGGGATGTTAACTAATAATACCAAAAAGAATAATAATTAAAAATTAACTAATTAATTTAGAAAATTTTGACTTTAATGATCATTAATAGTTTATCATTCTTATTTTCAATATAAATTATTTTTTACTATAATTTTCTGTCTAAAATTTATGTAACTTTAGACCAATTTTACAAAAATGAATTTAACATAAAAATAAAATAATTTTTTTAAAAAATCACTTTTTACATTAATTATAATCAGAATCGATATAAAAAGTCATATTTTAAAATTAATTTTAAAAACAACCATATAAAAAGTCATTTTACAACGATTATGGAACTGAATAAAAAGTAAATTTTTTATACCTGTTATTTTGCGTTGATTGAGATAAAAAGTCAATTTTAATTTTAATTGATGTAAACCGCATGTTTATTCCACTTCTAAGTTGTGATTAATTAGTTGGATTAGGTAAACTAAATCATTGAAACCGATTTAACCTTTTTCTTAATAAGAAGGCTCGCCAGACCGAAAGCTATATAATACATTCTCTATTATTATTTATTGAAATTTATTAAAAATAATAAAATTATGAATGAATTAATTTATTAAACAACGAGCGATAATTACACAATTTTATGACGGTCGCAGTTTCTTTTTAAATTGACAAATTTCGACGTTGTTTAGTTATATTTAAATTTAAATAAAATATTAAAATAAAAAATAAAAAATGAAAAACACAACATGATACAAAAGTTTATATTACGAAAAGTTTTACAAAATAAATATTTTAACGTAATTGTTTGAATTATAAATTAAAAAATAAAATAAAATTGATAATTAGGATAAATTCTCGTAAGCTGATTATAAATACATAACCGTTCATTTGATCTATCAATTGAAAAAGAATTGCAGGAGAAAGGAACTCTTCCTCTCTATCCTGTGAGGCTTCTGTCCACTGTTCTTTCAATTCCATGGCATACAAGAATGCAACCCTCCCAATTAAAAACAAAGAGGTTATGTTCATCAAACCTTCAATGCCCACTCCAAGCACCATTCTTCCACTGTCTAGCATTGACAATGATCCCGAAAACAATTTCTTCATGCATTCCATTCATGTATACCGATCGGCAAATAACAATTACTCTAATACTCCGAAACGTGACCCTGCAAAAGTGATCAAAGAGGCCCTCTCAAAGGCTCTCTTTTACTATTATCCTCTTGCGGGAAAGCTAGTAAGACATGCCGATGGAAAACTCAGAATCAAGTGCACCTCCGAAGGAGTTCCATTCATCGAGGCTATCTGCAATTGTGACCTCTCAGCTTTTCATTACCTAGATGGCAATAATGTAGAAATGGCAACACACTTTGGGGTTGATTTTCTTTCACAAGATGAATTTGGAGACCAATATATTTTGGTTTTGAAGGTGACTAAATTCCTCTGTGGAGGTTTCACACTTGCAGTGGGCTCGCAGCATTCTGTTCTTGACGGGATTGGGATGTCTCAGTTCTTAGGCGCAGTGGCTGAATTTGCAAGTGAGAAAACTGAGCCCTCTTTGAAACCTGTGTGGGAAAGAGAGAGACTAGTGGGCACATTCACTGCTCAACCTATGCAAAATCCTATGCACAAGGTCTCTCTTGCAGTTTCACCCTTTCTCCCAACCACGAATTATTCTCATGAATGCTCTAAGGTGGACAGCGAGAGCATAGCAAGACTCAAGATAAGTTTGATGAAAGAAAGTGTGAATGAAGAAAGTACTCAGAAGAAAGGGTTCACAACTTTTGAAACCCTAGCTGCATACCTCTGGAGGTCAAGAGCAAGAGCTTTAAAACTGAGCTATGATGGGGAAACTATGCTGGTTCTCACAATGGGGGTGAGACAACGACACTTGCTGGATCCTTTGCCCGCTGGATATTACGGAAATGCCATCATGGACTTATATGTTACGTTAACAGTGAGGGAGCTGAACGAACTACCGCTCTTAAAGGTTGTGAAACTCATCAGGGAAAGCATAAAGATTGCTTCTACCAATGATTATATCAGACACTCAGTTGACAGTATGGAGACCAAACCAATAAAATATAATTATGAAAGTGGTGCGATAATGACTCTGACAGATTGGAGACATTTGGGTTTGGTGAAGGTTGATTTTGGGTGGAAGGAGCCAGTGAATACAATGCCAGTGCCCTGCGACATGCTTGGATTTTGCGGTGTGTGCTCGATCTTGGCTCCCAGTAATTTGGATCCTTCAATGAGTGGAGGAGCAAGGGTTTACATATCCCTACCTAGTGCTGCCATGTCCAAGTTCAAGGAAGAGATGGAAGCTCTTACAACGACTATTCAAAAGAGAAATTCAAGACTTTGAAAATTTTCAGAGTTTTGTATCAAAACCCTTGTATTTCTCTATGGGACTAGAATCATAAACTCTCTATGCAACATAGGTAGGATAGTTTCTATGTTACTATCCTTTTGATTTTTCCTTCTTTTCCATTTATTTTATCATCACCTTTGTTTTATTAATTATTGCATTCCATATGAATTTGTTGTCTTCTCTATTCCATGCCAGTTTAATAGTTGTAAAATATCTCAATAAAACTCCTTTCTTTTACTACTATAGTGTTGACGAGGTCGATGTACTGCATCTGCTTTGTTCTCATTTTGTTCACGTCTAGTAACAAATATTATTAAGAAAAATAAAATTATCAATGCACTCCCAATAAAATTTAGAAGGAGAAAAGAAAATTCTTTTATCTCTAGTCATTAATAAATTTATTATTTTAATTTTTATTAATCATAGAATTTGAAAAGTTAAAGTATGATGGTTAAAATACTTTTTCTATACTAGACAAATATATTGGACAACACTTGTTAAAATGCTAACCAGAAGCTGGAAAGCTTAAAACTAAAGCTAATTAACAAATTTATTATATTACAAGTGTCTTGTAAAATTATATATTAAAGTTACTAAAAAGTAAAATCACAAAAATTAGCATGTTAATATAATATTTGTTTATAAATATTAATTTATTTTATTAATAAAAATATATTTTTGATATTTATAATTTTAGATTTTAATTAATTTTAAACTCTTATAATTTATATTTATAGGTAAATTATTTTATTTCGTTCATAAACTCATAACATTTACTATACCCCTAAACTATTCCATATTCCATGATTTACTATACATGCGATTCCATTAATTAATTACGGTTGATTTCCTTTATTCTAGCAAACATATTGCTTTATTTTTTCTTTTCTAAGTTCTGATTAAAATAGTATTCAGAAAACGAAAAACACTTGCTATTCATTGAAAAAAAAAAATTTGTAGAGGCTTAGTCTGCCTTTGTAATTATATAAAAATGAAAAAAAAAAATTCTTTTCTCTTCAAATTATTGATAAATATATACTCGTTTTCTCTCCTATTTTTTAATCTATTTTTATTTTTATTTTTCTTCCTTTCTCATTAAATAACTTATATTGTAACTTTTTTTTCTTTTTTTTATCTTTCTTCCTTTCTCTACGTGGCAACGATCTCATCGGACGGTAATGAGGACTATTCATCTGGCAGCTGCTAGACAACGTCCGGCTCGTGCATAATATTTTTGGAGTTCAAGCCTAGGTTTGGGATTTTTTTTTTTTTTATCACCTACGAGTTTTTCTTTTTCCAACACGAATATTACCTCAAAATAGAAAATATATAGTGGTTATATATGTAAAATAATATAAATAGATATATTTATATAATGCTTTTATATAATTTTTATTTTATTTATAATTAATTAGTATACTAGTTATAATATTTTGAAGTATTTGTAAATAAATAATATTAAAATAAATTATGTAATAGAAAAATATTCCAAAATAATACGAAAAATTAAATAAACATATATTTTATGATGTAAAGATAATGCTTAAATAATAAAATAAATATTATATATAATATAATAGTTAAATTAAATAGTATAATATAAAATATTTAAACAATAGGATAAAATAAATCTATTATTTATCATTATTAATATGTTATGCAATAAAATATATAATAAAAAATTTATGTAAAAAAGATTAAAAAATAATAAAATTATATCTTAGAGTAAAAAGAAGAAAAAATTAGGATCCCACTTTATATATAAAAGATAAAAAAAAAATATTTTAAAGAAAAATAAATATAAAAATTACAAACTACCGTTACTATCTATATAACTTTTACTAATGTTATCAATATTTTTATTAATAACATTTTTATATTTTTAGTGATATTTAAATATTATTAATGGTATTTTATTACATAATTTAAATATAATATTCATTAAAAATAATATTTTTAAAATATTACAAAAATCATTTATATATATATATATATATATAGTGTATAAGTTAATATTAAAGAATATAAATTAAATAAAATTATTATAAACAATAGAATTATTTTTTAAAATATTTAATTCAAATATATTTGAATATTCGAATTCGAATTTATTAATTAAACTGAAAGAATTATATATACATTAATCCATATGTTGAACAGTATTACATGATTTAGATTAAACTAAAACAAAGTTAATTTTTCATCATGTGCTCCACTTAATTAGTAGTAATGTCTGGTCATGGCCTAACAAAAAATTTCAGTAACCACCAAAACAAACTGGCGTGTGATGATCAGAAAAAAAGAAAAAAACAAGGTGACTGAGTCAAATTAGCTGCTTCTTATAGTGATAAGTTTTATTTAAAAAGTAGATATAATACAGATTGGACTTTGGAACCAAATGAATAAGTAGATGCCATTTGACTAGCTTAATTAAGCTTGACTCTATTTTCACTTACAGCTTCTTCCTATCCTTGTTGATGGGTCATTCACATTCAATTTCATTAACAATGAAGCGCCAAAGGTACGTACACCATTTAATCATCCATCAAGTCATTGATAGGGGTGCACCAGAGAGGGACAGGGGTGGGTGTTTTAAGGAAAGGAAGGGTAGCGGGAGACAGATTTATTTTTTTTTTATTTAATTTAAATTTTTTATTAAATTATTTATTTAAAATTAAACTCAATTCAATTAAGACCTAAAATATATAAATAGAGATTGAGTTCATCCAAAATTTTAACTTAATATATCAATATTAATATTTCGTATAGTTAAATTATAAAATAAAAAAATATAAAATATAAACTAACCTAAGAGTAGTTGCCCTACCAATTTGCTAGGGGGAAGTGTCGTGGAAGAAAGATATAAGGAGGGGTCGAAATCGTAACCACTTTTTTTTATTATTCTAATGGTGTTAAAAATAAAAAAACCTTATGTGTATATTTTAATAATGTACGTGGCATAGTATTATTGGAGGGTCGGGAAAAGGGACATGATTTTAGGAAAAGATGATTTTAGTACATAAATATAATATTATGTTATAAAAAAATATTATTTTATTAAATATTTTATTATTAATAATACATACTTGAAAAAAAAATTCATACTTTAAAAAGATGTAAAATACTAAACCAAATTGAAATGACATAAACATAATCTAAATTATCTTTAAAAATATTTTAGGTCTAAATTTAAAATTTTTATCCATTTAAATTAATTTTAGACTAGACTAAATAAGTGGGTTGGATTAGGATAAAAGTATTTTGGTCTTTTAAAAAATTAGAATGGAGAGTGGGAAGAGATATTAATTTGAGAGGTGGGAAAAGCAAACCACCTGTGAAATATTAAATGGAGTGGAGTACAAAGGAATATAAAATAAATAAATAAATATAAAATAAAATGAAATTTAAGTTATTTGATAGAAAAAAATTGATTTAGACGCAAAAACACGGTTAAATTATGTATAAAAATGAAAAAATAGATTATATAACAATGTAAGAAAAAATTATATATTTATTTAATCATAAATTATTATTATAAATTTATTAAATTTTATAATAAATATTTTAAAATTATATCAATAATAAATTTGTTAAATTTATAAATATTTTAACAAAATATATATATATATATACACGGGACGATACGAGACAAGAAGAGTAAATATGAATAATAATACAATCTTCGTTACATACTTTATTTTTATTTATTCGCAAGTATTTTTAATGTGTTACAGTTTTATAATATACTTTTCCATTATTTCTACCAACTAAACCTCCTTTCATGTTTCTTTCTTTCCTCTCTTTGCATTTCCATAGTAACAAACCGAGCTTGAAGACATATTTCCCGCAGCTCTTGGCTTTTGTGAGCCTTCCTTTCAAGGTTTAATGCCCTGAATTAGGTTGATTTTGTTACATTATTAATTAGGTTGGTAGGTTGGTGGTAGGGTGTTGATGGGTAGGATGATAGTTGTGTCGGTGATAGTTGATGGCAACAATGTAGATAGAGTGGTAATTATGACAGCAATAAAAAAACATATCATTATTAAATATAGTGAAAGAATTGGAAGTAAAAGAAATTGACTATTGATTGAATTGAATTAAATTCTAATCTCCCTTTTTAAAGGTAAATGTCAACTACTTAATGATAAACTAATAACAAATTAAAATATAACTAGATGATATGAGATATTCATAATCTCCTAATGAGATATTTAAATATTTGTAACAACTTAATCTAATAAGATATTTATATATATGTAACCTCTTAAGAGGTTACCTATCATATCTTATCATATCTTATCAAATATTTACAATATCTCCAAAACTCCCCCTCAAGCCGGTAAATGAATATAAATCATTCCTAACTTGTCATTGTGTTCTTGAAATCTAGTTGCAAGAAGCCCTTTGGTAAAAACATCTGTCACTTGGAGCCTTGTAGGAATATGTGTTGTGACTATAAGTCCACTTTCTAACTTCTCTTTAATAAAGTGTTTGTCAATCTCAATGTGTTTTGTCCTATCGTGTTGGACTGGATTATGGGCAATACTTATAGCTGAGTTATTGTCACACAACAACTTTATAGGTCCCTCATATTTTACTTTGAGGTCATCAAGAATAATCTTCATCTACAATCCTTTACATATACCTTTTGTCATGGCTCGGAATTCTGCTTTTGCACTAGATCGAGCAACCACATTTTGCTTCTTGCTCCTCCAAGTTACTAGATTTCCTCCTAGAAGCATACAGTATCCTGAGGTGGATCTTCTATCCACAACTGATCCTGCATAGTGTGCATCTGTATATATTTCCATGGACAACGTTCCTTCTTTTCTGAACAATAGTCCTTTCCCTAGACTTGCGTTCAAATACTAGAGGATCCTTTCAACTTCCTGAAGGTATCTTTCCCTAGGATCATCATAAATTGGCTGACCACACTAACAGCATAGGCAATATCTAGCCTAGTGTGGGATAAGTAGATCAATTTCCCCACTAATATTTGATATTGGGACATCTCTATGATTGGACTTTCCTCACACTTAATTCTATGGTTTTGTTCAATAGGTACCCTTGAGATCTTCCATCCCAATTTTCTTGTTTCTTTGAGGAGATCGAGTACATACTTCCTTTGGGAGATAAAGATACCTTTTCTTGTCACCATTGCAAATCCTGTGTTGGAGTTTCCTTTATCAAGCATGATTGATCGTCGGGTTTCTTCACTCCACACAATAAAAAAAACACCTCAAACAAATAGGGAAGCTTCTCCTTACCTAGAATCTGAACCCGAATAGGATCGTATTCAACTCGATCCATAACCCGTTTAGAGTCCCATAGTACTCTGTTACGAAGAAGGCTCCTTGTCTAGAGTTGAAGATTTTGCTTTCAATATCATAGCAAGCAGTAGAGTCCTCTTTCATTGAATATGTCTCAATGAGATTCTCCCATATCTCACATGCGTAGGAATAGAATATATAATTTCGGCTTATTTCTGGAGTCATAGAGTTCCATAGTCATGACATAATGAGACAATCCTCATCATCCCATGCTTCAAACTTTGGGTCATCTTTAGGTGGGTCGTTTCCTTCAATATGACTCAACTTCTTGTGTCCTTTAAGAGTAGTATGAATATATTGTGCCCATTGTAGATAATTACGGCTATCAAGGCGATAAGAACTCACCAAATTTGGAAGTTTATTAGGTTCCAAGGTAAAGACTTTGTCTTCTGCCATTATCACTGATAGTTGGGAACAACAAAGAGGATTTTGACTAGTCTTGCACCAGCATGTGAATCTCATCAGAGGATAGCAGGTCAGTAGAGTGAGGCAGCGGAAATAGAGCTCCCAAGGTCTGGAGGTCTGATACCAAATTGGAAGTAAAAGAAATTGTGTATTGATTGAATTGAATTATACAATTTCTGATCTCCCTTTTTATAGGGTAAATGTCAACTACCTAAAGATAAACTATTAACAAATTAAAAGATAACTAGATAGTATGAGATATTCACAATTTCCTAATGAGATATTTAAATATTTGTAATCACTTAATCTAATAAGATATTTAGATATATGTAACCTCTTAATAGGTTACATATTATATCTTATCATATCTTATCAGATATTTACAATATCTCCAACAGAAAGTGTATTTTTTTAAAATTAAAATCTAAATTCACAAAAAAATTATTTTACAAATGAATGTAAAAATATTTTAAAATTAAGTTAACTAAAAACTATGTAGTTTAATTTATTTTAGTTAAATGCATTTTGTTTTGAAAATTACACTTTAAAACAAAAAATTCACAAACACTCCAAAGGAGTCCTAAGTGTTACACTTCATTCCGTTGTTAGGCTTTTCGGAAACATTACTTTATAAACATTAATGAGAATTAGGAGAGACAAATGAATGAATCGGATAAATTTATTTCAAAGACGTTGTCCCCGATTTCCTTCAAATCTCTTTAAATGTTATATTATTTTTAATGATATCGTTATATTTTTATTTCGTTTTCTTTCACTTTTTCAAACTCATTGAGTTTATCTCAATGAATAGCAAAATTATAAATTTTCATCAAACTTAATAAGGTAGTGTCACATGAGTACAGGTTGACAATATAATTAATTATTATAAATTTAATTTAAAATGTACTTGACATTTAATTATATATTGTTATACATGAAATATTATTTAATTTTTATATAAAACAATTTTTTATTAATTTTTTGTATATAAATTAAACTAAAATATTATTTAAAAGATCAGATTTATTCAATTAAAATTCGATAAGTCAATGAAGTGGTTGAGTTCAGTGGCTTAATGAATCATTTGATTTAAAAATAAAAAAATCGTTAAAGTATTAATATAATACACTACAAAAAATTTCATTTTTAGAAAAAATTGGTCGCTAAAGCTGGAAAATCAGTCACTAGTTATATTTCGGTCGCAAAATGACTTAGCGACAGAATTAGCCACCGACTTTTTTCAGTCGCGAAAAGCCGAGTCGCTAAACATTTTGCGACCGAAATACATTCGGTGGCTAACTATAGTTAAATTTCAGTCGCTAAATCGGTTGCTATTTTATATTATTAAAATATTCCAGTACCTTTTTTATTTTTAATTATTTATATATGAAAAATCCACCGTTTATTCGGTCGTTAAATCGGTCGTTATTTTTTATTTTTATTTTAAATAATTCGATTGCTAAATGTGTCCCTATTTTTTTTAATAGTTGGATGGTAGTGGTAGATTGTTGGTGTGACACCCTTCTACCCCGAATATTTAAATTAAAATAATAAAGTAAATAAAAAGGATAAAAGGTTTACATAAAAGAAAAATTAATATAAATTATTAACGTTAATCTAAACGCGTCATTCGTGTGTCTGACACATATTTCAAACATATAAATCAGTTTCATTTCTGTATACACTTAGTGAGTTATTAATATACTAATCATTTTCAAATATTTAAAATGCAAAAGTACGAAAAAAAAACATAGAACCACTATTCTAAATCCCAAAGCCCCGATGTCACACTAATCAGAGCAATACCCCGCCTTTTCAAAACCCGACACCATGAGTACCCTCAACGTTACCTAAAAGAAAACCACAAGAGAGTACGGTCAGAAATAACATTCAATCATATATAAAAGCAGATAATGCCCCAAATCTCACCCATTACCGTACTCAATTACTAACAGTTAATAGATGCTCATATATCAATCGCATTCCATTCATTCAAAATCAATAACAGTTCATTTATGTTTATAAAATGCACATGCTTGCACAATGCATATGCTCATCACCACACTTAAGAGTCTCGAGTCGAAACTCCACACCATGGGCGAACCTCCTCAATCCCCTTAGTTATCACTAATGATGGCCAAACCGTTAAACACCCCGTATGGGCCGGTGTGTCGCATAGTTAAACACCACCTATGGCCCGTGCGAAGACATTCCACACAACCGTTAAACACCACCGATGGTCGGCGTGCAGCATGGTTAAACACCACCTATGGCCCATGCATATGAATGTCCCCCATCATTAGTCTACCCTGTTAAACACCACTTTTGGCCAGGGTCCTTGTTAAATACCACATATGGCCAGGGTATTATAGCCACGTCTAGCTTATCATGCATCTCATGCATCTCATGCCTCTCATGTCCATGCTCAATGCATTCTCATCCACACTCTTGTTCTCGTGATTTATTTATACAACATTCGAACAATCCACAATCATACCCAACCATATTAATTTAATCATCATTATTATAAATCACTTATCAGCAAGCACAGAAACGCACATAAAACACCATTGAATTTCACCCGATTTCATCATTGCACACAAGAGCCCCAAATCATGAACAACCAAAAACAACACAAGAACCAAGTAATTAGGGCAATTAAACATACAGTTTCCTAACAAAAATCACATTAGAACAAGACGTTAATCAGACCACAGAGCATATTGACAAATCATTTCTACCGAATAAAATATTTTTAGAACATAATAATCAACTAAAATTGAGAATTTAGATCCTAGAGGGACTTAGGGATTGCCCCCACTACTCGTACCCTCCCACATTCATATATGACCGAACCAATCTCCCCCGTACCTTAGAGACGATGAACGAAGAAGAACTGATGTGTTTATGGGACAATCTGAACACTCTAGCTTCTCCTCCTTGCAGGTTTGCATTCTCTCTCCTCTAGGTCTGGCTGTCTAACACGCAAAACACAAATTAGGGTAAACTGATTACCCCCATCTAATATTTTAACTGGGTCAGGTCAACCCTGACCTGCCCATCAACCTCCCCTCGTTAATTCAATTAATTAAATTAATAAATGAAAATAATTTAGATAAAGCCTCATCAGTTTATAAAACCATTAACTCCTCTATTAAAATAAAATTGATAATAATAATAATAATGTAATTTATTTTCTAAAAATAATTCAATAAATTTTAGGATGTTACAGGTTGGTGGTTGGGGAGGAGGAAAAAGAGAGGGAGAAATGAGAGAAAAGGGAGGAGTGGGAGGGAGGGAAGGAAGGTGGTTGTGGTAGATTGTTGGTGGTTAGGAGAGGGGGGAGGGAGGAGGGAGGAGGGTGAGGGAGAAGAAAAAAAAGTGATAGAAAGGAGAGCAAAGGGAGGGAAGGGAGGAGTGGAAGGAAGGTGGTGGTGGTGGTTGTGGTGGTTGTGGAGGAAGGGAGGTGAGTAAAGGGAAGGAAAGGAGGTGTTTAACTAAGGGAGGGAGAATGAAAAAGAGAGGAAAAAATTGGAGGGAAAAAAACATTTCGAAAATTTGAAAATCGGTTGCTAATTCGGTTGCTAATTTTTTTTACGTTTTCTGTTTTATTTTCGATCGCTAATATATATTTTTTATTATTTTTTATAATCGGTCGCTAAATGTTTTTTTTGTTTTTTTAGTTTGCGAAATTCGGTCGCTAATTCCGCCGCTATTAAAAATTTTATCTATTTATTCTAATTTTTAAATTTCAGTTGCTAATTCTGTCGATAATAAATATTTTTTTTTTATTTTTTAATTTAGGTCCCTAATTTGGCCGCTAAATTTATTTATTTAATTATACCTTTATTTTTCAAAATTCGATCGCTAATTCCGTAGCTAATAAATATTTTTTGATTTACTTTTATTTTTAAATTTCGGTCGCTAATTTATTTTTTATATTTAGAAATTCGGACGCTAATTCCGTCGCTAATAAATATTTTTCATATTTTTGTTTTTTATTTTCAGCCGCTACATCGGTCGCTAATATATTTTTTATTTTTAAATTTTAAAATTCCGTCGCTAATAAATAATTTTTGATTTTTTAATGATTTTTAGTTTTAGTCGCTAATGTATTTTTTTATTTTTCTGAAATTCAGTCGCTATTTTCGTCGCTAATATATATTTTTATTTTTTTTATTTTTGTCGGTCTCTAAATCGGTCGCTAATTTTTTTATAAAAAAACTATTTTTGGTCGCTAATTCCATCTATATTTAGCAATTGTCAAAATCGATCGCTAATTTCAGTCGCTAAAAAACATTTTTCTTATAGTGATAGTAAAAGAGAGCCTTTGAAAGGGGCTCTTTGATCACATTTGTAGGGTCAAATTTGAGAGTATGAGGAGAATTGTGATTTATGGATCTGTATACATGAAGGCTTTGTGTGAAGAAATTGTTATGAGGAGCATTGTTAATGCTAGACAGGGGTTTGATGAATATAACCTCTTTGTGTTCAACAGTGAAGGTTGCATTCTTATATGCCATGAAATTGAAATATGAGTTTCTCTTGTTATGTATCACTTGTAACTACTTTTCTTCTCTCACTTTAATTTCCAATTCCTTCAACTTATATGTGTGCGCGTGCATGGAGAGGTGTGGAGGTGTGTGCCTATGCATTTTTGCTTGCCCGTGTGGGGTAGGCGTGCGGTTGTCTGCATATACGCGTGTTTCTGTGAAGAAATTGTTATCGAAAACATTAACGTTAGACAATAAAAGAATGGTGGAAAGAATAGGTTTTTGAAGGTTTAATGAATATAACCTCTTTTTGAAGGTTGCATGCTTGAATGCCATGGAATTGAAATGTAATTTTCTCTTGTTACTTATCACTTGTAACTTAATTATTTTCTAAATATAAGTCTATTAAGTATAGGATAGGCTAGCTTTTATATATATATTAGCAAGGTTAAACTATTATTATTATATACGATCTCCAACCTTAATATTTTAGAATCAATTGAATTCATTTCAAAAATAATATATTTATTATAATTATCAACTTTTCTTTTCTTAAATTTAATTGATAATTGATGTACACTCATAGTATTTTATCTTTCAAATCTATCTTTCACTCATCTTTGTTTTCATCTTTCCTATACAAATTTTAATTATGAAAACTTAATAATTTTGAGACAATACATTATATTTTATACATTTTATTCTGTAATTACTTAAAAAATAAATTATTAATGTAATTTTAAAATTTTATAATATTATTTCTATTCACACAACCTTCATACTACCTGTGACACCCTTCTACCCCGAATACTTAAATTAAATAATAAAATAAATAAAATGAAGACAGGGTAATAGTTAAAACCAAAAAGCACAATTTGTATTAAGGATAAAAGGTTCACATGGTAATTAAAAGGTAGGCACAAAGTTTTCAAGGAGATTTTAGATCTAAACATTATAATTGAGAAAACTAAAGTCAGCATCATCTTTAAAATAAGTCATTCAAACAGCAAGGCATAGAACAACTATTCTAACTTCTAGAACCCCGATGTCACACTAATCAGAGCAAGACCCCGCCTTTTCAAAACCTGGGCACCATGAGTGCCCTCAACGTTACCTAAAAGAAAACAACAAGAGAAAGTATAGTGAGAAATCGCATTCAATCATATATAAAGGAAGATAATGCCCCAAATCCCACCCATTACCATACTCAATTACTAACTGTTAACAGATGCTCATATATCAATCACATTTCATTCATTCAAAATCAATCACAGTTCATTCATGTTTACAAAATGCACATGCTCGCACAATGCATATGCTTATCACCACACCTAAGAGTCTAGAGTAGGAACTCCACACCATGGGCGGACCTCCTCAATTCCCTTAGATATCACTAATGATGGCCACACCGTTAAACACTCCGTATGGGCCGGTGTGTCGCATAGTTAAACACCACCTATGGCCCATGCGAAGATATTCCACACAACCGTTAAACACCACCTATGGCTAGCCTGCAGCATGGTTAGACACCACCTGTGGCCCATGCATATGATTGTCTCCCATCATTAGTCCCCCTGTTAAACACCACATATGGCCAGGGTATTATAGCCACGTCTGGCTTCTCATGCATCTCATGCCTCTCATGTCCATGCTCAATGCATTCTCATCCACACTCTTATTCTCATGATTTATTTATACATCATTCGCACAGTCCACAATCATACCCAATCATATTAATTTAACCATCATTATTATAAATCATTTATCAAAAAGCACAGAAACGCATATAAAACACCATTGAATTTCACCCAGTTTCATCATTGCACACAAGAGCGTCAAATCATGAACAACCATAAACAACTACAAGAATCAAGTTATTAGGGCAATTAATCATACAGTTTCCCAACAAAATCACATTAGGACAAGACGTTAATCAAACCACAGAGAGCATATTGACAAATCTTTTCTACCGATTAAAATATTTTTAAAATATAATAATCAAACAAAATTGAGAATTTAGATCCTAGAGGGACTTAGGGATTGCCGTCACTACTCGTACCCTCCCACATTCATATATGACTGAACAAATCTCCCCCGTACCTTAAAGACAATGAACAAAGAAGAACTGATGCGGCTCTAGGACGGTCTCAACACTCTAGCTCATCTTCCTTGTAGATCGGCGTTCTCTCTCCTCTAGGTTTGGCTGTCTGACGCGTAAAACACCAATTCGGGTAAACTGATTACCCCCGTCTAATATTCTAACTGGATCGGGCCAACCCCGACCCGCCCGTCAGCCTCCCCCGTTAATTCAATTAATTAAATTAATAAATGAAAATAATTCAGATTAATGCCTCATCAGTTTATAAAATCATTAACTCTTCTATTAAAATAAAATTGATAATAATAATAATAATAATAATGTAATTAATTTCTAAAAATAATTAAATAAATTTTAGGATGTTACACTACCTATATGTACATACTATTATAGAAAGAAACATCTAAAAAATTACTAGGAATATATAAAAGAAATTACTAGTAATATATAAAAGTATAATTTTATTTAGTTAAATTATAACATTTTAGTGAAAAGTAGGAAATATATACAAATTATATTTTTTACTATCAACAAATAACTATAATTCATTTTGTATAAATTTTATTATTTGATATTTATTTGGATAACAAACGAAAAAAAATATTTAGTTAAAAAAAACAAAAAAGACTCACATTTTATATATTAGTCTCTGTCAAATTTTAAAGGTAAGTCTTCCTATAAGTTTTACATAAACTATTTTGGTAAGTACAGGAAAATAAGTTAAAAATATCTTATGATTTAACATAATATATTTTTATAAATTTTTCCAAAACTCCTCAAAAGTACTCATAGTATAAGATAACTCTAATTAAGTGGTTTATAAACTCTTCGAAATCTAAGTCTCCTTCTCCTATCTTCCTATGAGATTGATTTATTTGGTTTTTTTTTAACAATTATTTCGTATTTTTTTAACAATTCATTTGTTATTGTTAATCATATGAATTGATTTTTTAACTTTACTTACATTAAATTAATATTTGCATGTGGTGTTTTGAGTGGAAAATAACATGATGAGAATTTAATTTAATTTGAATCAAGATATTGTTTATTATTTATTATTATTTTGTGTATATATTTTTATTTATTAATTTGTTGTCATGTATTAATTACTTTAGTAAAATATGTATTAGTAATCACATAATTAATAATTGTATTATAACATGCAAACCTATATTAAGAGTATTCATAAATAAATCCAGTTCAATAAAAAATATTCAACAAATAGAAAGCAAAAAATAATATTGGATTAAAGCGAAATTCAGATTTGATTTGAAAACCGATTCAAAAGAATTAAAATCGAATGTATACATAAATATATATTTTTATTTATAAATTTATGATATTACTCATGTTTACATTTTTATTTTCTATATATTTGTACAATTATCTTATAACTTATAGTTATTTATGAAAAATATGTATATTTAATTAAAATATTGGTAATTATTTGATAAACGTTACGTAAATGTAATTATCAAGTATAAATTTATTTTAATAATATATATTTAAAATTTTACAGTATTATTAGCGATATATAATAACTTATAAATGAGATAATTGATATTTTAAATTATTTTTTATTATATTTAATATATATTTTAACGTTTATTTAATATTTTCTTTAAAAAAATAAGGCTAAAATTAAATAAAATTAATCTAATCCAAATCAATTTAGATTAGGTTGAATTGGAGGAATTTATATTTCAAACTAAATCGATTTGGACGATAAGTAGAATAAATCTATTATTTATCATTATTAATATGTTATATAATTAAAAAAATATAATACAATTTTCTTTATATAAAAATGATAAAAAATAATAATAATAAAATTATATCTTATGAGTGAAAGGAGAAAAAAATTAGAATCCTATTTTAGATATAAAAAGATAAAAGAAATTAGTATATATTTTAAAGAAAAAAATATAAATATTAGAAACTACCGTTATTATCTATATAACTAATTTTACTAACATTTTATTGTAAGAATATTATCAATATTTTATTAATAACATTTTTTATATCTTTAATGATATTTAAATATTATTAATGATATTTTGTGACATAATTTAAATATAATATTTGTTAAAAATAATATTTTTATATCATAATACTATTCAAGTTAGATAAAATTATCATGAACAATAAAATTATTTTTTAAAATATTTAATTCAAATATATATTGAATATTCGAATTCAAATTTATTAATTAAACTGAAAAAATTATATATCCATTAATCCATATGTTGAACAGCATTACATGATTTAGATTAAACTAATACAAAGTTAACTTTAGATCATGTCCTCCACTTAATTAGTAGTAATGTGTGGTCTTGGCCTAACAAGAAAATTCAGTAACCACCAAAATAAACTGGCCTGTGATGATCAGAAAAAAAAAAAAAGGTGATTAAGTCAAATTAGCTGCTTCTTATTGTGATAAGTTTTATTTTAAAAGTAAATATAATACAAATTGGACTTTGGAACCAAGTGAATAAGTGATCAGTCTAATTGGTGGTTAGATGCCATTTGACTAGCTTAATTAAGCTTGACTCTATTTTCACTTACAGCTTCTTTCTGTCCTTGTTGGTGGGTCATTCACATTCAATTTCATTTCAATTATGAAGCGACAAAGGCATGTACACCATTTAATCATCCATAAAGTACTTGATAGGGGTGAAGGGGAGAGGGAGAGGGTAGGTGTTTCAAAGGAAAGGGAGGGTAGCGGGGAGGAATGGAAGTTGAGACAGATTTATTTTCATTTTTATTTAATTTAAATTTTTTTATTGAATTATTTATTTAAATTTAAACTCAATTCAATTAAGAACTAAAATATATAAAAGAAAATTGTGTCAATCCAAAGTTTTAACCTAATATATTAATATTAATACTATAGTCAAATTATAGAATAAAAAAATATAAAACATAAATTTAGTTATATTTTGTAATATATATTTAAAATAACTAATATTATTATAAATATGAGATCGAAATTCCTATTACAAAAATTGTCTCCATGTACGTCAAAGAAAGTGGCACAAAGGTGATTTTAGTACACAAATATAATATAATATTATATTATATTATAAAAGTATTATTTATTAAATGTTTTATTATTAATAATACATACTTGCTTTAAAAAAATCATAATTTTCAAAGATGTAGAATACTAAACCGAATTGAAATGAAATAAACATAACCTAAACTGTCTTAAAAAATATTTTAGGTATAAATTTAAATTTTTTAACCATTTAAATCAATCTTAGACTAGGCTAAATAAGTAGGTTGGGTTGGGGCAATATTTTGGTCTTTTAAAATATTAGAATTGAGAGTGGGAAGAGATATTAATTTGAGAGGCTAAATACAACGACTATTCAAAAGAGAAATTCAAGACTTTGAAAATTTTCAGAGTTTTGTATCAAAACCCTTGTATTTCTCTATGGGACTAGAATCATAAACTCTCTATGCAACATAGGTAGGATAGTTTCTATGTTACTATCCTTTTGATTTTTCTTCTTTTCCATTTATTTTATCATCACCTTTGTTTTATTAATTATTGCATTCCATATGAATTTGTTGTCTTCTCTATTCCATGCCAGTTTAATAGTTGTAAAATATCTCAATAAAACTCCTTTCTTTTACTACTATAGTGTTGACGAGGTCGATGTACTGCATCTGCTTTGTTCTCATTTTGTTCACGTCTAGTAACAAATATTATTAAGAAAAATAAAATTATCAATGCACTCCCAATAAAATTTAGAAGGGAGAAAAGAAAATTCTTTTATCTCTAGTCATTAATAAATTTATTATTTTAATTTTTATTAATCATAGAATTTGAAAAGTTAAAGTATGATGGTTAAAATACTTTTTCTATACTAGACAAATATATTGGACAACACTTGTTAAAATGCTAACCAGAAGCTGGAAAGCTTAAAACTAAAGCTAATTAACAAATTTATTATATTACAAGTGTCTTGTAAAATTATATATTAAAGTTACTAAAAAGTAAAATCACAAAAATTAGCATGTTAATATAATATTTGTTTATAAATATTAATTTATTTTATTAATAAAAATATATTTTTGATATTTATAATTTTAGATTTTAATTAATTTTAAACTCTTATAATTTATATTTATAGGTAAATTATTTTATTTCGTTCATAAACTCATAACATTTACTATACCCTAAACTATTCCATATTCCATGATTTACTATACATGCGATTCCATTAATTAATTACGGTTGATTTCCTTTATTCTAGCAAACATATTGCTTTATTTTTTCTTTTCTAAGTTCTGATTAAAATAGTATTCAGAAAACGAAAAACACTTGCTATTCATTGAAAAAAAAAAATTTGTAGAGGCTTAGTCTGCCTTTGTAATTATATAAAAATGAAAAAAAAAAATTCTTTTCTCTTCAAATTATTGATAAATATATACTCGTTTTCTCTCCTATTTTTTAATCTATTTTTATTTTTATTTTTCTTCCTTTCTCATTAAATAACTTATATTGTAACTTTTTTTTCTTTTTTTTATCTTTCTTCCTTTCTCTACGTGGCAACGATCTCATCGGACGGTAATGAGGACTATTCATCTGGCAGCTGCTAGACAACGTCCGGCTCGTGCATAATATTTTTGGAGTTCAAGCCTAGGTTTGGGATTTTTTTTTTTTTATCACCTACGAGTTTTTCTTTTTCCAACACGAATATTACCTCAAAATAGAAAATATATAGTGGTTATATATGTAAAATAATATAAATAGATATATTTATATAATGCTTTTATATAATTTTTATTTTATTTATAATTAATTAGTATACTAGTTATAATATTTTGAAGTATTTGTAAATAAATAATATTAAAATAAATTATGTAATAGAAAAATATTCCAAAATAATACGAAAAATTAAATAAACATATATTTTATGATGTAAAGATAATGCTTAAATAATAAAATAAATATTATATATAATATAATAGTTAAATTAAATAGTATAATATAAAATATTTAAACAATAGGATAAAATAAATCTATTATTTATCATTATTAATATGTTATGCAATAAAAATATATAATAAAAAATTTATGTAAAAAAGATTAAAAAATAATAAAATTATATCTTAGAGTAAAAAGAAGAAAAAAATTAGGATCCCACTTTATATATAAAAAGATAAAAAAAAATATTTTAAAGAAAAATAAATATAAAAATTACAAACTACCGTTACTATCTATATAACTTTTACTAATGTTATCAATATTTTTATTAATAACATTTTTATATTTTTAGTGATATTTAAATATTATTAATGGTATTTTATTACATAATTTAAATATAATATTCATTAAAAATAATATTTTTAAAATATTACAAAAATCATTTATATATATATATATATATATATAGTGTATAAGTTAATATTAAAGAATATAAATTAAATAAAATTATTATAAACAATAGAATTATTTTTTAAAATATTTAATTCAAATATATTTGAATATTCGAATTCGAATTTATTAATTAAACTGAAAGAATTATATATCCATTAATCCATATGTTGAACAGTATTACATGATTTAGATTAAACTAAAACAAAGTTAATTTTTCATCATGTGCTCCACTTAATTAGTAGTAATGTCTGGTCATGGCCTAACAAAAAATTTCAGTAACCACCAAAACAAACTGGCGTGTGATGATCAGAAAAAAAGAAAAAAACAAGGTGACTGAGTCAAATTAGCTGCTTCTTATAGTGATAAGTTTTATTTAAAAAGTAGATATAATACAGATTGGACTTTGGAACCAAATGAATAAGTAGATGCCATTTGACTAGCTTAATTAAGCTTGACTCTATTTTCACTTACAGCTTCTTCCTATCCTTGTTGATGGGTCATTCACATTCAATTTCATTAACAATGAAGCGCCAAAGGTACGTACACCATTTAATCATCCATCAAGTCATTGATAGGGGTGCACCAGAGAGGACAGGGGTGGGTGTTTTAAGGAAAGGAAGGGTAGCGGGAGACAGATTTATTTTTTTTTATTTAATTTAAATTTTTTATTAAATTATTTATTTAAAATTAAACTCAATTCAATTAAGACCTAAAATATATAAATAGAGATTGAGTTCATCCAAAATTTTAACTTAATATATCAATATTAATATTTCGTATAGTTAAATTATAAAATAAAAAAATATAAAATATAAACTAACCTAAGAGTAGTTGCCCTACCAATTTGCTAGGGGGAAGTGTCGTGGAAGAAAGATATAAGGAGGGGTCGAAATCGTAACCACTTTTTTTTATTATTCTAATGGTGTTAAAAATAAAAAAACCTTATGTGTATATTTTAATAATGTACGTGGCATAGTATTATTGGAGGGTCGGGAAAAGGGACATGATTTTAGGAAAAGATGATTTTAGTACATAAATATAATATTATGTTATAAAAAAATATTATTTTATTAAATATTTTATTATTAATAATACATACTTGAAAAAAAAATTCATACTTTTAAAAAGATGTAAAATACTAAACCAAATTGAAATGACATAAACATAATCTAAATTATCTTTAAAAATATTTTAGGTCTAAATTTAAAATTTTTATCCATTTAAATTAATTTTAGACTAGACTAAATAAGTGGGTTGGATTAGGATAAAAGTATTTTGGTCTTTTAAAAAATTAGAATGGAGAGTGGGAAGAGATATTAATTTGAGAGGTGGGAAAAGCAAACCACCTGTGAAATATTAAATGGAGTGGAGTACAAAGGAATATAAAATAAATAAATAAATATAAAATAAAATGAAATTTAAGTTATTTGATAGAAAAAAATTGATTTAGACGCAAAAACACGGTTAAATTATGTATAAAAATGAAAAAAATAGATTATATAACAATGTAAGAAAAAATTATATATTTATTTAATCATAAATTATTATTATAAATTTATTAAATTTTATAATAAATATTTTAAAATTATATCAATAATAAATTTGTTAAATTTATAAATATTTTAACAAAAAATATATATATATATACACGGGACGATACGAGACAAGAAGAGTAAATATGAATAATAATACAATCTTCGTTACATACTTTATTTTTATTTATTCGCAAGTATTTTTAATGTGTTACAGTTTTATAATATACTTTTCCATTATTTCTACCAACTAAACCTCCTTTCATGTTTCTTTCTTTCCTCTCTTTGCATTTCCATAGTAACAAACCGAGCTTGAAGACATATTTCCCGCAGCTCTTGGCTTTTGTGAGCCTTCCTTTCAAGGTTTAATGCCCTGAATTAGGTTGATTTTGTTACATTATTAATTAGGTTGGTAGGTTGGTGGTAGGGTGTTGATGGGTAGGATGATAGTTGTGTCGGTGATAGTTGATGGCAACAATGTAGATAGAGTGGTAATTATGACAGCAATAAAAAAACATATCATTATTAAATATAGTGAAAGAATTGGAAGTAAAAGAAATTGACTATTGATTGAATTGAATTATATAAATTCTAATCTCCCTTTTTAAAGGTAAATGTCAACTACCTAATGATAAACTAATAACAAATTAAAATATAACTAGATGATATGAGATATTCATAATCTCCTAATGAGATATTTAAATATTTGTAACAACTTAATCTAATAAGATATTTATATATATGTAACCTCTTAAGAGGTTACCTATCATATCTTATCATATATTATCAAATATTTACAATATCTCCAAAACTCCCCCTCAAGCTGTTAAATGAATATAAATCATTCCTAACTTGTCATTGTGTTCTTGAAATCTAGTTGCAAGAAGCCCTTTGGTAAAAACATTTGTCACTTGGAGCCTTCTAGGAACATGTGTTGTGACTATAAGTCCACTTTCTAACTTCTCTTTAATAAAGTGTTTGTCAATCTCAATGTGTTTTGTCCTATCGTGTTGGACTGGATTATGGGCAATACTTATAGCTGAGTTGTTGTCACACAACAACTTTATAGGTCCCTCATATTTTACTTTGAGGTCATCAAGAATAATCTTCATCCACAATCCTTTACATATACCTTGTGTCATGGCTCGGAATTCTACTTTTGCACTAGATCGAGCAACCACATTTTGCTTCTTGCTCCTCCAAGTTACTAGATTTCCTCCTAGAAGCATACAGTATCCTGAGGTGGATCTTCTATCTACAACTGATCCTGCATAGTGTGCATCTGTATATATTTCCATGGACAACGTTCCTTCTTTTCTGAACAATAGTCCTTTCCCTAGACTTGCATTCAAATACTAGAGGATCCTTTCAACTTCCTGAAGGTATCTTTCCCTAGGATCATCATAAATTGGCTGACCACACTAACAGCATAGGCAATATCTAGCCTAGTGTGGGATAAGTAGATCAATTTCCCCACTAATATTTGATATTGGGACATCTCTATGATTGGACTTTCCTCACACTTAATTCTATGGTTTTGTTCAATAGGTACCCTTGAGATCTTCCATCCCAATTTTCTTGTTTCTTTGAGGAGATCGAGTACATACTTCCTTTGGGAGATAAAGATACCTTTTCTTGTCACCATTGCAAATCCTGTGTTGGAGTTTCCTTTATCAAGCATGATTGATCGTCGGGTTTCTTCACTCCACACAATAAAAAACACCTCAAACAAAGAGGGAAGCTTCTCCTTACCTAGAATCTGAACCCGAATAGGATTGTATTCAAAATTCAAGCCATGAAGAAACTTAAAGATTCTCCCCTTTCAACAAGCCCAGTATATGCAACAGAATCAGCTTTGCGCTGCATCTTCAATCCTTAGTACTGATCCAACTCGATCCATAACCTGTTTAGAGTCTCATAGTGCTCTGTTACGAAGAAGGCTCCTTGTCTAGAGTTGAAGATTTTTCTTTCAATATCATAGCAAGCAGTAGAGTCCTCTTTCATTGAATATGTCTCAATGAGATTCTCCCATATCTCACGTGCGTAGGAATAGAATATATAATTTCGGCCTTATTTTGGAGTCATAGAGTTCCATAGTCATGACATAATGAGACAATCATCATCATCCCATGCTTCAAACTTAGGGTCATCTTTAGGTGGGTCGTTTCCTTCAATATGACTCAACTTCTTGCGTCCTTTAAGAGTAGTACGAATATATTGTGCCCATTGTAGATAATTGCGGCTATCAAGGCGATAAGAACTCACCAAATTTGGAAGTTTATTAGGTTCCAAGGTAAAGATTTTGTCTTCTGCCATTATCACTGATAGTTGGGAACAACAAAGAGGATTTTGACTAGTCTTGCACCAGCATGTGAATCTCGTCAGAGGATAGCAGGTCGCTAGAGTGAGGCAACGGAAATAGAGCTCCCAAGGTCTGGAGGTCTGATACCAAATTGGAAGTAAAAGAAAAATTGTATTGATTGAATTGAATTATACAATTTCTAATCTCCCTTTTTATAGGGTAAATGTCAACTACCTAAAGATAAACTATTAACAATTAAAAGATAACTAGATAGTATGAGATATTCACAATTTCCTAATGAGATATTTAAATATTTATAATCACTTAATCTAATAAGATATTTAGATATATGTAACCTCTTAATAGGTTACATATTATATCTTATCATATCTTATCAGATATTTACAATATCTCCAACAGAAAGTGTATTTTTTAAAATTAAAATCTAAATTCACAAAAAAATTATTTTACAAATGAATGTAAAAATATTTTAAAATTAAGTTAACTAAAAACTATGTAGTTTAATTTATTTTAGTTAAATGCATTTTGTTTTGAAAATTACACTTTAAAACAAAAAATTCACAAACACTCCAAAGGAGTCCTAAGTGTTACACTTCATTCCTTTGTTAGGCTTTTCGGAAACATTACTTTATAAACATTAATGAGAATTAGGAGAGACAAATGAATGAATCGGATAAATTTATTTCAAACACGTTGTCCCCGGTTTCCTTCAAATCCCTTTAAATGTTATATTATTTTTAATGATATCGTTATATTTTTATTTCGTTTTCTTTCACTTTTTCAAACTCATCGAGTTTATCTCAATGAATAGCAAAATTATAAATTTTCATCAAACTTAATAAGGTAGTGTCACATGAGTACATGTTGACAATATAATTAATTATTATAAATTTAATTTAAAATGTACTTGACATTTAATTATATATTGTTATACATGAAATATTAGTTAATTTTTATATAAAACAATTTTTATTAATTTGTTGTATATAAATTAAACTAAAATATTATTTAAAAGATCAGATTAATTCAATTAAAATTCGATAAGTCAATGAAGTGGTTGAGTTCAGTGGCTTAATGAATCATTTGATTTAAAAATAAAAAAATCGTTAAAGTATTAATATAATACACTACAAAAAATTTCATTTTTAGAAAAAATTGGTCGCTAAAGCTGGAAAATTAGTCACTAGTTATATTTCGGTCGCAAAATGACTTAGCGACAGAATTAGCCACCGATTTGTTTCAGTCGCAAAAAGCCAGTCACTAAATATTTTACGACCGAAATACATTCGGTGGCTAACTATAGTTAAATTTCAGTCGCTAAATCGGTTGCTATTTTATATTATTAAAATATTCCAGTACCTTTTTTATTTTTAATTATTTATATATGAAAAATCCACCGCTTATTCGGTCGTTAAATCGGTCGTTATTTTTTATTTTTATTTTAAATAATTCGATAGTTAAATTTGTCCCTATTTTTTTTTAATAGTTGGATGGTAGTGGTAGATTGTTGGTGTGACACCCTTCTACCCCGAATATTTAAATTAAAATAATAAAGTAAATAAAAAGGATAAAAGGTTCACATAAAAGAAAAATTAGCATAAATTATTAACGTTAATCTAAACGCGTCATTCGTGTGTCTGACACATATTTCAAACATATAAATCAGTTTCATTTCTGTATACACTTAGTGAGTTATTAATATACTCATCATTTTCAAATATTTAAAATGCAAAAGTACGAAAAAAAAACATAGAACCACTATTCTAAATCCCAAAGCCCCGATGTCACACTAACCAGAGCAATACCCCGCCTTTTCAAAACCCGACACCATGAGTGCCCTCAACGTTACCTAAAAGAAAACCACAAGAGAGTACGGTCAGAAATAACATTCAATCATATATAAAAGCAGATAATGCCCCAAATCTCACCCATTACCGTACTCAATTACTAACAGTTAATAGATGCTCATATATCAATCGCATTCCATTCATTCAAAATCAATAACAGTTCATTTATGTTTATAAAATGCACATGCGTGCACAATGCATATGCTTATCACCACACCTAAGAGTCTCGAGTCGAAACTCCACACCATGGGCGAACCTCCTCAATCCCCTTAGTTATCACTAATGATGGCCACACCCTTAAACATCCCGTATGGGCCGGTGTGTCGCATAGTTAAACACCACCTATGGCCCGTGCGAAGACATTCCACACAACCGTTAAACACCACCGATGGTCGGCGTGCAGCATGGTTAAACACCACCTATAGCCCATGCATATGAATGTCCCCCATCATTAGTCCACCTTGTTAAACACCACATATGGCCAGGGTATTATAGCCACGTCTAGCTTATCATGCATCTCATGCCTCTCATGTCCATGCTCAATGCATTCTCATCCACACTCTTGTTCTCATGATTTATTTATACAGCATTCGCACAATCCACAATCATACCCAACCATATTAATTTAATCATCATTATTATAAATAACTTATCAGCAAGCACAGAAACACACATAAAACACCATTGAATTTCACCCGATTTCATCATTGCACACAAGAGCCACAAATCATGAACAACCAAAAACAACACAAGAACCAAGTAATTAGGGCAATTAAGCATACAGTTTCCTAACAAAAATCACATTAGAACAAGACGTTAATCACACCACAGAGCATATTGACAAATCTTTTCTACCGAATAAAATATTTTTAGAACATAATAATCAACTAAAATTGAGAATTTAGATCCTAGAGGGACTTAGGGATTGCCCCCACTACTCGTACCCTCCCACATTCATATATGACCGAACCAATCTCCCCCGTACCTTAGAGACGATGAACGAAGAAGAACTGATGTGTTTCCGGGACAATCTCTGAACACTCTAGCTTCTCCTCCTTACAGGTTTGCGTTCTCTCTCCTCTAGGTCTGGCTGTCTAACATGCAAAACACAAATTAGGGTAAACTGATTACCCCCGTCTAATATTCTAACTGGGTCGGGTCAACCCCGACCCGCCCATCAGCCTCCCCGTTAATTCAATTAATTAAATTAATAAATGAAAATAATTTAGATGAAGCCTCATCAGTTTATAAAACCATTAACTCCTCTATTAAAATAAAATTGATAATAATAATAATGTAATTTATTTTCTAAACATAATTCAATAAATTTTAGGATGTTACAGTTGGTGGTTAGGGGAGGAGGAAAAAGAGAGGGAGAAATGAGAGAAAAGGGAGGAGTGGGAGGGAGGGAAGGAAGGTGGTGGTGGTGGTGGTGGTGGTGGTAGATTGTTGGTGGTTAGGAGAAGGGGGAGGGAGGAGGGAGGAGGGAGTGAGGGAGAAGAAAAAAAAGTGGTAGAAAGGAGAGCAAAGGGAGGGAAGGGAGGAGTGGAAGGAAGGTGGTGGTGGTGGTTGTGGTGGTTGTGGAGGAAGAGAGGTGAGTAAACGGAAGGAAAGGAGGTGTTTAACTAAGGGAGGGAGAATGAAAAAAAAGAGAAAAAATTGGAGGGAAAAAAACATTTCGAAAATTTGAAAATCGGTTGCTAATTCAGTCGCTAATTTTTTTTTATGTTTTCTGTTTTATTTTCGATCTCTAATATATTTTTTTTATCTTTTATAATCGGTCGCTAAGTTTTTTTTTGTTTTTTTAGTTTGCGAAATTCGGTCACTAATTCCACCGCAATTAAAAATTTTATCTATTTATTCTAATTTTTAAATTTCAGTTGCTAATTCTATCGATAATAAATATTATTTTTTTTTTTTTTTAATTTCAGTCCCTAATTTGGCCGCTAAATTTATTTATTTAATTATACCTTTATTTTTGAAAATTCGATCGCTAATTCCGTAGCTAATAAATATTTTTTGATTTACCTTTATTTTTAAATTTCGGTCGCTAATTTATTTTTAATATTTAGAAATTCGGACGCTAATTCCGTCGCTAATAAATATTTTTCATATTTTTATTTTTTATTTTCGGTCGCTACATTGGTCGCTAATATATTTTTTATTTTTAAAATTTAAAATTTCCGTCGCTAATAAATAATTTTTGATTTTTTATGATTTTCAGTTTCAGTCGCTAATGTATTTTTTTTATTTTTCTGAAATTCAGTCTCTATTTTCGTCGCTAATATATATTTTTATTTTTATTTTTTATTTTTGTCGGTCGCTAATTTTTTTTATAAAAAAACTATTTTCGATCGCTAATTTCGTCTATATTTAACAACTGTGTAAATCGGTCGCTAATTTCAGTCGCTAAAAAACATTTTTCTAATAGTGATAGTAAAAGAGAGCCTTTGAAAGGGCCTCTTTGATCACATTTGTAGGGTCAAATTTGAGAGTATGAGGGGAATTGTGATTTGTGGATCTGTATACATGAAGGCTTTGTGTGAAGAAATTGTTATGAAGAGCATTGTTAATGATAGACAGGGAAAGAATGGTGGTAGGAGTAGGGTTTGGAGGTTTAATGAATATAACCTCTTTGTTTTCAAAAGTGAAGGTTGCATTCTTATATGCCATGAAATTGAAATATGAGTTTCTCTTGTTATGTATCACTTGTAACTACTTTTCTTCTCTCACTTTAATTTCCAATTCCTTCAACTTATATGTGTGCGCGTGCATGGAGAGCTGTGGAGGTGTGTGCCTATGCATTTTTGCTTGCCCGTGTAGGGTAGGCGTGCGGGTGTCTGCATATACGCGTGTTTCTATGAAGAAATTGTTATCAGAAACATTAACGTTAGACAATAAAAGAATGGTGGAAAGAATAGGTTTTTGAAGGTTTAATGAATATAACCTCTTTTTGAAGGTTGCATGCTTGAATGTCATGGAACTGAAATGTAATTTTCTCTTGTTACTTATCACTTGTAACTTAATTATTTTCTAAAAATAAGTCTATTAAATATAGGATAGGCTAGCTTTTATATATATATTAGCAAGGTTAAACTATTATTATTATATACGATCTCCAACCTTAATATTTTAGAATCAATTGAATTCATTTCAAAAATAGTATAGTTATTATAATTATCAACTTTTCTTTTCTTAAATTTAATTGATAATTGATGTACACTCATAGTATTTTTGGTAAAACAATTGAATTTAACTAGTTGTTATAATTATCAAGTGATTTTGTTATTAATATTTTTAAATCAATTTAATTCAACTAAAAAATAGTATGTTATCAAATCAGGTAACTCTATAGCATAAGCTAGAAAGGAAAACAATTTTATACTTACTTTCTAGATTTTACTACAAAAATATTTTTTTTTCTATCTTAAAATATATATTTTGAAGTGTATAAATAAAAATGACAAATAGGTCATCCAACCTAATCTCAAAATGTGCATATTTAATATTTACCTAAAAGAAAATGAATAAATTAATGTAAACATAAATAAAACTAAATTCTTTTAATAATTTTTAATATTACTTTAGCAGTATATTTATAAAATAATATGCTATTTCATAAAATAATAAATATTTTATCTTTCAAATCTATCTTTCACTCATCTTTGTTTTCATCTTTCCTATACAAATTTTAATTATGAAAACTTAATAATTTTGAGACAATTCATTGGTAATAGTTAAAACCAAAAAGCACAATTTGTATTAAGGATAAAAGGTTCACATGGTAATTAAAAGGTAGGCACAAAGTTTTCAAGGAGGTTTTAGATCTAAACATTATAATTGAGAAAACTAAAGTCATCATCATCTTTAAAATAAGTCATTCAAACATCAAGGCATAGAGCAACTATTCTAACTTCTAGAACCCCAATGTCACACTAATCAGAGCAAGACCCCGCATTTTCAAAACCCGGCACCATGAGTGCCCTCAACGTTACCTAAAATAAAACAACAAGAGAAAGTACGGTGAGAAATCGCATTCAATCATATATAAAGACAGATAATGCCCAAATCTCACCAATTACCGTACTCAATTACTAACAGTTAACAGATGCTCATATATCAATCACATTTCATTCATTCAAAATCAATCGCAGGTTATTCATGTTTACAAAATGCACATGCTCGCACAATGCATATGCTCATCACTGCACCTAAGAGTCTCGAGTCGGAACTCCACGCCATGGGTGAACCTCCTCAATCCCCTTAGTTATCACTAATGATGGCCACACCGTTAAACACCCCGTATGGGCCGGTATGTCGCACAGTTAAACACCACCTATGGCCCGTGCGAAGACATTCCACACAACCATTAAACACCACCTATGGCCGGCGTGCAGCATGGTTAGACACCACCTATGGCCCATGCATATGATTGTCCCCCATCATTAGTCCCCTTTTAAACACCACATATGGCCAGGGTATTACAGCCACGTCTGGCTTCTCATGCATCTCATGCCTCTCATGTCTATGCTCAATGCATTCTCATCCACACTCTTATTCTCATGATTTATTTATACATCATTCGCACAGTTCACATTCATACCCAACCATATTAATTTAACCATCATTATTATAAATCATTTATCAGAAAGCACAGAAACGCATATAAAACACCATTCAATTTCACCCAATTTCATCATTGCATACAAGAGCCTCAAATCATGAACAACCATAAACAACCACAAGAATCAAGTAATTAGAGCAATTAATCATACAGTTTCCCAACAAAATCACATTAGGACAATACGTTGATTAGACCACAGAGCATATTGACAAATATTTTATTAAAATATTTTAAAAACATAATAATCAAACAAAATTGAGAATTTAGATCCTAGAGGGACTTAAGGATTGCCCTCACTACTCGTACCCTCCCACATTCATATATGACCGAACCAATCCCCCCATACCTTAGAGACGATGAACGAAGAAGAACTTATGCGGTTCTAGGACGGTTTGAACACCCTAGCTCCTCTTCCTTGCAGGTCGGCGTTCTCTCTCCTCTAGGTTTGGTTGTCTGACGCGTAAAACACCAATTCGGGTAAACTGATTACCCCCGTCTAATATTTTAACTAGGTCGAGCCAACCCCGACCCGCCCATCAGCCTCCCCCGTTAATTCAATTAATTAAATTAACAAATGAAAATAATTCATATTAATGTCTCATCAGTTTATAAAATCATTAACTCCTCTATTAAAATAAAATTGATAATAATAATAATAATGTAATTAATTTCTAAAAATAATTAAATAAATTTTAGGATGTTACACTACCTATATGTGCATACTATTATAGAAAGAAACATCTAAAAAACTACTAGGAATATATAAAAAAAATTACTAGTAATACATAAAAATATAATTTTATTTAGTTAAATTATAACATTTTAGTGAAAAAGTAGGAAATATATATAAATTATATTTTTTACTATCAACAAATAACTATAATTCATTTTGTATAAATTTTATTATTTGATATTTATTTGGATAACAAACGAAAAAAAAATATTTAGTTAAAAAAAAAACAAAAAAGACTCACATTTTATATATTAGTCTCTGTCAAATTTTAAAGGTAACCCTTCCTATAAGGTTTACATAAACTATTTTGGTAAGTGCAGGAAAATAAGTTAAAAATATCTTATGATTTGACATAATATATTTTTATAAGTTTTTCCAAACATCCTTAGAAGTAGTTATAGTATAAGATAACTCTAATTAAGTGGTTTATAAACTCTTCGAAATCTAAGTCTCCTTCTCCTATCTTCCTATGAGATTGATTTATTTGGTTTTTTTTTTAACAATTATTTCGTATTTTTTTAACAATTCATTTGTTATTGTTACTCATATGAATTGATTTTTTAACTTTACTTACATGAAATTAATATTTGCATGTGATGTTTTGAGTGTAAAATAACATGATGAGAATTTAATTTAATTTGAATCAAGATATTGTTTATTATTTATTATTATTTTGTGTATATATTTATTATTTATTAATTTGTTGTCATGTATTAATTACTTTAGTAAAATATGTATTAGTAATCACATAATTAATAATTGTATTATAATATGTCAACATATATTAAGAGTATTCATAAATAAATCCAGTTCAATAAAAAATATTCAACAAATAGAAAGCAAAAAATAATATTGGATTAAAGAGAAATTCAGATTTGATTTGAAAACCGATTCAAAAGAATTAAAATTGAATGTATACATAAATATATATTTTTATTTATAAATTTATGATATTACTCATGTTTACATTTTTATTTTCTATATATTTGTACAATTATCTTATAACTTATAGTTATTTATGAAAAATATATATTTAATTCAAATATTGGTAATTATTTGATAAAAGTTACATAAATGTAATTATCAAGTATAAATTTATTTTAATAATATATATTTAAAACTTTACAGTATTATTAGCTATATATAATAACTTATAAATGAGATCAATGATATTTTAAATTATTTTTTATTATATTTAATATATATTTTAACGTTTATTTAATATTTTCTTTAAAAAATAAGGCTAAAATTAAATAAAATTAATCTAATCCAAATCAATTTAGATTAGGTTGAATTGGAGGAATTTATATTTCAAACTAAATCGATTTGGACGATAAGTAGAATAAATCTATTATTTATCATTATTAATATGTTATGCAATAAAAAAAATATAATACAATTTCTTTATATAAAAATGATAAAAAATAATAATAATAAAATTATATCTTATGAGTGAAAGGAGAAAAAAATTAGAATCGTACTTTAGATATAAAAAGATTAAAAAAAATTAGTAAATATTTTAAAGAAAAAAATATAAATATTAGAAACTACCGTTATTATCTATATAACTTTTACTAACATTTTATTGTAAGAATATTATCAATATTTTATTAATAACATTTTTTATATCTTTAATGATATTTAAATATTATTAATGATATTTTGTGACATAATTTAAATATAATATTTGTTAAAAATAATATTTTTATATCATAATACTATTCAAGTTAGATAAAATTATCATGAACAATAAAATTATTTTTTAAAATATTTAATTCAAATATATATTGAATATTCGAATTCAAATTTATTAATTAAACTGAAAAAATTATATATCCATTAATCCATATGTTGAACAGCATTACATGATTTAGATTAAACTAATACAAAGTTAACTTTAGATCATGTCCTCCACTTAATTAGTAGTAATGTGTGGTCTTGGCCTAACAAGAAAATTCAGTAACCACCAAAATAAACTGGCCTGTGATGATCAGAAAAAAAAAAAAAGGTGATTAAGTCAAATTAGCTGCTTCTTATAGTGATAAGTTTTATTTTAAAAGTAGATATAATACAAATTGGACTTTGGAACCAAGTGAATAAGTGATCAGTCTAATTGGTGGTTAGATGCCATTTGACTAGCTTAATTAAGCTTGACTCTATTTTCACTTACAGCTTCTTTCTGTCCTTGTTGGTGGGTCATTCACATTCAATTTCATTTCAATTATGAAGCGAAAAAGGCATGTACACCATTTAATCATCCATAAAGTACTTGATAGGGGTGAAGGGAGAGGGAGAGGGTAGGTGTTTCAAAGGAAAGGGAGGGTAGCGGGGAGGAATGGAAGTTGAGACAGATTTATTTTCATTTTTATTTAATTTAAATTTTTTTATTGAATTATTTATTTAAATTTAAACTCAATTCAATTAAGAACTAAAATATATAAAAGAAAATTGTGTCAATCCAAAGCTTTAACCTAATATATTAATATTAATACTATAGTCAAATTATAGAATAAAAAAATATAAAACATAAATTTAGTTATATTTTGTAATATATATTTAAAATAATTAATATTATTATAAATATGAGATCGAAATTCCTATTACAAAAATTGTCTCCATGTACGTCAAAGAAAGTGGCACGATGAAGAGTGAGTGAGAAAGAGAAGAGGAGGGGTGGCTAGAAACAAGGAGGGTCATTAGAGAAAGGAGAAGGGTCGCTCCCAATTTGGTAGGGGAAGTGTCGTGGAAGAAAGATATAAGGATGGGTTGGTCGAAATCGTAACCACTTTTTTTTTTTATTATTCTAATGATGTTAAAATTTTTAAAAAAGGCTTATGTGTATATTTTAATAATTGGCATAGTATTATTGGACCGTCAAGAAATGGGCATATGATTTTAGGAAAAGGTGATTTTAGTACACAAATATAATATAATATTATATTATATTATAAAAGTATTATTTATTAAATGTTTTATTATTAATAATACATACTTGCTTTAAAAAAATCATAATTTTCAAAGATGTAGAATACTAAACCGAATTGAAATGAAATAAACATAACCTAAACTGTCTTAAAAAATATTTTAGGTATAAATTTAAATTTTTTATCCATTTAAATCAATCTTAGACTAGGCTAAATAAGTAGGTTGGGTTGGGGCAATATTTTGGTCTTTTTTAAAATATTAGAATTGAGAGTGGGAAGAGATATTAATTTGAGAGGCAGGAAAAGCAAATAACTTGTTTACGGACCTGTTACAAAACAATTTCATGTTTAGCAATTAAAGGAATCGGTCGCTAAAGTTAGATTTGAGTTGTAAAATAACTTAGCGACTGAATTAATGATTGATTTTTTTCATCACGAAAAGTCATTAAATAATTTAGTAATCGAACTACTTTTGATGGCTAATTAGAATTAAAATTCGGTCGTCATTTTAATTTTTTAAAAAATTCAGTGGCTATTTTTTTATTTTTAATTATTTATATATTAAAAAGTCGGTCACTAATTCGTTCGTTATTTTGATTTTTTATTTTAAAAAATTTATTCGCTAAATCGGTCTCTATTTTTTATTTTTTATTTTAAATAATTCAATCACCAAATTGATAGTTATTTTTGATTTTTTATTTTACATAATTCGGTCTCTAAATCAGTCGCTATTTTATTTTTAAATAGATGGATGGCAATGGCAATTGATTGGTGGTTGGTGGTTGGTGGTTGGTGGTTGGTGGTTGGGGGAGGGAGGAGGGAGTGAGGGAGAAGGAAAAAGAGAGGGAGAAGGGAGAAGAGAGGGAGGGAAGGGAGGAGAGAAAGGAGTGGAAGGAGGGTGATGGTGGTGGTAGAGGAAGTGAGAAAGGAAGAGGGGATGGTGGAGAATAGAGAGGAGAAAAGGAAGGAAGGGATAGTAGGCGACGGAGTGGTGGTGGCGGTGGTGGTGGCAACAGTGGCAATGGAGGGAGGAGAAGATGGAGTGAGTGAAAGGTTGAAGAGGGAGCGAGAGGAAGAGTATTTAAATAACTCCTGCCGACCACACACTTAATTATTATAGTCAATCACAAAATATATATTAATCGTAACCATCTTAATTATTATAATTATGTATTTTTATAAATTAAAGTATAATTAAATAGTATTTAAATTATAAATCATTAATCATGAATCAATTTAGTTTCTCCTGTATTAGCTGGTATTATCCAACACCATTAAAAAGACTAATTCCCTTTGCTTACCTTATCTATGCATTTTCACATTTAGCTAGGAATTACCATGTTGACATTATAAATCATCATAAATTATTTACATATTATTTATAAATAGGAATAATACCACTAATCTCATTTTTTTCTTGAAATCATCCATAAAAAAAGAACATGTTCACTTTTTGTTCATTAATAGACAATACTTTCATGTTTTTATATTATACATGTTTATGTCTCGCGTATCTATATAGAATTTAATTTTTTATAGGCTTGGATACTTTACTAATAGTATCGATAAAGTATTCAAAAAGTATCCAATCGAATACAAATATGTGAACTAATGAAAATACTGATACTTTATAGATGTGTATCAACGGTGAAGACGGTTATATAATCACATAATTAGAATTCACCGTATCATAGTACAAACGGCTTTGCATACACGTCAAACATCTCGGAAGACGATAGTTGCGGCTCCTGCAAATCCAACTCCAAACCGTTTATAGTACCAACTTCATACTTTAGGGTAAGTATTCTAATAAATATGAAGCTTATATATGAATCTCAATATTTATACTAATCTATGTGTGTTAAAGAGAGGAAGTAATACCTGTCTGATGTCAAGGCCAAGAAGTCTATTTAGCAGCGTAACAATTGGACCATCATTTAGAAGTACTAAGCCTGTTTTTGTTCCATGGATGGTTGAACGCATCACACTGAGCAAGCGACCATAACTCAGTCCAGGTTCATTTTGCACGGTTTGGATGAAACTATAAGTCAAGGCACCAGTAACTTCCTTGCCACTTAAGGCCTACACAAACCAACCCACATGAATTCATGAGTGTTTATAATATAAATTATTATCAACTTTTAAAATTATTATTATTTTAAAATTAATTAACTGATTATACATACATAGTGATTATACATAATAATCAATGATGGAATAACGGTGTAACCAGCTTACATTGTATTTTTTTATGCTCATCTTTAATTATCTTTATACAGTTTATATAAAAGAACTTTACATGGTAATTAAAAGCACGAAAAAGATTACATACAGAGGTATCTACGGATATTTGACCATCTTCACAAGCTGAAATACAAATTGCTAGCCCTCCGCTTGTACCTTTATTAGTTCTGGGAAGTCTATGATCTTCCCATTTGTAATACCCTTCCCTGCTAAAACAGAAGAAAGAGATTTAATTCACCAAACTAAAGAGGTGTTCACTGTTCAGTGTTCACAAATCAAGCATTCCTAAACTGACCTGTTCATCTTGCATACATAAGATAAATCAAGAACAGTCCCACTATGGCATGCATCAATAATGGCATGAAGTTTAGCACCGCGTGGTAGTGGCCTAACAATTGCAGCGTTAATCTCATCATCGATTATCTTCCCATGATTTTCATAATCAACGGGACATATTGCTTCATCAAACCCATCAATCTCACTCCCATCCATGTTCATTTCCTGTGTGCCATGTCCTGAGAAGTGGAACACCAATGAATCCCCTGATTGGCTACTCTCAATCAGCCACCTCAATGCCATTTGAATGTTATTTTTCGTTGGGATTCTTAGCGGGTTTCTCTCCTCTTTATCATCTGCGGGTAGGTTCTGACTGTTCAGATAGAATGAAGAGAATAACATCGTACAGAGTGCTTTAGGAGATGTGTAAAGTAAAAAGATAAAAATATATATTTCCCATTGATTTAAATCAATAATACTGTGATTCCTATTTCACTTTCATAATAGATATTTTGGTTTGAAATTACATATATTTTTTATAGGACATAATTTTGGTATGAGTAACCAATTTACACAACTGCGTACGCATAAATTAAACTGAATTACTGAGTAAATTAGAACAACATCACTATGGTTTATCGACGCAGTGGTGGTATATATATAAATATTTATTTCTAAGTCTTAATATGACAAGAAAGTATGAGAATACCTGTGAGCATGAGAATGGAGTCACTAGGAAAGCCAAACTCCTTGATCAGAAAGTATTTCATGCATTTTACATCATTGACGGAGCCTTTAAGTCTGTAACTCTTGCTATGGTGGTACCGAATTCCACATAGCACTGCTCGCTTTGAGCCATAGACATGGTATGTGGGCCTTAGAGACCGAGGCTGATGATAAGACCCCAAAAGAGGTGCCCCATAATAACCCGGACTGCTGTTAACTGAACTAGTAATTATGGTATTTACAATGCCTCTAAAACGACCTGCAATGTGATGAACGGAGTTGTAGGCTTGACTCCAAGGACCTGTGGTGGGTCGAATCTGGGTGATGCCATGGCACACTGCACACTTAAAGACTTGGACCTGTGGTGGAACCGTTAATAGCCTTCTACACTGGTTACATCTTTCTGGTCTACTTGTCATTACTTCCCTTTCTGTTTGAAACTATTGCAGAATGGTGAGGCCTGTGAAAGAATGAAGGGTATTAGAAATTATGAACGGACAAAAAAGATGGGGTGATGACTTTTTACAATTGTGTCTGTGAAATTCAGCTTCCTTTATCTATTTGGAGAGTAAGATGCCGAATAGGATTCCGTTTCTTTTTTTTTATAGTGGAGAGTGAATATATTACTTGCTTGTTTTTCTGTCGATTGGACATTACTGTTGATAAAGAATCAGGAATAAGAAACCAATGAAATCTAGCTTTCTAATATGCACAAGTTGCTCCCATATAATTTGTTGCAATATATATTTGAACCTGCACAGACAATAATACGAGCATATTCCTGAGTTTTGTACACGGACAGTGGAAGAACTATTTCAATGGTTGTGTTTTTCTTTGCTTCTTTTTTCTTTTTTCTGTTGCAAGGAAGTCCATGATTTAAATAAGGAGGTCCTCCTTTGCGGCCAAGAAAGAATTTTCTTGATACTCGTTGAGATTACGTAGTCTATATATAATTGAGGATTGGTTTGGATGTGCCTCCTTCTAGTGGACCCCAAAAAGTTTCTTTTGTTGGCTTAACTGCTTATATAGCCTTCGACATTGGTCTTATAATCATGTGTGAGCGTAAATACACATCTCTATATCACACACACTGTCAAATTTATTATTTATTTATCACTTTAAATTACTTATCATACTTACATTTTTTTTTATCTTTTATCTTTCTTTCTTTGAGGGTTAATTATCATATTGTGTCCACAAATTTTATTTATTTATAATTATATAAGAAACAAGAAGTTGTCTAATTGACCCTAAACAATTTCAACCTAAATGGTTAATTTGTGCAATTATCTTATACATTTAAAAATGGTGGTAAGATTTTCTATTTGTACAAATCATTTACATCTCATTTTTTTCTTAGGGTAAGCTACATCACGTGTATAATCTCTTCTATAATGGCATCATTCTTAGATATAGTTTTATGTATGCTTCCTTGTTCGATATATATCGTTTTTATTGTGGTTATATCCCACGAGAAGATATTCAGGTAATCACTGTACATGGCGTTCACTGTTCAGTTAAATTAAGAAATTAGGAAAAGAATTTTGGAATTTATATTCCTTCATCACATCACAATTATAAAGTGACTACAATTACTGAATGCAAAATTCTGACATTCTACAATACCACTTTCATTGGTGCTGCGCTTGAAATTGAATACAAATACTGATCCAGATATTACAAACAGTTATAAAAAAATATAGTAAGTGGACATGCGCAATTCAAGTCCTTGCAACCAATTAACTCATCTCAGGATTGTCTTTTCCAGCTTACATTCTTACAATGTGAACAATGTCGTAGAAACATCAAATTTCTCCGATGATGATAAAAGAGGATTCTGCAAGGAGTATTCAGTTTCATCATGAAAACAATATCACGAACTGAATATATGTATGAAATATGTGCTTGATGAGCCTCATGTAGGTAATGTAGTATGTAACGCATCTCGCATATCACAAATAGTTCATCTTGTGGATAAAATACATTTGTTAAATGATATAAGATTTTTTCGCTTTAGAAATGAAAAAGAAAGTACTGATTTTAAAGAATCAATTAGGTCACAGAAATTATTCACACTAATAGTTCCATGCATGCGTGAGAACCGGATGTTTGGTTAATTCTGTAAGTATCTCATTCATTGGAAGAATCAAATCCATTCAAAATTACACAAAGCGGACTTCCAAAATTTGTCACCGATATTTTACAGTAAGTTGTTAGTTCAAAAGGAAAGGATAGCATTTATAGTTCGTAAAATAATGTTATGGCCAATTTCACAGCGATGTTAAAGAACCTGTTAAACAAAAAATGGTAATGTAATCCAACCTGTGCAATTCTACGATTGAAGATATGTTGTAATAAGCTGTTATTGCATATGCTCCTGTTAATCTTTTTAATTTCGTCATGCATCTTTTGTAGGAGACGCCCATAAGTTATTTCAGGGTATTCTCTGATTGTTTTTGTGAAAAGATACGTCAGAACACCATTCATTCCCTTTCCAGCAAAGACCTACGTAGGTTGGTCAAATCCCACCATGAGGTGAACAAGAATCTACATTGAACGGCATTGCAATATTGTTAAATATAAAAATTCCCAAGATTCTTACTGCGCTATCAGAGGCTGTCTGACTATCTTCACAAGCACTAATACAAATCGCCAATCCACCACTTGTATGTTTTCTGATAGGTTTTTTTGAAGGGGGCTTGTTATCCTCCCAAATGCCACTAAAAGCATAAAGCAGTCGGATAATATACAAGTCAGACATTGTGTAAAATAAAAAAAATTGTGTATAAGCTGTGAGTGCTTGAGTCTATTAAATCCAAAATTTTTGGATAATATGACACACTAACTAGTGTAGCCCAATAGCCTAGTAGTTTATTCTAAAAACAAAAGAATTGGGCCTTTTTGAAACACAAGAAACACAAGAAACACAAGCCCAAAGAAACGAAAAAAAATAGATCTATGGCCTATGAGGTAAGTTGAGTTTTGTTAGATAAGCATTTGAGTTAATTAAGTCTAGACTTTTTGGAAAATATGACACCTCCTAGACTTAACAGTAACAAGTTCATGCACACTCTTTTATCGGACCTGCACTTCCCAATTCAACATTATATAAAGTCTAATCCAACTAAAAATAAGAAAAAATATTAGGCCTTTGAAATTCAAGAAACAGAAACTAAAATAAAAGGAGCAACATATTTGTGGCCTATGAGGTAACTTGAGATCTATGAGATAAGAAGACATGCAAGTCACACTAAGGCTAACTAAAGTGTATTTTAGTTGAGAGTAATTTAAGTCAATTAAGGCTACAACTTTTGGATAATATCATATTGCATCTTCCAAATAAAATACTAACTAGCTCATCCACACTACTCTCTTGGTAGGTTCGCACTCTAAAATTCAACACAGACAAATTCTAATTGTTTAAGGGACTGTGGTAAAGGCGGGAATGCAAACAGAAAATCAAATAGCTGAAGACCAATAGAAGTGCACTTACCTTTCATGTTTATAAACATTCAAAAGGTCAAGGATTGTTCCACTATGACAAGCATCAACAATAGCATGAAGTGTGACACCTTTCTTTAGTGGCCAAACAATGGTAGAATTTATTTCATTGTCAATGATCATTCCTTCTCTCAAAAAATCAACAGGACAAAGGGTCTCATCAAACCCATCAATTTCATCTTCTTCGAAATCTGGCTGTTGCAAACCGTGTCCCGAGAAGTAAAAGACCAATGAGTCTCCTGGCTGACAGTCCTTCACGAGCCATCTTAAGGACTCCAATATGTTGTTTTTCGTTGGTATTAAATTGGCATTCTGCTCCTGTTCTGCAATTCATTTTAGTTTTGAAATGAGAAAAGTTTGTGGCACATTGGGGATGTTGAACATGTTACTGAAAACATATATGAGATATTTGTCAAGGAACAACTTAGTGGTACAACAACTATATTAATAATTGCATTCGTATTAACAAAGCTTTCAAATTAATTGTTAGCTAAATTTTCATTCAATTTCTGTAGTATAGTTAAGAAATATTTTGTTCCATGTAAAGTACCAAATTACTGTATATATTTACGAGCTTTCAACTTTATTTTGTTAACCATTATTAATACAAACTAGATAGAAAGATAAAGAATAACTGAATAAGTGAAATCCAAATAATGAACAGAAGAAACTTAACAGATAATTTCTAGAGATACCTGTGAGGACTCGTATGCACTCCTTTGGAAACTTAAAATTCTTGATGAGCAGTTCCTTCATGCTTCTAATGTCATTAATGGCTCCTTTGAGCCTGAATTTCGTTCTTCTGTAAGAAACTCCACAGAGAACCGCTCGTTTATTATGTCTGCTAGTGCTAGTGCTAGTGCTAGGCAAGGTTGAGGAAGAGGGCATTGAAGGAGATAATGACCGACTCAGCAAATTTCCATTTTTATTGCAACTGCCCAGATCACCAAGCTTGAACAATTTGGTTCCTATTTTCTTCACAGGACGGCATATTCCACACTCTTTCTTTGAACTATGTGGTCCCAAAGTTGAATCACTAACATTATGGCATACACAACAACAGTGTGAGTTTGTTCTTGAGGGCATTAAACAGTGACACTCAGCGTTGCAACCATGCACAGAATTGCTTGTCGTGGGAGATAAAACACATTTTCTGTACCTTCTGCATTTAGATGTAGCTTCCATTGTTGACAGTATAGTTTTCCTTGTAGGCATAGACTCGGTGAAATTAACAGCTAGCATAGGCAATTCAGACTAGGCTCCCAGCTCTCACCATATATTGTTTTTTGTTTCTTTTGATATATACCATATATTGTTCATGCACTTACCTTCACGTTAAGTAAACTTTCCCAATGGTTGAAAATTGTGTTCTTCATAATTGACAACAAGAAATGAGGGGCTCAAAAAGCATGTATTAATTTTTTTTTTCTCTTTAAAAAAGAGAGACAAATATAGAATCCGATCCTACTTTTGGTCGAAAGTTACCAGATGCTTACTTTTAACTAATCTTAGTTAGGGTTAGTCAATTCTCCATCGCAGGAGAACCCCACAGCAGTAAATTATGGACTTTAATAAAAGAGGAAAAACTGAAAAATGAGTGGAAAATCAGAAAAAATGTGTGGCGAATGCCGAATCTCATTTGCGTCTCAGAAAAGATATGGTTCTGATCCTTATTCTCACAATGATAGCAGATTAGCAGGAAGAATCAGATGCTCTCAACTTTTATTTCTTAAGTTGTTCAAAATGGTTATAGTATAATTTTCCTTTTTGTTAGACACCAAAAAAATTCTAAAAGCAGTCTGGCTTCTAACTTGGTTTGATCCTTTGGATTCAAGAATACTAAAACCTCAACAAAGCCGTTTCACCATATGATTGAGTATAAAAGTGAAGTCATATGCATTAAGGGAAAAGAAATCGTTTGGATTACAAATTATAGATATTAAAAAACTTATCTAATTAAATTATTTTTTACTCCCAGTAATCTCATATTATTTTATGTTTAAGATTTTGGCACATAAATTAAAAAAATAATTAATATTTTAAATTTCATAAAATTATTGTTTAATTTTTTAATATACTATTTATCTTTCATATTTATTAGATTTTCTTTTTTATATGCTTCTTTCATACTTTCTTATTATTCCATAATAAATATTAGGAATGTAATAAAAAAAATATAATGAATACTTTATTGATAATGTCAAATGCCAATTAAAATAAAATATTTCTTTTTTTTTTTTCAAACATCAAACAAAATGGGATGGTGGAAGTACCGTATATCAACTCAAGCTTTACATTCGCCTATGTACTCGCAGAATTTGATGTGCCAAGAGTTTAAGATTTTATTTCTTCTGGATGAAGTCACTTGATATTAGATTATCATGGACAATAAGCTATTTAGTTTGTGAAGTTACTATGTTGATGAAGTTACTATGTTCATGGGTTAGTCATTTTCAATGATTACTACTACTAGAAAATCATTTATTTATTAACGATAAAAATAGCCAAAAAAAAAAATCGATCGTTAATAGTAATTATTTTTGTGACCGAATAGATAATTGATTGTAAGTATTGCTTAGCTACTGAATTGGTAGGTAACTAAAAATCAGTCGCTAATTATGTTGTTGATGAAAAATGAAAATGTAAATAGGAATGTGGTAGTTCTTAGCGATATTTTTGCAACCAAATTAATTTGTAATTTTAATTTATTGATGGAGGACAAAATTGGTTGTTAAAGTTTAAATTTTTGAAAAACACCAACTAAACAGGTTTTCATCGCTAAAATGATGTGGTATGTACACTTTTGACGATCATTTGTGACTGATTGGATAATTTAATGACCGAAAATTTTGATCACAAAAACCAAAAACTATGTCACATTAAACGACTGAATAAAAATTCGTCCCTGTAGGGTTTTTATAATATTATCCCGTAATGTTGCAATCAAAATAAATTTGGTGGTTATTTTTATGTTAAATAGAGACCAAAAACTTGTACCCTAATTTTGGTGGATAAATGAGAAAAAAATAAATAAAAATATAATTTAAAATTTTGATTTAGTTTAATAATTTTTTTAAAATATTTGAAAATAAAAGTAATTTAATATAAATATTAAATTATTTGATTTATATTTAATTATTTTTTAAGAATAATTAATATGACGATTTAAGTTAAAATATATAATTTATGTAAATGGAGATGAAAAGAGTTATAGTTTATTTTAAAAAAAAGTTTAAAATAATTAAAATTATATTTTATTATGTCAACTAAGAATAAAAAATAATAGTTAAATTTATATAATTAAATAAAATAATAATTTAAGTTCAAAATATTAAACACTTATTATACTTTATTATGTAAGGTATAAAAGTTTAAAAGAAAAATCTTAAAATTTTTCATTTTATTTTTCAATCCAAACCTTAAATGTGTTTGATTGTATTTGTAATTTATAATTTTTGAAAAATATTTTAATAAATAATGTTTGAAAATAACTTATATAAAAATAAGAATCGGAGAAAAAATAAGATAATCTAAAAAATAACCGTAAGAAAAAAAATTGAAGGTTTTATAATTTTATTATTATAAAAACTAAAAAATATGTAGCAAGATTATTAAAATCAACATTTAGTGTTTGACCATATTTATAATAAGATTTATACCCATTGAAACCCATCAAAGTATTTTAAAGAATATATTATTTTTGTATATATATTTTATATCAATCTAGTTAAAAAAACTGATAATACACATGTTTTATATTTTGTTATATTTGATAAAGTAGTTATAAGATTTTATTATAATCTTTAGATTTTAGTTATTTTATTTTTGTGTTATGATTATTTTGTTCTTTTTAGAGTGTTGTAAAGATGTTTAGGATATATAGATTAGTTACATTAAAAAAAATATCATGTAATTGAAATAATAATATGTAAGTGCTAATTTTCCTGCAAGTCCTAACCAACATATTTTTTGATTGTTATTTCATATGACAATTAATTAATAAAAGCATATATTGATTTTTCTAACAAAGTTTGGTATAAGATATTAGAAAAATTCTGTTAGATAAATATCCTTTTTGTTAAGTTTTACATAGTTTTTCTTATGTTATATTATTATTTCATATATTTATGGTGATTAAGTTTTATTATATATTATGTTAATTTAATTACATAAGTAATAATATAAAATATTTGTGATTTTAATTAAGTTGAAAACATAACTAAGTCGTTAAATTATTTGATAAATTATAATTAAAAAAGTAATTAAATGTTTGATCTTTTATAATTATTATAATTAAATTTTTACAAATAATTTATGACCATAGAAACTTTAAAACAAATTTACGACAAATTTTCAAAATTTAAAACGTAGTTGTATACAAATTTGAAAATTAGTTATAATTAATTATTTTAATTTTAAGTTAACTAAAAAATTGAAGTTATAGATGAATTAAACCTTTGTATTACGTATTCCTATGCATTTGAAAATTAATAACCTATGTCATGGTCTATGCAATTAACTAAATTTTACCATTTGATATGCATTGAAAGTATAAATGAATAAATGAAAAGAAAATATAATTTATAATTTTTATATAAATTAATAAAAATTTTTAAAAAAGAAAATTTATTTAATATAAATATTAAATTATTTGATTTATATGTAATTAATTTTGAATATAATTAATATGATGATTTAAGTTAATATATATAAGTTATGTAATGGATATGAATTTTTTTTACTGTATTTGTAAAAATTGAAATAAATAATATTAATTATTATTGTGTGAATTAAGAATAAAAAATATTAATAAATATAAAAATTCATATATATAAATAAATTCATAACTTAAGTTGAAAATATAAAATAAATTTATAATATAAAATAGTTTTGTTAGGTAAGATATAAAACTTGAAAAGAAAATTGTTCAAATTTTCAATATTGTTTTTCATTCGTTAAATGTGTTAGATTGTATTTTAAAATAGTTTTGTTAGGTAAGATATAAAACTTATAATGAAAATTATTTAAAATATAAATATTGCTTTCCAGTCGTTAAATGTGTTAGATTGTATTTTAAATTTTATAATTTAAAAAATATTTTTTATAAATAATGTCAAAAGGTAAACATTGGATGTAATTGCAGTGGAAGTACGTAATCAAGAAACAACACTTTAAAACATAGAAGAGGATCAAAAGGTAGACTTAGTGTTATAACCTAAAATAAAAAAATATTATCACATAATGAAATATATTAACGGTGATTAGATTTTATTATATATTATGTTAATTTAATTACAAAAGTAATAATATAAAACATTTTGTGATTTTAATTAAGTTGAAACAATAACTAAGTCATTAAACTATTTTAGAAATTATAATTAAAAAATGTAATCAAATGCTCGACCTTTTATAATTATTATAATTAAATTTTTACAAATAATTTATGGCCATACGAAATTTTAAAACAAATTTATGACAAATTTTCAAACTTTAAAATGTAGTTGTATACAAATTTTAAAAATAATTATAATTAATTTTTTAATTTTAAGTTAAGTAAAAAATTAAAGTTATAGATGTATTAAACCTTTGTATTGCGTATTCTTATATATTTAAAAATTAATAACCTATGCAATGGTCTACCTAATTAGCTAAACTTTATCATTTAATATGCATTGAAAATATAAATGAATAAATGAAAAGAAAATATAATTTACAATTTTTATATAAATTAATAAAACTTTTTAAAAGAAAGAATATACTTTTTTTTATCTCATGTTTTTTTCGATTAAGAGTAAAATAAGGAGGAAAAAAATATGAATGATAAAAATAAAAAGATAGAGTAAAAAAAGATGTGTTGGTTAGATGAATAAAAGAGTTGATGAAAAAAAGTAGGAATATTTCTCTTCAATTACTTGGATGAGTAAAAAATAAATAATGTAAAAAAAATATTTTTAAATTTTTATTCTATTATTTCTTCATTCTAATGAGTAGAAAATATTTTATATTATGTAAGAAAATATTTAAAAATTAATTTAATATTTAAAAATTAAAAAAAAAACACTTCAGTAGTAGAGTTTTTTTTTTAATAATTTAACATTGAATTTCATGGGTAAACTATGTTGGAACCTATTTTCAAGTGGGGCTGATAAAAATTTCACATATTCTTCACAATCCAATCATAAACAGAGGAGGTTAATAGCTTCAATTTTACTTTCATCCTCCTTATTTGTTTCTATTTTTCTTATTTTCTTTGTTTTTAATTTTATTTAAAGAAAATAAGAAAAATAGATCTTACTTTGTTAATAGCTTCAATCATAAAAAAAAAAAGGAGGTTAATAGCTTGAATCATAAACAGAGGTTAATAGCTTCAATCTTACTTTGTTTTTAATTTCCTTATTTGTTTATATATTTTGTTTTGCAAGTCATAAATGATTATGTTATAAGTAAAAAAATATTTTATTTATGGTTGATGGTAACATAAGAATAAATTAAATATAAAAATAATATATTTTTAATTATATTATTTATTTATTGCAATAAAATATATAATAATTTTTAATAGAATATATTTACATTTTATAACATTTATATATAAAAATATTTTATCTATTATTTCACAACAAACCCATAAAATACAAGAGTCACCTTATCATTTAGAAAGTAAAATAAAAATAAAAATAAAAGTAGAGAAATATTACTGATTCAAATTTGACATACATAACATGGATATAATTTGAATGCTTTTCGTTAACGATTATTTATAAATACAAATAAAAATAAAAAGAGTTATGTTAAATATGAATAAATTAAATAACATATTTATATTTCAGAAGAATATAATAAAAGATATATTTAATGTAATATATAAAAATGTAAAAGTTAAATTAAATTAATTTAATTGTATTATTTGAAAAAAAATAAAAAATTACAAATAAAAAATGAAATGCTAAAAGTAAGAATTTTATGCACGCAAGGAAGACGAATATAAAATTTGAATAAAAAGGAAATTTTTAAGGAACTTTTAAAGTAAATAAAGTTGACATTTCGAAAACCAAAGAAGAAAAGAACAGTGACATAGCTCCCGCGCGCGTTCACCGCGCCTCCCCCGGTTCCTCCGCGCGCCTCCTCCCCCCTGGCCCGCCTCCTCTGCGCGCGTCTCTCTCTCCCGCCGCAGCTCGTCCGACGCTGCCCAGCTACTCCCGGTTTGACCCGCCTTGTGCGCTGCTCCCCCGGTCACATTTGATTCGCATTCAGGTATGTTAAATAGTCTTTTATTTGTCGTTAAAAACGGTAAATTTGAGGACTTTTAAACATGAAATTTGATCATTCAACGTTGTTGTTCCAATTTTAAATTTATTATAATATACTAACAAAACAATAGTTTCTCGTCTCAGATTTAGTATTGTTATACATAAATAAAAGAGGAGTTTGTTTAATCAGCTTATTTTAACCTAGTATGCATAAATGGATATTTCACAACATTGAATGTGATGTATAATAGGTTAGATGCTAATAAAAGTTAGATGAATGAGTGTATGGAAGTGCTAATAAAAGTTAGATGAATGAGTGTATGGAAGGACTATATGAGTTTCTACAATTTGCTATTACTCAAAAAAGAAATTTCAATTAAATGGTAAAAACACATGTTCTTACAACATATGCAAATGTAAAGTATTTTCATGTTTATTAATAAAGTGAAATACCATCTTTATGAGTAAGGATTCATGCTCAATTATTATTGATAGACAAATTATGATGAAGAGTTACCACAATTTCCTCTAATGGTGTTCGAAGATTCATAATATGGAAGTGGTGTTTGAAGATTCATAATACTGAAGCTCAAAAGTTATTTGATATGCTTACAGTTGCACAAGCATCGTTGTGGAAAGGATGCGATAATTACTCAGAATTTTTTGCAATTCTAAGCTTGAAATCTAACTATAACATGTCAAAAAGATGTTTTAATCGAATGGTACAATTGATAGGCGAGACGATGCCTAAAGGTAATAAAATTGTTACAAATTTGTATCATGCTAGGAAGTCGATACAAAATTTGGATTTTTTTTTATTTAAGAATTGTTTGTTGTCCAAAATGATGCATATTGTATTACAATGAAAATTCTGACAAGACCATAACAAAGTGTTTGTTTATAACATCAATCGATACATGTCAATCACTAGGAGGGGAGTTGAGAAGAAGATTTATGTTAAGAAAATGTGGTATTTTTGACTCATTCCAAGACTAAAAGGATTGTACTCTTTAATAGTTATTGCATCTCACATGAGATGACATAGTGAGAACCAAAGGAACACAACTCTCTTGTGTCATCCATCCAATGGTGAAGCTTGTAACAATTACTTATAATTATTATGAGGAGAAATATAAGTGACACGTTTTGGTGTAGAAAAAACAATCAGATTTGATTTTTCTCTCACAAGTTCGATTACTTTCTTTTTTACTAAACATATAATATTTCACTTTGTTTATTAATCTTCCTTCTAAATTGTCATATATGTAACACTTTATACATACAAATGGTGGACAGAGGTATAAGTAATGGTCGTAGACCATCACTCTGTGGCAAAGGTTGTGCTATTCGTGGGAGAAGTCAACCCATCATCAACTCTCCCACTTACATTATTCACAGCTCAACCTCAGATTCAACAAATACTATTGTCCAACGGAGCACACTTCCTATGATTCAAGAGGAACCACAACTACCTTTGTAGGCAATGTAGTGGTCACACCTTCAACACAACAAGATTCATTGACAGTTGAATACCCATCTCTACATTCTGAACATGCAGTGGATCAAAGGCCTTTCCTTTAAGCAATAAACAAAGAGTAGGTAAATTTTAATATAGTACTTAATCTTTTAAATGACATTATTTAAATATAGACATTGACAATATCATTTTCTATAGATTTATACCAGCACATAGTCCTATTGTGATCTCATGAATTATTAAACAAAAATTTGATGAACCATGGCCGATTTGGAAGAAGATACAACTCCCTATTCGTGACATATTGTTCCAAGAGTTTAAGGTAATTTAATTTATGGTTCAATTTCAATTATATTGTTTATTGTATCTTCCTTGGTGCTTAACTCCTTTTTAATGCAAAAATAGTATAGGTGGGATCCCTAATAGGAGCAAAGTATCAAAGCTATTTTTGAGCAAAAGGGTTCACGCATTTTAAAAAAATGCATTGAACAAAATTAGAAATGATAATTACATATATTACAACATTGTTGGAGGTAAGAATGACAAAGGGAACGTATATGGACTTGGCAGATTAAGCAACAAGTTCATCAAGTCAACACATATTCAAAGTAATTTGATTGAGATGCAAATGGTACAACTAGAAGAGATGCGTAAAACCATTCATAAATTAAATAATGAACTTATTGCAAGAGAAGCTAAGGAGAAATTACTTGAGGAAAAAGTGGTACAATTGATACATAATCATGAAGAGCTAAGAGAGCAAATGAAACAACAAGATCAGCAAATGAGACAACAAGATCAACAAATAAGACAACAAAATCAACAAATGTAACTAATTTTATATCATTTGCAGTTGAAATCACTTATGCTAGACTCCACGTCACCAGATACTAATGAGGACCATGATAATGACGCTTAGGATGGTTATCTTTAACATACACTAAAGGATGACGTTGATAATGCTTCTGATGATTACGTTGATGCTTCATTTTATCTTCAAATACTATATTTTTTTGTACTTTAAATTGTTAATACTTTTATGTATAATTGTTCATTTGAAATGTATTTATCCTTTGATAATTATATTGTTATTAAGCTTTTAATTATTTATAATTATTTGGCAGGTTTATGTTATATTTTACCTATTTAAAATATGCATTGAAAATTTTTTAAAAATTAGCTACTAAAAAATTGGTCACTATATCGATTGCTAAATAGATGTTACTCTTCATAAAATAGCGATTGAATTAGCAATTATTATATAATTTTTAAAAAAACTTAGTTACCATTTAGTGATTGTTAGATTTTTTTTAAAATATTTTGCAACCAAAATAACAATCGAATTAGATTTGGATTTTAAATTTTGTTACCATTTTAGTGATTGGGAATATTTATTTTTAATTTTACTTTTGTATTATTTTTTAGCAACCGAATTTCTGTCGTTAAAATTAGTTGTATGCTAAACTATAATCGGAATTGCCATGACAATTAACGCCTTTAGCGACGGAAAATTCAGTTGCTAATTAGCCAACAAATAAAATATGCAATCATTGATGTGTTATCCGCGGGGTTTTGTAACAGATTTAAATCAATCACTAATACATTTGGCAATCAATTTTTTCAGTCACTAAACAATGTATTTTTGGCAATATAAGGTAATGTACAAAAGTTATTAAAGAATACGAGCTAATTAAATAAATTTAATGCCTAATCTATAAACATAAATTCAAGGACTTGTTACCCAAAACAAAAAAAGTATTGGTCGTGGTTTATAATTTATGATTAAGAGAAACCGTAAATTTTTAAAAATTGTTGGGAGATTATTGATTGCCGCATATTAATTTTTGTTTTGGTGGGTTGTTTTTTTTTTTTACTTGTCTACTTTAAAAATATGTTTACTTGTTTAAGAATGTCAAAAATTATTTTTATATATCTATAAAAAAAAATCATGCTTTTAGTAACATTATACTTAAAGGTGGAGCTAAGGGGTTTTATCCTATGCATTGAACATCTTCTCTATCTTAGTTTGATGCTATATCTTTACTCTAATTTCTTGAGTTGTAGCTCGCAACAATGTTTGATGTTGTATGTGATAAATTCACATTAAATAAATTTATGTGCATGATTTAAGTAAAAAAAAATAAGAGAAAAAGTAAAATAAACCTAAATTTATTTTGAACCTAGTATAAATTAGGTAGGAATTAATATAAATTTGTTTTGAACCTGAATTTATACAAATGTTGAATATTAATTAATTTTTGTTATTTTTGTTAAGAAAAAACAAAATCTTAACCTTGTGTTTAGATAAGGAAATTTAAGAGTAATTCATTTTATTTTTTTTGTGAATTTGAATTGTTTTGTAGTGAAATTCATTATTTGGATAAATAATTTAGAAAGAAATTAAAATTCTAGTAATTTGTAAGAGTATTTTGATTACTTAAAATTGTAGAATTTCAAATTCCATTAAAAAAAGTAAGAATTTGAAAATTTTCATTCTCATTTTCTCTTCCTCTTGTCTCACATCTATGTCTTTTCTATCTCCTCTCTCTCTTCACTTTATTTTATCTCTCCTCTCCCTCTTTATTTATTAACATAATTTTTTTTCTCTCTCTTCTCTTCCTCTTTCTTCTCTCTTCTCTCTATTAATATTGATATAAAAAGATAAATATTTATGTTTTTTAATTATTAAATATTTAAAAATATTAATATTAAAATTTTAATTTTTAAAATATACATTTAAAAAGTAAATTTTATGTACAAATTAAATTACCCTATCCAAATTAAGAATTTGAAAATTAAAAATTTTAAATTGATTTAACCAAATAAAATATTTAAAAATAAAGAAAATTTAAATTAAAACAACTCAATTTCTAAACAATTTAAATTCCTTAAAATTTTAAAACTCTCTGTCTATACGCACCATAAAATTTTGGCATCAGCATTTAAAACTCCTATAGCAATGCTTAGAGCGGCAATTATGTAAGGCGACCCAGATTTTCAAACCCCGCGCTTTGGCTGAAATATGCAAGAAATATTGAATCATATATAATTGAATCTTCCTTTATTTTAATGCCAGTTTTATTCACAAATTTAAGTAATATTTTATTTGTTGAATTCATTCTACTTACTTGTTAGTGTATGTTTGGACATGCATTTATATAATTGATTTTAAATCAACATAATTTTATATAATTGATTTTAAGTAAACTTAAGTTTAAAATAATGTTCCTTTTATTTGGATAACATACATTAGAAAATTAATTTTGATACAAATATGGTTTGGAAACATGTTATCAAAATTGATTTTGAACGTATAATTAGCAAAATTGATTTTGAACTTATAATTAGCAAAATGAATTTTATGAATATGGAATGTTGCAAGTGGATAAAAAAGGCAAAAGTTAATGACAAAGGATATATATGAAACAAAATTATGAATTCAAGTTGATGGGAATCCAAAAACTATTAGAAATAGTTCTATAACGTGTTTGGGTTCACTTTCTGGATTTCAGGTTTCAAACGTGGTTTTTATAAGCTAATAGTTATAGTTTCCACGTCTTAAACATGATTCTTCCATTCTCAATGAGTTTTCAAACACGCTATCAATCAAACTTTAGTTTTAACTACCCAAATTAAGTCTTTAATAAAATTCCAAACACTATGATTAATGGAAAATTCAAGTTTGGCTACTATTGGGTTCAAGTTGAAAGCATTTGGGTATAAAACCATCCACACTCTTATGGATGACCTCAAGTTGTGTTTTATAATGAGAAATATTGTAAATGCAGTTGGAACTAAAATTTATTGCCTAGTTTAGAGATAAAACTTCTTGTTGTAAGTGTTATTGTGAATTTATGAACTTAATTAATGCTTGAGTAAATCCTTATGAATCTAAGAGATTAGAGCATTTGGAGTTAATTAAAATGAGATTTAAGCCAAGAAATCGGATGTATTTTAATTTAGTAAATATGAACGTTAATTTTTGTGAATGTGCTTGTTATAGATTGGGTGAAATTATAAGAGAATCATAGAGAGATTTAAACATGATCCATTTTCCTAATATATTCTTCAAACTAAAAATTAAAAATCATAATTAAGTAGATATATAATGGTTAATTAGTAGTTTAGTTCATATGTTAGTCTTGATTCATTTGTTTGTGTTAGAATCGTAGAAATAGAAACAAAAACAATAATATTTGTTCGCATCTCATCAAAAGACTAAAACATTTAAATATGAAACTCAAACACCATGTTCAGCAGCATTCAACTTCACATCATGGGATTTACCAGATAACTAAACTGAAACTTTTTAAGAATGATATCTGACTGAAAGAATGCTAAGAGAAATCTAACCTTCTTTAAAAGTTCAGAAGTTTCCCTGTTGACACTGATATCAGGTAATGGCAAGGAATAGGAACCGAAACTAACTTGCTCTTGAAGAGTTGAATAAATATCCAAGACTGTATCTAAAAGAAATTTATCAGCTCTATGAAATGAGACGAATGAAACAGAAACACAACAATCATCATGATATCCTAATGGAATTGTAACCTGCAAATAATGTAAAAGCTTATATATAAGTCAAACAAAGTTTCAGAACAATGAATAAAATTTGAGAAAAGAACAAATATTACCTCTGAACCTAAAAGATATTAAATTACCTGACAACATCCAGATACACTAGCAATGCTCGATAATTCAAATGTTCTGTCATGGAACTCAGAAGAAAAACCTTTCTTTGTATTAAGCTTTAATTGGCTGTCTGCTACAGTAGGAATAACTAGTATTCCATCATCCTGTGGGTCAATCAAAACTGGGACACAATATAGTAGTATTGAAGCATACAGTGGACTTGCCAAAATAATTTTGCCACTTCATTATAAGAATCAGAATACATTGTTACACCAGACTACTTGCTTATCTATTTTCCAGTCTTCCACTAATCTAATGATTCTAAACTAATTTATAACAATTTAAATAAAAGTTCATCTCCTTAAAAAATCTATATAAGAAACATGAGTAAGAACAGACTAGTAACTTTAATAGACTTTGAAAAGCAACTCGCATCTCAGTCCTGACTTTATACAATGCTTTTATATTATCATATGTAGTATTAATGGCTGCAATAACATGATTAGATACATTGCGACCTAACTTGAATTTGAATGATTTAACCCATTCTTCATGATTGGTTTCAAATTCATACATGAAAAGCAGATGAAAGCACATCTGTCAAATAAATATAAAGCCATTGACATAAAACAATGATGCAATATATTCTATCAGAAGTAAATACATAAAGACATGATTACACACCACAAAGCATGTAGTGTAAAGAGAATTATAAGTTAATTGTGAAGGGCATTTCCTTTGGTAGGAAACCTTTAAATTGTCTAAGAAAATATTCTGGGCACAGACATATCCATAATATGCTTTTAAATGTAGTAAGTACTAACAAACAAACATCAAATGTCCAGTACTCGGATATGCTTAATGATACTAATATTAGCAAAAGAATAGGAAATTAAGGAGTTAAAAATAACAGATTGATTGAAATCCTTTCCCAAAAGTTAAATGTTCTAACAGCTTTTTGAAAACTTGTCATTAATATTTTCAATGTCGAAATTTCTTTGAAGTTGCTAAAGAAAGCACCATTGACAATGAGTGTAGAATTATACACCATTTACATAACCTTTTTTGAATGGATTGCACAGAACAAGTTGGACGTGAATGAGCAGTTTAGATATATTTTCAATTGTAATAAACTAAAAAGGGAAAAATTGAAATTATACAGTTACAAACCCAGAAAAAAAGATTAATTCAAAACAAGTATATTGCTCAGTATGCCAGTGGATTTGGTTTAAGCAAAGGACATATGATATTACAATATAAATGTAACACCAACTACAGCACCTGAACAATTGCTTTCCCATTATTGGAGCACAAAATGTAAGGATATTTTTGAACTTCAGTTATCCAATATAAATGCATGAAACTCCGAGCATATAGAATTGAAAATTAGCTTTTGCTTTGTAGTTACCATCAGTTGCAGATTTTTCACAGCTAGTCATCACTGTTATTAAACAATACTTTTGCTTTATGCTTATCCAACATAAATTTCCATGTATTCAGTTTATGGCTTTTTTCGGAGTACTTTAATATTACTGATACCCAATTGGTGAGTTTCATTATATTACATTTTCTTTTTTATTTGTACTCCATTTAGAGAACCATCTAATCCTTACTCATGCGACTTCATTCTTTTCCTAATAACTTTCTTAATAGAAAAGCATACAGCACATGATATATTAATATATTATAATTATAATAAATCAAATGATACAAATTTAAAACTTAGAATACCCTTGTAATGAAAGCATAACTGAAGCGAGAGCTTTCAATATAGATGTTCCATTTTGTTGGTGTGTTGATTGCTCATAAAGCCTTAGACTGGGCACCTTAGAATCAATAAACTGACAAAGATTCATATGCTTTGGAGCCTGATCTGCAAAACCAAAATGACTAAAACACTTCATAATTTATACAAATTTTCTCTTCTTTGGGTTATTCAGTCTAGAGATCAAGTTTTTCCTTATAGCAAATTAGTATTTGAACAATCAATATCAATTTACTAAATCTGAGAAGAGGGCCAATTGATCTTCAATGATCCAGAAACTTACAGCCAGACATATTCTCAATAGCTTTACCAATAACATATATTGCTTTCTGTGTAGGAATTTTACATAACTGAAAGATTGTCAGCAAATATGATACGCCTGGACCTTTTGGTCTCCACTGAATTCAATTGAAGTAAAATATGTCCAACACGATGTATGATAAATGGATCCCGAGCAAAGCATCCTGCAAAGCAATTAAACAATAAAACAATCTAAAGAAAATAGAGTAGAATATTTTATTCAAAAAAATGTTAGAATAGTTGAGTCCCATCCACCTCACCATGCCGTGATTTCTTATTAACTTATACATATTTTCAACTGGGATGGCAGATCAAGACCTGGAGCACATTTACAAGAGATGTTCAACTGTAAAATGCACTACAAACCATGTATTGTAAGATAGGACTCATGTCAATTCTTTAACACATGTATCTAATTGCTCTATGTTCTTTTTGTAAAACTAGCCATGAGGAAAAAATTATGCAGAATCTTAGTTGATACATATAACTTATGATCAACTAAAATCATAGCAACAACACGAAATTATGAATCTTACCAATTGTGTCTAAGCTTTGTGCGTTTGGAAAACACCAATGGTAGACACAGCCCCATGGGATGGTCGAAAACCAAAAATACCACAGAATGATGCTGGAATTCTCACACATCCTGTAGTATCAGTACCTACCAAGACACAATAATCTTCCATGTTTACATATATAGTTATGTAAAATCAAGCAACTAGTTTTCATGGCCACAATATAATGGATTGTGCTTGGCAAGCCATGCAGCAATAATATAATGAAGAGATCACAAAAACGAACTAAGACTTGGAATCATGAAACTTATGCAGCTACTATGTTACGTAGATCACCACACAAATGTAACTTTATTTTCATAACATCAGCAAGCAACTACTTGCCTCGCTACTGCCATAAGAATTATAATAGATTTAAGGAACAAGACCACAACTAGGAAACTAAATGCAGCTGTATAACTTTGTTTTTACAAGAGAATTTAAAACATACAAAACAATATATATTACTATAATAATAATTGAATAAACCAGCACTAATGAAGAAAGAATAAATAGATAATTTGAATCATCTCCCAGTTCGGAAGTTCTCTCATTCAACCAAATGAAGCAACAATGTAAATCTTAGTAAGTTCAAATTAAAAATGCATGAATTCCAGACACTTGAAATATTGTTACATATAACTTCATCTTTTAATAAATTGACACTTAGTTCAATAGAAATATTGTGGAGGGAATAATCTAATTTCATTTGATAGAACAAGTTAACAGAACAACTTTAAATTCAAAGAAATACACCCCAAAAAACATTTTTCCAGGTCTTATAGTTTAAATATTTGAGGTCCATCATATAGAACAATGGAGAAATAGAGGAAGATGTAAACTATAGGATTCTAGCAGGATACATGAAATGGTGAAGTGCTTCATATACTATTTGTGACTAAAAAAAAGAACCACCTCAGCTTAAAGGAAAATTTTACCACACAGCTGCAAGACAGGCAATATTGTACAGAATAGAATGTTGGAAGGTAAAAGGTCAACAAGAGAATAAACTCAATGTAGCAAAGATGAGAATGTTGCTTTGGTTGAGTGGATACCAAAAAAGATAAGATTAGGAATGAATGCATTTGAAAAAATGTCAAGGCACCACCTAATGTAGAAAAAATGGTAGAAACTCACCTTAGGTGGCTTGGAGTTTGGACATGTGGAAGAGCTGTAGAAGCCCCATTAAGGAAAGTAAATCAGATCGCAGGTAGTCTAATCACTAGAGCTAGAGAAAATTGGCGTAAAGCTATAGGAAAAACTATTAATAAGAATTTAGATCAATAGTTTGTTTATCAACGTAATTTAGGATAGAACTTGTGATGTTGTTTACACACCTAATGGCTAAATGCTTGGTTGTTGTTCTTATAATTTAATAGAATAACAGTCATAAAACACAATTGCATCAGAATCACCAAAGAAAGATAAAGGGTGGAATGGTGGATTGCTAGATTGAAATTGACAGATCCAGAAATGACCAAAATATTTAAAAGGTAATAATTAAACATAAAAAATAACATTTCAAGCAATTTGGGCTAACCACATAAACTCACCAACAGCGAAGTCAACAAGCCCCGCAGCAACTGCTACTGCAGAACCACAAGAAGACCCTCCCGTTTACATGATGGCATCTGAGGATTAGTTGAAGTTCCATAATACTTGTTCTCACCAGAAATCCTGACATAACAATGCCTTGAGTATATCAGATTGTTTCCATTGACTAACAAAGCTAAAGGACTCCTCATCCCAAAGAGAACTCATCCACAACAGTCTTGCCAACACAAGTGGCGCCACTCTTAAGCAGAGCAGTCATCACAACTGCAGTTTTCTCCGCCACCTCGTGTGTACTCTTCCAGGTAGGATTTCCAAACCCAGTCACATAGTCCACACATCAAATCTGCCACTCCCAAGAACACAACCCAAAAAATCATTTAAATCAGAAACATCAACTCACCCAGATAAAAAATATCATGAGAAATGCAAGCAACACACTCTCATATACACTTTTGAACATACTCTATTATTGACCGAAATATATTAGAAATTACAAAATTTTGTAAGTCTCACTTTTATCTAATGAGTCACACTCATGACTGTACTTTTCAATAAATTTTAACCAATATTAGAAAATGTGTTAGAAGGAAAGTGATACAGAGTTTGTTGCCCAAATATCATATACCAAACCTCAGCAAATTTTCTCTAACCCCAGGAAAGAAAAAACAAAAAAGGTAAACCTTTTACTCAAACAAATACGAAAACAGAACCAGAGATTGAAAGTAATAATGATGTCATTTATTGCAAATCAAATGTTATAATATACACATGCATAGGTGCATAACATAATATAAGCAACTTTTCTCTCAAGCCCATGAAAGAAAAACATAAACAAATAATAAAGAGGTCGATTTTGATACTCAAACTGAAGCAAAGCTTAAAACTTTGAGGGGAGGGAGAAACGAACGTGTCGTTTATGACAAAGGTTATAGCAGAGAGCGATTGTTTTGCTGCAGGAGGAGGGAGCTGAGGGAAGGGAAGAAGCTCAAAACGCTCAACAAAAGCACCGAAGTCTTGTTTATGTGCCTTCCCCCGCCATGTTCTCCTCCGCGTCTCCGCCAGAACCACGACTCCGGCAACTCCTATTCCGATAAACAACCAGAGTTTGGGGTTGGAGGCATGTTCCTTGATTAGTTTCAGTGATTGGGACATGATCAAACAGAGAAACGGAGTGTTAAAAGGGGTTTAGAAATTAGAATAGTGGGTTTTGGAAGGGTTTTAGAGTTGGTGGCGGGTGCATAGCTGAGAAAAGAAACCACAACTCTTCAAGGAAGAAGGGAGATCACCAAATTGTTCTTTTCTGCAATTTGTGGGGCCGTTTTTAAGTTTTAAAATTATATTTATATGAATCGTCATTTGTAAAATACCTTGAATAATTTTCATGTTTTTATTTTTATTTTTATCATCATTTATTTATTCTTATTTTTGTGTCTACACTTCACCAATGTCCACCATCCCTTTTTTCTATTTATTTGTCAATTATACTTAAGACCAAGATTAGTGATACAAGTATTATCCGCTTTAAAAAAATACAATATTAATTAGTTAATTAAAAATTAATTTACATGACACTTAAAATTATTATCACAAAAATTAATAATTTTATCCTACGTGACAATTTATAATTAAATTATAAATCTCATTTCATTTGTTTTAATTTAATTAAAATATATAAATATAAAAAATTATATTATTATTCAATCATTGATTCTCATGTATTATAAAGTTGTTGAATTTTGTAATAATTATTTTAAAAGTTATATTTAAAGTAATTTTTAATTTAATGATAATGTAAAAATATTAAACATGAGAACTAAATTATTTTTAAAAAGTAAATTTGATTAACTTTTTAGTTTTTTTTATAACATAGGATCATTTTATTTTTGGTTTTAATGAAAAAAATCTAGTTAATTCTGATCGTCAAATTATTTTTTGTTTATTAGTGGTATATGTCATATCTAATAGAATAATATATGACCATTTGACTCAAGACAAATATTGATAAGACAAATACATAAAAAGGAGGTTGAATTGTATTTCTTAAAAAAAATTTCAAATATTTTAAAGTTACGTAAACAAGACATGTGAATGGTTTGTCTTAAGTGAGAACAAACAAATTTTATATTGTTTGTCTCACACTCAAGACTACATATAATATCCGGTAAATAATAAAAATTCTACTAAAACACTATTTTATAATATACCAAGTTACAAACTCTTATAAGTATTTTTTTTTATAGAAGCTTAAACAAATATTGTTTTATCTTGCCTCTTCAAGTAATAAACCAAAGGATTTTTTCTCAATAAATCTCTTTATCCTCTAACACATAATACAAAGTATGCTTACTACAATGTAACTCAAGGCTATTATCCTATAAGATCAATGAAATAAAATGGTAGTCTATTTGCACAAAGTTCAAACAAGAATTATAGATAATGTTTTAAATAAAATATGCAAGACTTAATTTGTATTATGGTTCAATTTTTTCTAAGGTTGGCAAATGGATGGAGTGGGTAAATTTTGATTTGGATTATAATGAATAGATTAAAAATAATCCATTAAATTCATTAAAATTTTATTAAAAAATTTAATTCGTCCATTATCTATTTAAAAAAAAATCATCTAACTCATCCATTTACAATTTTTTAATAGATAGATATCCAATTCATCCATAAATTTCTTTTAAAAAAATTTTAAAAATTATGACTATTTCAAAAATATTTTTTCTTAAATGCTTAAATATATTCAACTCAACTTCAACCAAAATAATTTCAACTTGACCACAATTAGAGTATATTTGACTTAGTCTTGACTATAGGCTTAAGCATGACTCAACCTCAAAAATAACATCATTGACTAGTCTCGGGTCGAAGTATCTTTGACTTTGTCTCACATAGGATATATTTGGTATAGTTTTGATTGGGGCATCTTTTACTTGATCTCGATTGGAATATCTTTCGCTTAGCCTTGACTGAAGTATATTCGACTCGACTTTAGTTGCGACATTTTTGACTTGTCTTCAGGACATAATAACAAATAAAATTACATAAATGAAATGAAGTATAACAAGAAAATCTCTTCTTGTTTAGCTGGAAAAAAAAATGTGATGTTTTTATTATTTATTTGTATAAAAAATAAAACTGAAAAAAATCACATGAATTGAAACATTTTCTCTTAAAATAAAGAAAATATGAGAAAAAGAGTTTAATAGACATATATTATCAATACAACAATTTTTGTATTGTCTATCAATTTGAAAATAATTTTTGGTATAAATTATAAGATAATTATTATAAAAATCAACAAAATCATCCTACATAATTATTTATAATTAAATAATAGCATAAAAATTATATTATCCGTGCTTATTATTTATTCAAAACATATTTACCATTATATATTTTTATCTCATTTTTCTTCCCAACCAAATAACATGAAATAAATTTTTATTTTATTTTCTCTTCATATTTAAGCAAAGTTGGAAGGATAAATTTCCATCATAATAAAAAAAACAATTTTTATATAATAAACTCTCCAAAAATCAATTCAATCAAATTTTTTTATAATCGGCACCGATAAACTTTAAGAAGTTACAAACAATAGGATAAATGCTTTTATTTTATAAATCTATTTTTATAATATAAATGAGAATACATAGAAAAAAAAAATGGAACTCTCACCCACCTCATTCTCTAAATTAAACATAAATGTTCTTTCTTTTATTTCTTTTCAATGTGCATTTCACATTCTCTGCAAAATATTTCTCTAAACTATCTTAATCACCTTTCTCTTTCAATTCAATCTCTTATCTCTATCTTTAAATTAAATTTTAATAATTCTTTTAAAATTTATGAATAAATAAAAACAATATTATATAATAATTTAAATTATTTATTATAGATTTAAAAATAATTTATATATTAAAATGTTTATTTATTATAAATTTTAATTATAATATAATTCATATTATTTAAAAATATTTATCTACTATAAATTTAATCATATAATACTAAACATTTATCCTATAAAATACATGAGCTAAGATATTACTACTAAAATATATAAATTAAATTCCCCCATTCCTTAGTATTAAAAAAATAAATTAAACCGTAATCAATAACAATTATTTGAAATTACTTAAAAATACATTAATAGTTAGTATTCAAATAATAACATAAAAAATGATAAAATCGACACACGCACCATTAGCATACATGAAGCGCTATTTAAATTAATCAATACCTAGTCTTCCATTTGTAAATATAAGAAATGATACATAACCTCGATTTTACCCAGCAAAAGCCACAAGAAGGAACATTCATCAATCGTCTAGATTTAATTCAAGTAGTTGAATACTTGAAGAATAGAATAGATTGAGCTTTCAAACATTATACCCCTCAAGAAAGAGGAGAAAAAAATGGAAAATGGGAACAAATAACAATTCATGTCTCAAACAATTGCTATACTCAGCTTGAATTGTAGCCAGAGATCAAGCTAGGGTCATTTCAACTATATCATACACTCAGTTTAAAACAAATGCATAAATCCCATGTTCAATGTATAAACTGCGGCCATCTTCTCCACACTGCTCCACCACATAATAATGCATATTACAAAGAAAAATTATGGTGTGACTCTACACAACGAAGAAATCAAGAAATACTACTAAATGCCACGACCTAAATTCAAGAACTTAAATTTTATATTTTTACATATGAAGGGATTTGCAGAAAATTCCAATTGATAATGGATTTCATGCCTAGAGTATGGAATTGTATCCCAATAAGGGAAGCCTTGACATGTAGAATATATATACCCTGAATTTAGAGAGTATGTAAGTTACTTTTTTCAACCCTTGAAACGAACTACAACGCAGGAAATATCATCCTTGCTGTCTCTGTTCAATGCCTCTGCGGCTAGTTGCTTTGCTGCCTTTTGTGGATCCTTTACCCTTCTTGCAATATCAACAGCTTCTTGATTTGCCATTACCTGGAACAAATGAAAATTATTATAAGTACATGAAATAGTTATTTATAAAAAAATTTATTTTTTCCTTTTCCCAATCCCCTAACATTATCATTTTTGTCCTGCAACTATATGTAGTTTCATTTTTGCTCTCAGCCTTATCAACACCCATCAAATTTGTTCCAACCACTAATGGAACTTGCAAGTATGGCATCCTATTCGAGCACGGGTGCAAGATTCCCTGTGTACCCCTTTTGGATTAGTATTTGGAGAAAAAAGGAGTTTCAGCAGCACATTCTGAACTACATTATTTTGTTAACACTTTTAACGATTGACAGAGAGAAAATTGCTAGCAATATACTTTTAAAATTATTTGGAAACTAAGAAATCACGTGTAAGGCCAGATAAACTAGGGGTTAGACCTACATAATTTTGTGATTGTTAATAAATTTTAACTAATAATAAATAAATGTTAAAAAAGTGTATCATTAGCATTTCTCTTGAGAAAATTATTTGGGGTGATAATGAAATGAAATCCTACATGTAGTGCCAACGGTGCAATTTTCCGTACATAGTTTTAAAGATATTTATTTATTCTATGTAAATAAAAAAATATAAGAAGATTTCATAGTTAGATATTAAGGATTTATTTAATTTTATCCTTATTTAATTATAAATAAAGCATCATATGTATGAGTAACACACAATATTCACTAAATACTTTTACACCTAAGATGCCACTATTAGCAATTGGAATGATGTTAGTAGGAACTTGGCACAAACTGTTGCTCAGGAAAAAATTTGGAAAAAAAAATAAAATAAAATCAGTTGTAGGACAGAAATAAGAAATATGCGGTAAAGTTGAGGAATGCAAAGTGCAGTTTTGGCTTGATGAAAAAAATAGACAAAAAGAGAATAACAAAAAAACCTTCCATAGACCATCACTAGCAAGTATCAAAAGCTCAATATCTGGGGTAATATCAGCATACTGAATGTCAGGATCAGATCGCAAGTGTGTTTTGAGGTTTTTGTCTCCAAAGGCTCGAGAAACTGCTAGCTGCCCATTCACTCTTGCAACATCTCCTGATAATAATAAAAAAAAGCATAATGACACTAACGTAATACTAATAGCATATCACGATTAATGAGACAAAGATGCTCATTGGTGAACTATGTCCTGACAGAAAAGTTCAGAGTCATACTACAAAGGACAGAATTAAATTATAGCCAGCATGAGTAGCATGGTAAAGTTGCTGCCTTGTAGTTTTGACCTGATGATCATGGGTTATAGTCACAGAAACAGCCTCTCCATTCAAGGGATAAGGTTGCATGTACATCTTAATAGTTCTGCTGATGATTGAAAGGGATAAATTGGTCTCTTTGAGCATTTTCCCATCACAACACTTGCCGTGTACATGCTTCTCAATATCAGTAATATAGACCGAGAACTTGGAAAATCTTAATGGTATTGATGTTGCCCAGTCAAGAGATGATTATTGTTATTTCATAAAGTATACCTTTGTAGGATTCACTGAATGTGTGTTCTATCCGCACATACGGTACTTTATTTATAATCAAATAAAATTACAATTAAGGATACTTTAAATATACTTAAAAGGACTGGGATGTTGGATTTTGACCAACCAATAATTGCAAAAAATGCTATCTTGTTTTTACTTTGTTTCCAGTTTTCAAATTTTTGTACAGGAAATGGTGAAAACAAATGCACTCTAAATTAGCTAGATATTACCAAACCAAACATCTCTTTTGCCATGGGAGCAACAAGTCAGTTCACAGTCCCCATATACTAGTAACTGGGATGCTGTTGTTCGAATTTTAAGATTCACTAAGAAAGCACTGGATCAAGGTTTATTGTATGAGGATAAAGGAAATAATCAAACTATAGGATATTTTGATGCATAAAGTACAATGTCATTATTGAGTTATTTTGCTTATAAAAAAAGGACAATGTCATTATTTGATCAAGTGTTTAAGATGAGTATAGCCATACAGCCAAAGCTACCTGTGAGCTTATTTTGATAAAACAATTACTTCAAAAATTAAAATTCAGGGAACATTCAACAAATCAAGTTGTGTTGTGATAACCAAGTAGCTTTGCACATAGCATCTAATCCATTTTTCCATGAAAAGACTAAGCCTAACTGCATAAGCATATGGAAATAAATTGTCATTTAGTCTTAGAAAAACTTCTCTCCAAAAAAATTATCACTGATTTTGTTTTTGTTGGCTCCAATGATCAACTAGCAGATATATTCAAATAGTCTCTTTGGGATCCACAGATTCACCATGCCTGTAATTATGACAAGCTTGGTGCATCGAATTTGTATGCCCTAGCTTGAGGAGAAGTGTTGGAAATGATAACAGTAGTTATTAACTTATTATAGCTTTGGAAACAATAGAAATTTAAGAACATTGGTAAAATTAGGATCTCAAAACTAGTCCAATTCTTCATTATTCTTTTTAACAAGTTGTATTTTTTTTTCCATGTATATAAATCTCAGTATGCTGAATAAATTACAGAAATCTATATTGAATTTACTCTGTGTAGTGAAGTTAACAACTTAACACACATTACCCATAACCATCTAATGAGCAGTCTATTTTTCAGCTATCTCGTACAATCCAATCATCTTTTTAATTGGAATGGTGGCACTATATAAAGCAAGATGGATAATTTCTTTCATTGAAATTTAGGATTCTTACGGTATGATACTGTGAAAATATCTAACACATTTTGGACACAAGGGGGGAGGACAAGAAACATTCTTTTGTGTCACTGAGACTGCAACTCACTTACTACTATAACCACTGAAACTTAACACCACAAAAGACAACCTTTTAATTTTCATCTAACCCATCCTTTACTTTTCTAATGAATATAAATTGGGCGTATAGCATACTCAAAGCCTCTATCTCTCACACACATATCATCTTCGTCTCACTCACAGTCACATGTAATTTGAAAATGCAAAATAGATTATGAGGCATAATACCATGCATACTATTCCCCACCACAAGATATGAATCAAATCTCATAGTATGAAAAGATATATCAGCATTGAACATCTAAAGCAATAACTCATTGAACTCAGGGTTAATTGAAGAACCTGGCATGTTCGAGACAAAGCCACCTCTGTTTTCAATGCTGCCCCGCTCAGTATTGGGTTCATGATCAGTTGTCATCTGTGCAGCCACCCCTCCCCTTGACACAACAGCTCGTGAATCTCCGACATTGGCTACCCATAGTTTCTGATTATTTATGAGAATTGCAGTAACTGCAGTTGATCCTCCTCGTCCCAAATCGGGACTGTGAGAAAGAATTGCCTGATCTGTTGTCTCGTAAGCATTAGAAATAGACATGAATGGATCATTCCAGAAGTCCTCCTGGATAACAAATCACAAATTCACAATCATAAATATAATTACAGCAAAAAGGCATTAAAATAATAAGCCAAATTTACCATTATCCATCCTTTCAAAGTTCTTTTCCAAGGACAGAGATCTTACCAACCTCTTCAAGACATGAAAACTAAAATGAATTGTCCTTTTATGTGGTTGATAACATTATATTGATTGCCAAAAAGTATGGGAAGTTGAGAACAGAAAGAAAATTGTCATACTATATGCAATATAAAATAAAAAGGAAGAAAAACCCTTTTTTCCAGATAAAAGATGAGATTAAGGTAATAAATGCATAATATCTTTAGTTTGATTCAACAACTCACTTCCTTCAAGATATTAGAAAAGAGATGCTTTTGTAAATAGGCCGGCACACTGTCTCCCAGGTGTCCATCATATATAGCAAAAAGCCCAAGCTCTCGCCCTTTGAACTGGATAAATTTTGCTACGTGATAGTCCTCCATCGGGTGGTTTGCTTTCCCTTTAACTAGGCTATAGCCATACTTGACCGAGGACTGGCTGCTCTTGCCTTTGCCAGAGTTACATGAAGAATGTCCTCCAACCACCTAAAGATAGAGAATTTAAAATACAATAACATAAGAGTTTATAGGTATTGTTTAACATATTTCAATAATATATATTAAAAGGAATATAAGTTGTTTTTATTGAACATGAAAACTGTTCTATTGCAAAAGAAAATAGAAAATAGATAAACCAAGCACCCTGGTAATGCTTTAGGAGTCTTATGTTATTATTAGTCTTATTGAGTAACTTGTAATAGTTTAATTACACTAGTATTTGGCATTGATTATTATTTATTATTTATCATAAGAATATATCATTCACTCTCTTCTCTCTTTTCCACCTGTTCCTTATAATTTTAAGTTTGCAACTTGGAATTAGTGCTACTATGACCAAGTGGTCAAGAGTTTATCCTGTGCGACCTCTATTATATACACAACAACAACAACAAGTCTTTTCCCACTTGAAGAAATCAGTTACATGAATCAAATGATACCAATGAGTTCTGTTTAAAACCAAAATATGAGAAAGATCTTTTAGATATAGGTTTTTTCAATGTTTTCTCTTGGAGTTTTCCTTGGTCTTCCACTACCCTTATTATTGGTCTATCCTCCACCTAATCAATTCTTCTTGCAGGGGCTTCAATTGTTCTCCTCCACACATGGACAAACCATGTCAAGCAAGATTATGTCACATTTTTCTCAATAGGTGGTATTCCCACTTTCTCTCTATAACATCCATTATTAATCCTATGTTATCTAGCAAGTACATTCATCCACCACAATATTCTCATTTCTGCAATACTTGTGCTCTGATTGGCACTTCACCACCCAACATTCCTTACCATAAAACATAGTTGGATGAGCACCTTTTGATCACAAATAAGACAGGCATTTATCCACTTCATCCACGCTATCTAAATTATCAAGATGAAACTCTAATTCTGATTGGAGAATAACAAACAACACATAAGGAACTGTATTCAAGTTTTGTCTGATTAATTATGCACAGAACTTAAATATAGTTTCTTAGATAGTTTTGGTACTGTTCTCCAACTAAAATTGAAATTTCATCTTGATAATCTGCATAATAAAAGTTTGTATTGAATATTATGCATATTACCGAGATGAAACTCTAATTCTCATGAAATAACACTAAAAACACCTAAAAGACTATATCTAAGTTTTGTCCATTGATTATTCCCAGGACAAAAGGAGGGGTTAAAAGAGAAAGAAAATATTACAAAGGGACAGAATTTCCTCACCTGACTGACAGAGCTGAAGCAACAAAGACTATCCATATATATAATCCAGCCCCACCTCAACCTTTCCGTCTATCAGTCAACATCTAATTCTTATCACAAAACTGCCAAAGAAAAACTCAACGTGAGAAAAAGTCCAATACTTCCCAAAATAAAAATTCCAATAACTCTGAATTAGCAGCAGAGAAGAAAGCCCGATCAATAAAACAAGCAATTCAATCATCCCAGAAAAAAAAAAAGAAAAAAGAAAAACAGAGAAGGGGAAATTCACAACAGCCAGATAATGAACGGGTAGTCCAAAAATTCCCTTACCTGAAAAAAAATCAAAGCTTTTCCAAGAAAAGATCTGGAAGAGAAGTGGGTGGTCTCTAATTACTTGTTGAAGGATGAAGAGAGAGGAAGGTGAGAGAGCATGAAGAAGATATATAATTATAGGGAAGAAGAAGAAAAAAAGTGTTATTTTATTGATTGATATAAATATAACAGGGAATAGAGGATGGTTGGAAGACTAGATAACCGTCTGGTTTTGTTGAGAAAGTCTTGGTGTTAGCAATGAAATGGGGGCCAAAAGGAATAGGTTGCCCTTATTGACTTTTGCAGTTTTGTGCTGTGAGTCCTTGTTTTATTGCTGACACTGTTTGTTTGATTGTTACAGCTGTTTCTGTTTTGAGGATTCACTTCACAATAACATAGTTCCTTCCTTCCTATAAACCCAACAAAGAAACGAGCTAATTGGATTGTATTGTAGTGCATTGGTTGAGTTTCTCACCCCAGGCCGTGGGGAGTACTGTGGGCTCCACTCAAGGTTGGCCAAATTTTCTACCTTCAATATTCTCTTTCTTGCTTCTGCACGGACAAAACAATTTTCTCACTCGTCCCCACAAGATAAATTAATAAATGAATAAATAAATCATTTATATTATGTTCAATTTATTCATTTTTATAATAATTATTTAAAGTATATATTAATAATAAATTATATTTAAACTTTTATTTATATTGTCAGTATATAACTATTAAATTTTAAAAACTTTTTAATAATTTAAATTTTAGGTTAATTTGATTTTGATTTCTTAAATTAAAAATTATTCTTTGAAATTTTAAAATAACCTTTTTTTCAGTGCAGGTGTGATATGTTGAGTTGTACGATGGTAACCACGTAAACAAAGTCTGTAGTACCATTTGAAATATGTTGTGAGTTGTATGAAGGTAAAAATTTCCAACAATGAGATCCAATTAAAAATATAACAGTTTTAATTTTTTAAGTGTATATGAAATAGGTAGAAAGTGTTTCCTTAGTTGTCACGTTTACACATTTTTTATGGTTAATTAATTAGAATCATCTTTGAGATATTTTTAGAATAGCTCTTATAAAAATTATCAAAATTATTATACATGGAGATATATAATTAGATAATAATATAAAAAAAATTATATTGTCAATATATTTTAATTAAATTTAGAAGATAAAATTATTTTTACCATCTATTTTTTATTTATTAGACTCAAAATTTAAACATTATTTAAAGAATTTAATTTTTATATATTCCCAACGTTACAATTTTATATTATTAATTAATTAAAATATATTAAATATAATTTAAAAATAATCATTATAAAATCAACAAATTTATCGTACCTAATAATATAAAATTTGATGAAAATGTAAAAAAAATTATAGTAACAATCTTATTATTAAATGTAGAAATTATTAAATATTTTTTATATTTTAAAGATATTAAATAATTTAATTTTTTAATAATTTTCTATAGATAATTAGGAAAATATTACATTTTATTTATATTAAATGTGTTGCACAATAATCATATAATAAAAAACATTATTAAAATATGAAAATTAAGTGTATATATATATATATATATATATATATATATATATATATATATATATATATATATATATATATATATATATATATATATAGCTTAAATGATAAGTTTTAATAATACACAATAAGTGTATGTTAATTTTACATCCAAATATATGATTCCTAAATGCTTTTAATCTCTATTAAAAGACTAGAAATGTAATATTTTTTGTTAAATATAAAACCTAAAGATATATTTTAAGTTTATCCTTAATAGTTAATAGAGTTGAAAAATGAATCATCGATCTTGCTTGATATTGTATCTTTCCATGATAAATAGAAAAAGAAAAGATTGGATCTGGTCAAAGTTGCAGGTTAGATTTTTGGCACAAGTCATTAATTCTCCTACCCTGCCATCTCTGAAGTCTAAACACACAAATGTACAAATCTGCAATTGACGACAAATAAATGTCAAGTCTCGTGGGCTTTGGGTGCCAACATGGTTAATAATTTTAGATGCAGTTAAACTGTGATGGTAGATTCATTCCTATGATAATAGGCACTACTATCAGTTTCTCAGAAACTTCAACCTCAATTCTTCTCTTCTTCTTTTTTTTTTTTTTTTTTTTTTTTTTGCAAATTCTACCATATAATATGGGTCTATACACAAGCGCCAATGGAAAAAATTAAATGGTCAAACAACGTTGTATTAGTAGAGCTATTTGATGAACTCTCGTGTGGCCCTATGCGACTCCATGGGTCCCCAACAAGTATTTCATTTAAGAGGAGTCTTTTGTGTTGTATTCTCAATGTATTGATCTAAGGTTTAATAGTCGAACTAAATAAATAAAATTAAATAATTAATTTTTATCAATAATATTAAAAAAACACAATATCGTCAGTTTATTTTATACTATTAAAAATTGAAAATAAAATACTATTATATAGATTCTTAATATTTAGAATATAATCTTGCATAACTTGACTGGTTTTATTTATTTTTCTTTCTTTTTTAAGCTAAAAATAAAATTATAAAATATAATTTTATAGCATATTTGAGTAACCCAAGTTAAATTGATTTTTTATTGGTTTTAATTGATTTTTTGACCTGTTGTTTCACACATCTATTTGTATTTCACTAGTTTTTCGCGTTAAATTAATTAGTTCGGTTCAATTTTAAAGCATAACTCTTAACAGCTTTTTTAATAATTTATTATTATTAATTAAAAATTGTAAATATTAAGTTTGGTAAGTTGAGGGCATTGTGAAATTAACGTTAAATTGTATAAATAATGCATAAGCAAATAATAGTTCTTAAGTACTCAGTTACATCCACCTTTATGAGGCGGTAATTCAAACACATAAAAAAATTAAATAAAATTTATTAAATAGGATGTCAATAAAATTTTATAAATTTTAACTAATAATAAAAATACATTAAAAAAAATACGTTATAAAAAAACACGTTGCTTTCGCTTCCCGTTCATCCAATGTTTTAGAATTTCATATTCAAGTTCAAAGTAAGGGGGGAAATGACGGTTTAACCACAGTATAATGTATATAATTAATGTTTTAAAATTTATAAATATGAATAATAAGATAACCCTGTTTAATTGGTTAAAGTCACTCAACAAAGAAACCAAATTTAGAAAAGTCGGAAAGGTGAGATAGGAAATCAAAATGCGATATTGGAAACCTCACTTGCGCACTTCAGCACTTGAACTTAGTTGAAGAATACTAGTATTAAACAACAATAATAAAAAAAAAAAAGGAGAATATAATATTTATCAATTACATAAAGAGTTCAATTTTAATTCATTTTAGTATTAAAACCTTTTAACATTAATTTGATGTTATGTTTAATATTTTCTCTTCTGATTATACTATTATACCTATCGGACATTAAAATTTTCAGTTAATTACACTTTTACTTGATTTAATTTAGATTATGTGTGATTTTAGTTATTTATTTTTTTTATAAAGTCAATTAAGTATTTTTATTTTAGAATTAAGAAAATTTAATCCCGCAATTAACTTTTTAATTTAAAACCTTCAAATTATTATTTTCCATTCAATTATTTGGAGTTATTGAAATATAAAATAATTTTAAAAGTTAAATATAAGAAATTTAGTGAATTTTTTTTATAAACTTTGAAGGAATTTATAAAACATTAGATTAAGATTTGAAAAGATAAAATATTAAGATTTGTTAATTATAAGTGAAATTTGATATTTTAGTTTATGAACTTCCAACAAAATAAAAAATTAAAATAATTTAATTAAGACATGAATTTTTTTCAAAAATAAGGACTTTAGGATTAAAAAAAATTAATTCACACTGTAATCAAATTTATTTAATGAAAACTTAATTAATTTAAAAGTAACTTGAGCGATAAAAAATTACTTAATCTAAATTAAAATACTAAAAATGTCATAAAACCTACTTTTTTTTAATGATGTAATAACATGCACAAATTTTTCACTAAAAGTGTATGAAAGTTGAGTTTTTATTAAACAAAAAAAAAATACAATGTGCTTGGGAGATAATTCTTAAATAAGGTGATCAGAGAGATGAATAATTTAAAAAAATTTGAGCAACACAAAAAATTAGTGATTAAATAAATTATGAGGGAGAGGTGCATTGAGGCTTAAATATTTGAATAATGTAGCGGCATTATGAAAATTATAATTTTGGAGAACGAAAGGGTCAACCAGAGGCATGTATCAGTGCACTGATTGATCGGAGGAATATGATAAAGTCAAGTCAAAACATAAAACCTCTTGAGGACACAAACCAAAAGTTGTTGTTGCCAATTTGGCATCAATCATTATCATCATCGTCGTGGTAATCCCTTCAAACAAAGCAAAGTATAGCATGTCCGCTGCATAGTAAACGAATATGCCACGACGTCACACGTGTAACACAAGACACCTACGTGTACGAGGTGGGACATAGCCACGTGTCATTCCACTAGCTTCCTATGTTGTGTTCACCGAAAAGAACTTCTCCTTTTGCTTCATCTTCTTCCTCAACATTCTCCGTTGTTATTCCTTCGTGATTCCAACTCCAATTATGGCAATTGGACTCAGGACAAAGAGCTTTGGGTTCAGAGAAGGAGAGGTTGAGTTTGTGGATGCACTTCAATGGTGGAACAAGATTGATCATGACTTGGATCAATGGCAGAGAGGCACTTACTATGCCCTCTGTGCCGCTTATGCCTTGGTTTCCTTTATTGCCCTGGTTGGTCATTTTCTTTCACTTTTCGGAAAACCATGAGCCATGAGAAAAATAGACTAGTTTTTTTCGTTAAGATAAATCTTACACAGAGTTTGGTAAGTATTGTTTGCATTGTTCTTCGATCAGAATTGAAGTTTTATCTTATTAATATGTATAACAAGGGTTTTCATTAAATGTCAACCTAGATTATTTAGGTAAAACTTTAAATTTGATGGGAGAATATACTAATAGCATGCATCTAAGTTTTGTCCTTCCCAATATGGCGTTGGATTGGCATTGTTTTGCAATCACTTCTTTTTTGGTTTTGGTATGAATTTATATACCACACAATTGATGCCCCATCACGTCAAATCCCAATAAGGTTTAAACTTCAACCCCTGACCAGCTTTTGATGATCCAACACTGATTTGTGACGGATTAACCAGTTTAGCTTAGAAAACATAGGCTTTTCTTACAAAATATGAACTGTTATCTTTTGCTGCAGCTTGAGATGTTAATTTTGTGAGGAACTTGGTAGAATGTGTGCTTGTGGGTGTTTGTTTTCGAGCCAAATTTTCTTGAAGGAATCAATAATCATAAATTGTTTATTCCCAGGTGCAACTGGTGCGAATTCAAATGAGGGTGCCTGAATATGGGTGGACAACACAGAAGGTTTTCCACTTGATGAATTTTGTTGTCAATGGATGTAAGTAAGAGGTGTGAATAGTCTAAAAACAGCTCTTTTAGCTTATATGTTTTGACGTTGCTGAATCCGTGTAACATTTTGCAGTGAGGGCTGTCCTTTTCGGTTTATACAGAAGTGTTTTTGCAATTAGACCAAAGGTATTTTTCTATTCTTAAATCTCACCTACTGGAATTTAGGCATTAATCCCACTTCTTCATTTCTTGCTTTGGTAGGTTGGAGAAGTAGGATAAAAATAGAGCATATCATGTCTTTTGCTAAGCTTGGATTTGGGTGATTAAATTTGGAATGGAATATGGATTGTGAAAAATTTTAGTTTTATCAAGAGTTTTTATTTTGTCATTTGATAGAGATCATTACTAGTTTTCAGTCAATTGCATTTTCTTAGGTACATTACACATTTACAGTTTCCATTATGATTCATAAAACAAGTGTACCCCCCACCCCACCCAATTATTGTATAGTCCATCACCACAATATGTATATGGTCTTAGCCAATCTCCATGTGATACATAGCTGAGTTTTATTAATTCTTTCTGGCAAATTAAAAAACTCACATACTTCTTAATTAGAGATTGACTAGGACCTTAGACACGGGATGATCCAGGACCATGCAATAATTTCTCCAAAAACAAAGTAGTTTCATAAGGAAATACATAAATAACCTAATTACCTAAGATACTACAAATTGACTGCCCTTTTGCTTAACCTTCATTTTTCTGTCTTTTCTTTCCAACCTTTGACAATTCAACTTATGTCTATCTTATTTGTTTTCACTAAAGTTCCAACCTATTATCATACCATGTTATAGGCACTAGAGCAGATGCTAATGGAGGTTCCTGGCCTTCTGTTTTTCTCTACTTATACATTGCTTGTCTTGTTCTGGGCTGAGATATATCACCAGGTATATTTACTTTCTTTTGGGAGAACTACATTAACAGTCATTTTTTATTTTGCGGCAAATTATATTCTTTTTATGTGCCTCAAATGTATTTCAGGCAAGAAGTGAATCGGCACAGAAACTTAGGCCTGCTTATTTTATTATCAATGGTTTTGTTTACTTGATACAGGCAAGCACACAATCTTGATTTCCTTGTCCACCATTCTAGTCCTTAAAATAAGAATCCTTACCAGTTAATTTAATGATTTTATTTTAATCTTCTCACCCTAATAATAATAGATCTGCCTCTGGATTTACATGAGTGTAAGCAAAACTGCCACTGGCTTGGAAGCTGCAGAACTCTTCCTTGCAGGTTATTTTTATGAACATCATTTTAATTTATGACCTTTTTGGGTCAAAATTTAATTTTCATCTTGCCCTCAGATACTCCATGTAGACTCATGCCTTTTAGAAGATTAAAACATCTATAAAGATCTTAAAATTAAAAGCTGGAGTGAATATATATAACGAAGTATACTTGCTACTCAAACTTCTCTTGTATAGTTGTTTAGTATTGTGAACTTTGCTTTAATGTTCTTTTGCAGTTACATCATTCTTTGCTGCTCTTGGATTTTTGTTGTATGGTGGAAGGTAAGCTGTTGTCTTTCAGATGATGCAATCCTTGTTATGTCATTACACTAACCTGCTCAAAATGACGTAGGTTGTTTTTCTTGTTGAGACGCTTCCCCATTGAATCTAGAGGCCGTCAAAAGAAACTTTATGAGGTTTGTATCTATCTAAAGTATGAGTTGCGTTATGTTTTTCAACCTTTGATAGGAAGTATATCCTTAAATATCAAATTGAGACCATGTTCCAAGTGAGGTAAAAATTGTATGAGGACTTAAAAACTCTGGCGAAAGCAGTTGGTGTCTAACTTTTCACCTTGGCAGGTTGGGTCTGTTACAAGTATTTGTTGCACTTGTTTCATGATAAGATGTGCTTTGGTGAGTTTCTTCCAATTTAAAACTACTGTATGTATTTGAAGTTATTGTTTTCTGATAAGATCTTTGTTTTCACCTTTAATGTAGCTGGCATTTTCTGCATTTGATGAGGATTCAGATCTTGATGTCTTGAACCATCCCATTCTAAACCTAGTGTACTATTTGGTAAGTCAACATCTTATATTTCTTAGTCAGCCAGGGTGGAATAAGGAGTCGTGTTTAGTTATATCATGTGGCTTCACATTAAACAAAAAATACTTGATAGCTTTATAACCTAAGGTAGAATTAGAACACATTCCCATTATACTTAGGGAAGTGGGAATGTGTTCACTATCTTACTCCTAAGAAACTCTTCTTTCTCCAATATTAAAACCAAATAACAATAAATAAAGTTGTCCAACAAATATGTAAGTTATATCTTAGGAATTGAGACATGCCAATGGGATTTTCCAACAAATATGCATGGGAAATTGCATTATAAAGTTTTAAAATTAGTTTTTAAGGTTCATGTAATTTTGGAATAGGAGGTTAAGTCATCTTAAATTTCAGATAGGAAGCAAATATCGTTTAAAATAGGAACAGAAACCTATATTATTCGCCATGTTATGAAACACCAGGTAGTCCTACTAAAAGGTAAATTTTTTTATAGGACCATGGCAATTAAAGATGTCCACAGGACAAAATGGATTATGAAGCTTTCAAAACTATTCCCTTACTAAATTAAAAATTAAAAACAAAACTGCATCTGATATTCCAGGAATGGCACGGGTTTATTTATTTGGGCTAGTCTTTCAGGCAACAATTTTCAGACTTGTCAAAATTACAATTTTTTATGACTTATGTAGCACAGTGAAGACTTATAAATAACTAATATTTTAAACCAACAACATAAATTCTTTGGGGGGGTTCTCAGGGGCTTAAAAACTCTTAGGCATGCACGCATGTATCCTCTAACACCCTCTTATATTAATTTATAATAGGGTAGGTAATATATGCGTTGATTCAATCACAATTGTCATATATGATTTTTGATTGGTTAACCGTTTACACTTGTGCATAGAAATTAAAGTTTTTATAATATGAGAAGGAACAACTACTTAAAAGCTTTAGTATCATGTCTAAGTGTCAGGTGAAGCTCTAGGAAGATACATTTTGTCACTGTCAATATGCTTAATACAAAGATCAAAATTTTGCATTTTTCATGCTTGAAAGTCCCTTCTAGTCTTTCCTGAATGGTTCTGTCTTTCTTGATTATTCTGCACTCTGCAGTTGGTAGAGATTGTTCCATCAGCGTTGGTACTCTTCATACTGCGAAAGCTGCCCCCAAGACGAGTTTCTGACCAGTATCACCCCATCAGATGAGTTGTGCATTCTAAATCCTCTCAGCAGCCGACTATCCGTTTCTTTTTTTCCTTTTCATCACTCTGTGTTGGTCCATAACAGTCCAATTACTGTTCTGTATATCCATAATTTCATTTTATTCAATTAATGCCATTTATTCTCTAAAATACATCAACTTTCTCCTTTCTTTTTTCGAGAAAGATGGTTTTTGCTCTTCTAGAGGAGAAAAGTAGCATGTAGAAAAAAAAACGTCCACCAAATTTTGCACCTCTTGAAACAACACTATTTTATTTTTAAATTAAAAATATTACTTTTTTTAATATATATTTTATTATATTAGAAACTATATTATTCTGAGTATATTTTATTAATGAGATTCGATTTTATAATTTTAATAAATTTTAATTAATAATAAAAATATCTTCAAAAGAGTATTTACATATTTTTATTTTGTCTTTTCCATCCCATGAATTTCTACTTAAGTGGTTTAATAACATATTAGTAAACATGGTAATTAAATTGCAATATGTGAGTACCTGAACGACTTTAGCGAAAAAAAAATGCTTTTATTCAGATTGTTTGGATTTGTATTTATCACAATTTGCAACCCCATTTTTGCTAAGTATGCTTCTCTTATCCTCAAAAAAGGTATGCTTCTCTTCTGTTTTCTTTTTTTTTTTTATCAATTTTTATGCTATCAATATATTTATTTATATTGTTTTGAAATTTAAGTTTTAGAACTATGTAAAAGAATTTATTTTTGGAATTTAAATTCCGGAAATAATTTTTTTATAGTTTCGGGTTCTAAATTCTGAACTCACTATTTTATATTTATTTAAAATTTGATAAGCGCTAGATATAAAAATCACAAAAAATAATAAGTTGTGTGATAAAAAGATATAGGTAATAAAATGAAAATGAAAGAGATTATTATATTTATTCGAAACCTCGAGATATTTTAAAAAATAACGATGATTTTTAACAATTATTACTTTTGGCCAATAATAATATAATTTTGAGAAAAGACAAATTTCATTTCAATATTTTTTTTATAACTTCACTTTAGTCTATTTTAAGAAAAAAAAAATTCTTACCAATCAATATTTGCCTAGAATGAAACCTAATCCATAACCCTAATCCATAACCTGAATAATAGCCTCCACAATCAGAAACAAGTATTCTCTTACCTACCAACCACAAACAACTTAAATCCAACCGTGTATATAAAATTACATTATAAAATATAATCTTTCTATGGTATCCTAATCAGACATTGGCAAGTGAATTAGAACTCTAATAATACAATAGGATTAAAATCTCATAAAAAAATACTCCATTTTAAATTGTTAAAGCAAATCAAGAAAATATTATTCACTAATATCGTTATTAATTGGTATATAAACAAAATAGATTTTAATAAAAAATCACTTTATCATAATAATTAGTATAATTAACAATATTCTAAAGATATGGAAGTAAACCAAAATCGAAATTAAACTAAGACTAAATATAAAAAAAAAAAATGTACAACTGTAATTAAAAACATATTCCAATATAAATAAAATATGCTGTCATATACAAATCACCATATATAAAATTAAACCATGTCTAGATAATATATTGGAACTGTCAAATCTGAACGCATTCAAGGTTTCATGATCTATTTATAACCCAAGCTTGGATCCAATTGGGTATTTTGCTACAAAACAGGAAGACCTAGGATCCAAGTAGTTCTGATTATATATTATATTATATATATATATTTATATTATATATATATATATATATATATACAGCAGCACACGATGTTAGGACCTTTCCAATGCCAAATAAAACAACCAATCGGGCATCTATTTACCGGGGGACAGCAGAGAATCAATCGAATGCTATAGGTAAGAAATTTTCATCATCTAAAAGCATGTCAATATCAATCAAATCCTCCACACCGTCAACTGTTTCTTCGGAATTTATCAAATTCAAATTACATCCCTGCTAGATATCAGAAGAACATATCGTTAAGCAAGCCAAATATTCATCATGATAGGACAAGACATGTGTTAGAAAATACCTTGGTTTGACGGAAGTCCTCAACTACATTTAGCACCCGCCGGTATTGAGCCCTTGCCTCGGGATACTGAACCATGGACTTCACCCGTGAAAGGGCCTTTTGGAACCTTGCTTCACTTTGTTTCCTTCCTTCCTTGAGAAAATCATAATCATCCTCTTGTGGAGCCTTGCTTGCTTGGACGGGTACCTTATTCAGGGCATCCGATCGAAATCCACGTAAACCACTGCCCTTGCGCCGCCAGCGTAATATGACTTTTTCCAGGATTCCCACGGACCAAATGACTGTTTTATACTGCTTTCTGACCTGGTGACCTCTTACATGGGCCTTTTAACACCATGGAATGCAAGTCAGTAGAAGGATCTGTAAAATGTACAAGGCCACATAACACACAAAGAAAGAGAAAAGAGAGCTCTATGAGCGCTCAATCTCCAGATTTCTACAGTAACCAGACTGAAAATATTTTATAAAGAAGTGATAAAAGACATCAACCAGAAATGAACGGAAGGATAACATGATTTCTTTAACCCCTGATTTCCTTACAACTGGAGAGTGGAAATCGTGACGAATATTGACACCCAACGTGATCTACATGTGCATGCAAGTTATACAGAGGGCAAAGAGATCGGAAAGTATTTAACGAAAAAGCATTTTAGCACTCCTCCCTAAGTTTTCATCAGGTTTTCACCTAAAATAGCAGAATAGTTGATAGCATGTTCAATGAAAAAACATCAAAGTAAAACAAAAACCCATAATATTAAGTCTAAATTCTACTTTTTGGCGCAAATTTTATCCCGACGTAAAACTTTTAAAAAATTGCAAGATTGTAAAACTTTTAAGCAAAAAGTTTTAATTAAACCTAATATTAAAAGGGTAATGTTAGAAATTTATTTTGTACACCTTACATATATTTTTGTTTTAGTCTCTACGAAAAAATTCTACATTTTAATTCCTACATGAAAAAACGTTTATGATTTGATCCCTGCCGTTTGCCAACGTTACAACGTTACAACGTTATTAGATTTGGCCCCACTACTTAATTTTTTCGTTTTAATCATAAGTTAAAATTCTACACTTCAATTTGGTCTCTACATTAAACAAATTTGCATTTTGGTCCCTACACTTAACACGTCATTTTTTGTTTTGGTCCCTATATGGAAAAAAAAAAAAAAAAAACTCTTTTAACTGTTATGACTTATTAAACGGTAGGGACTAATTTGTAAGCAATTTTCATGTACGCACCAAAATGTAGAGTTTTTTCATGTAGGGGATTAAAGACACTAAATTTATAGTCTAACCTATTAAAAATAGAAAGACAGGAAAATAAGGAGAGAATAACAACGAACCTGGATTTTAACAATTCTTTGACGAATGATCAAGAATTCTTTTCTCTTCTTCCAACCACGGAACTTTTTCTGTATTTGTATTGCAGCAGCATTGACTAAACCCTCTCCTTGTCCAGATTTGCATGCCTTAGAAGCTAGGAGGGAAAGAGCTCGTTGATCTGATAATCCGAATTCATCATCTTCATACTCAGCTAACTGCTTCCTCTGAAATGACTGCATTCTGAAGACCTGATGTATACGATCAGCAGCTTGTGTAGCATTACGGACAGCATTAAGAGAATCCTTAAGGTAGATAGCATCTGGTATATCACCATAAAGCACAGGTGTTGCAATTCTCTCTGAAACCGTTTGCACTGCTTTCATTCCTGAAGTTTCTTCCCTGTCATCTTTATTTTCATCCATTGTGAGTGATTTGAGGTGGCTAGTTAATAATGACTCTGCAAGAAAACCAGAAATTCCTTTGTGGCCGTTGCTAGAAGCAAGATCTGCAGGTGTTCTACCTGAAGGAAATTCTGGACATGGATCTGTCAATGCACCAGCGGCTGCACCCATGGAGATAAGGACAGCAACTGTTCGCTCTCTGAGCAGAGAACAAATAATAACATAAGGAACGGAACCAATTCATGTTATGCTGAATGAAGATAATATATCTAAGGACCTTTTTGAAAAGGAACACTCTAATGTTGAAAGCATAACAGAATATAGAGAGATTAATTAATTAAATTTGCCTTTAACTGACCAAAGCAATTGCTTTAAAATTATTTTTGAACTAATTCACATGCATACAAAATCCATCGACCTTAACATCAAAACGTAGTAAATATTAACAATGAATGAAATAAAGAAAAGAGATTTTCCAACAGGAAAGGGGCTGGAATTTTCGCATCACCTAATGGTTTCATATTTAATCAAATCCAAAACTCTAGAAAAATTTATATAATCAGGGTAGTAAAAGAGGTTTCACCCAGATAAGTAGTTGCAACATCCGCAAAATCAACTCAACAATTAAAAAAACATTAGGTCTTTACCGGCCACAGAATGCAGCCCAGTGTAGAGCTGTCCGTCCATTCACATCACGAAAGTTGATATTGACTCCAGCAGTTATGATTGGTTTTATGGCCCAATCGTAACCAAGAGCAGCAACTAAATGTAACACGCCTTGCCCCTCCTCATCTAATACAAGAGGCCCCTTGCCAGTTTCAGTTACTTTGTGAAGAAGCCATGAGTACAACTTCTCTTTAACCTGCTTGTGAAACATATGCTCCTTCGACTTGTGTTCTGATATATCCATCTCTACAGTTGTCTCTTCCTTACTTGAATATTCCTCTTCCTCTTTCAGTGAAATAAGCTTGAAAATTAAGTTTCTTTTCTCCATATCACCCTCAACCACTTGATTCGAAGTGTGCACCGAGTTTAAAGAAAGTAACCCCACCAGTCGCAAATGAAGCACCATTTCAGTTGAACTGTTAAAATAATTTGCAAAATCTATGTTTCTATCAGAGCCCTCTCTGTACTCAAATTCCCGAACTTCACTACAAGCAAACCTATTGGAACATGTTACGTAGAAGGGAACCCGTCCAATTTTATGAGGTGGAGCTTGACAGCACAGAATTCCGTTAGCTAAAACCTCAGCAGGAACCTCCACTTCCCCAAACATACAGGACCAGTTACATGTTGCCACCTCAGGTTGACTCTTCAAAAATGTTCCAACAATCAACACCTGTATGGTTTTGAATAGGATAAGATGTCAAATCAAATTACAGCCAACTTCTCTTCATTTCATGTTGTGGTAGAAACCCATAGAAAACCGTTAATCATGTATAAAACTCCAAAGAAGAAAGAATACTATCAGGATACATCATCATGAAATACAAGAAATATTAAGTAACAAAGAAATAGATAGGAGTTGCGAAATATCCAAATAAATAATAAAAGAACAAAACTATATGCATCTGAATAAGAGAAGTCAATATCCGAGGCAAAAGATGAAAAGATATTAGTCTAAAATAAATTCAAAGTACCATACATATTTAATTACTTATTCCTACCACATACAGGAAAAGAAAAACAGACTGCACGACCATAAACGGTTGCTAAAATATATAATAATTGTGTGTATCTCATATCAAAGTACCTCAATTTCTGATTGGGCATAAGCCCATTTAGGTGAAAAATCGTTTATGCTAAACAGCTGGTCTTGAGAGAGGGACAGGTTCAATGAGGTATCATCTATCACCTCACCACATTCATCTGTGCTCCATGAAATACCAGGGGAAGACTGCATATGCAGATCATCCACACCTGCAAGTTCTTTAGTAATCCACCTAGAGAAACTATCAACCTTCTTTAAGCTCTCCTCTCCATCCAATAATCCACGCCTCATAGTCAAGGTATAGTTGATACTTGCTTCACTGGGAACTTCATATTCAGAATTGGATTTCAGTGCAGGTTGAGATTGTGCATGTGTCTGCTCTTTTGGGTCACCATTAAAAGTGAACAGCTCAGGAACAATTTCTGGACTTGCATTATTAGTTACATCACCCAGTAAACTAGAGTCATAACCAGAATCAAATTCCAAACCCAATGATTGGGTGCCCCACTTAGACAATTCTCCTGTACTGTCTTCAAAAGGAATCTGAATCAACAAGTAAAATAATAAAATGAAAATTGTTATATATTATTGCTAAATCTCACAAACTGGTGTAGCTTGAAGCTTGTGCATAAGAGATACCACTAAAGGTTAAGATATCAAGGTTGCTAATCAAATATATAATTGACACTGACCAAGCTAATGCATAGCCACTGCCCCCCATAACATTACTTAATTCTCATTTCAGCATATCAAATAAGGATACATCAGGACAAACATCAAGTAAAAAAGAAAGTTTGTAATAAAAATATAAGATAAACCCTACTATGGTCTCTAGCATTTGTACAAGTTCAGAAACAATTCAAAACATTCAGTGCTACACATGTAGATCAGCAACAAGAAGTTATGAATACGCTCCATCCCAATTCATCATTCTATTGTATTGTAACTTATTAAAACATGTGAGCAAATGACTAATTCCCTGGAAAGAAAGTAACTGTATTCCTAGGTCACTTTCCACAAATTCATCTCCTAGAGTTTCTTAATATTCTTTTCATATCAAGCAACAACTCCCACAAATTCTCACCTTCCCCATCCTCAAGCAATTTTTCATTTTTCCAAGATAAAAGAATAGGTGAACCATACACCTCATCAACTATCAAGCATCAAGTCCATTAGCAATGATGTGTTGATCTTCAAGGATAGAACATTACATAACAACCATACAGTACACACTTAGAGCTTTATTCAACAAAGTAATGTTTCTGGCATAATAGTCAATAGCGGACAATGGCACGAAAGCCGCCCCAAAAAATGTCCTAGAAGGATGGCCTGCTATTCTGATATATGTTCTAGAAGAAATACAAATGACTTTTTTAAGTGGTCATGTGACTTTACAATTATATTAATTATTGCATTTTTTCCATTTATATAGATTCTGTTTAGATATATTTATATTATTAAGTGTTATATATTTGTATATAATATTATATTATATAATATATAATTACGTATTAATATTTTCTATATTTTAAATATTCTTAAATATTACAGAGTACCTTATAGTAATATAATAGTATAATATATATTTAATAATAAAAAAAGCCCCCCAATTGTAGAACTGTTTGGGGTGGAGAGTGGCCCAATTTGGGGTCCAGGCCTGACACCCCCTCTGACCCAATAAACAAACAAAAAAAAAAAGCTTCTTTCTCACATCAGTCACCACCTCCTCACTAAACCATTTTGCCTTGCTGGAAGTTTCAAAACACAGGCAGAACAGAGGTTGACGAGAGTGAAGAAGCAGGAAGGAATATGTTGCAGAAGTGCAAAACAGAAGCAAGAAGAAGGTGCAGCTTCTCTACGGCAAAAAATACAAAGAGATAGACGAGAATCACGAAGGTTCAATGCCTCAACTGAAAAGCGAGCACTATTCACCACGAAACACACAGTGAGTCCATGACAGCCAAGTGCAACACGACTGGCCTTGGAGGAGGAGCAGGGTGCCACTACACCATGATCACGGTAACTATAGTTTCTGGGAGACCAAATTCCAGACATTGTCACGTCCTACAAGATAGTACAACTGCTCCTAATAGAACCTCACAAATAATACTCATCTTTGTGCTCAGAAGTTGGATGTATGCATGCAAGCAAGAGTACACTACTGGAAGATATTGCAAGCAATAACAATAAGTACCTGCCAATTTGATTGGACAGGCGGAGAGCCCCTTTCCTCTTCAGTGAGAGCATTTTTACGCCCTAAAAGGTTGCCTGGAACAGTATGGTCTTCAAGGATGTTTCCCAGTGCACTTGATGGAATGGATGTAGATGATACAATAGAAGAGTTGGTATGCTTTCCTGCAGACTGTTCCATGGCAATGTCCCAGGATGCAGTGCCATGGGCTCTCTGACCCTCAATGTAAGTAGTATCACTAGCTCTAGACGTACCCCCCTGAACAAGTGGGATATATTCTGTTCCAGAAATTGGTAACTGTCCAGGATTACCTGAAAACGTTTCAAAACATACAACAAAATTCAAATGTCAAATCCAAGAAAAAGCTTACAAATTCAGACATTACCTAAGATGTTAAATGTTAAAATATACAAAAAATATCAAATATCTTGATTGTATCTTTTTGAATAATTTATAGAACATCTTAAGGCTAGTTTCCATATTTGCTTATTATCTTGTGATTTGCTTCCTAATTTCAGACATTAAGCTTATAAATTTCAGAAAAAGCTTATAAATTCAGACATTACCTAAGATGTTAAATGTTAGAATATACAAAGAATATCAAATATCTTGATTGTATCTTTTTGAATAATTTATAGAACATCTTAAGGCTAGTTTCCATATTTGCTTATTATCTTGTGATTTGCTTCCTAATTTAAATAGGGATTAATATTTTGTGTTTTGTATCACTTAAGAACACATGTAAAGCAAAACATCATATCAAATAAAGTCAATATCAGTATCAATGTATTCAATCTCTTTTGATCTCCTTATCCTCCCCCTAACCTCTATACATAAAACCCTATAATTTAAACAAGATAAAAGTTACAAAATAATCATCCAAGACAAAATGAAGAAAAAAAAGACAAGGTAACCTGAAAATGATTGCATAAGATATGAACTATTTGAACAAGCATTGATCTTATCCATCGGACGATCATTCCCCAAATTTTGTGATTCGCGGTAAGAGTGTATTCCTGAACTTGCTTGATGAATATCCTCTAGGAAGAAATTTGATTAAACCATTTAAGCCAAATGGACCAAACAGTTGTGTAAATATATGGCACAGCAGTAAATCAAGATATTTAAAGTCTTGGCATGTTAATTCAGATCAAAAGAATTAGGTGTAACATCCATTAAATAAATATATTGGAATTACCTGAATCAGCATCTTCACATAAAGATGTCAAAGTGCTAGTTGGGCTCATGGCATCTGTACTTCCAGAAGGCACACTACCATAACTTCTGGGAAAGCCAGATGACAAAGAACTGCCATTCTGGGAATCTGATGTAGCCTCATTAGTATATGTATTTCCACCAATATTGGTTTTGTTAACCTAAAAGATGAAGAACCCACAAAACATCTATTAATAAGTCATCAAACAAGTGAGTCAATATTAGATTCAAACTTTTTCTGCCTGATTTCAAGAATATTATAGAAAGAGACTTCAGGATCTTTTCAAAAGGATTATGCAACTTACTCAGTAACGTCAATTGGGATTTCTAATGATTAAAAATGAAGGATGTCTTCTCATGGTAGAAAGAGAAAAACAAAAACATAGAAACAGAAGAGCAAATATTGCATGTTAGTAGTATGTTACGACCATTTGGTGGATGATATAATGCTTAAACATGGCTATCCAGGCTTATATTAAGAAAGAAACACATTCCCAATCCATGATGGCAAGAAATTGAGAAGGAAATCAGATGGAAGATAGATTTTTAGTTCACAGTATAGTCAATGGTTAAAAGAAGGAAAATAGTACTTGTACAGTAGTACTCTATTTCCTCCATCAAGTTTAGAAGGAAGTCTTAAGGATAAAAAACTCAAAAGTCAGAACAGACTAGGCTTGAGCAACTAGATGGCATACATAGTTGCATACCCAGGTCAAAATTGCACCAGCAACAAAAGCAAGCAATGATACATTTCTGGCTCTAGTAAGGAAGCAAAATACCTTAATAAGAAAGTGTGAAATAAAGAAAACAAGCAAAATACCTTAACATCCAAGTAGTGGACAAATACTATATGCATCATATCCCTGCAGGAAAACAATTAATAAGAAATTTTATTCTAATTAATTTTAATAAAAATAAAGTATTTCAGTAGAATATTGGAAACTTAAAAATTTGTTGAGTAACAAAAAAGCAATCGAAATCCAGTAATATATACTTGTTACTCCAAAGACACTAATAAATACACTAATGCAGCACTTAGTAAGAAATTCAGACAGCAACTGCTATGGAAATTATAGTACTTCAAGTATAAAGACATTAATTACCAACAAAATAATGAAAAATAAACTAGTTCATTGAACTCACTGTTCAAGCATCCAATAGCTTCGCCTCTGAAAATTTTCATTTTCTTCTCCATGGGCATAGTAGCAGTGTAACACATCAATACTTCCCACCTAAATTTGTTCAAAGAATGTTACAATCTCAGCAAGTAATTTTATAAAGACTAGTCTTCCAATTAGAGAAAAATAACTGAAATAATTGGAGTTATACTATATATATGCTTGTTTTACAAAGATTTTATCAACCAGTAACCACAAACTCAACAAAAGAAAATTTCATGCTTGCCTTCAACTTTTCATGAGCTTCCTTCACAGTCTTTCCATCTTTTTTCTTTCTCCAATTATGTCCATCCTTTCTAAAGTACCTTAAAACCTTCCGATCAAAAAGAAAAAGGGAACCACCTGCAATCATTGAATACATGTCAAGAAACAATGTCTTTATGAACATGAAGCAATAATTAGAGCTACAGCATGAACTAAAGTTAACAATCACCATAAATTAAAGAAAAGATTATGCAAGAAGAATATATCAGGAGCACTTTGCTGTGAAGCAAAGATCTTCTTCCATCTAAAAGGTTGGCATGTATAAGGTTGTCAAACAACTTAAGAGAGACAATTTTGGATATATAAGCAAGTCTTTTGCTGGAAGAGAAAGACAGCTATGTCCATCATAAGGTTGCCAGATAACCTCAAAAGACCCAGTTGCAACAAACAATTCATGGAGGATTAGTGATTTTAAGCATTTTGAGCAAAATGCAAATCAGTCTACCCATATATGGACAAGACTCACATTGGTAGTTGTAATAAATTAATCAGTAACATGGGCAGAAACCATACTTGGTGGCCTGTTGGGTGGTTCTGATGTGATTTGAAACAGCCGATAATTGCGAAGAATTTCACATATTTCTGCAGGGCGCAACCACCTATGCTGGGCTTCCAGTTGTAATTGCTGAATATCTGCACATTGATAAATAATAGAACATGGCATTCACTTAAATATTTGACTGCTATATTATCACATGCACAATGCAATTATTGAAGCAAACTTTAAGAATCAAACTACAGCCACACTAATCATATCAATAAGAATAACTTTAATTCTAACAATGCCACATGCATAAGAAATTTTATTTATTCATCTGCAACTATGACTTATTTGCTTTAGGAGATGTCATATAGATTACTGCTGCTGCTGCTTGTTTAAAATTTTGATGATTGCTATATTATCCTATTCATCTGCAATGATGCAATGGTTAATGGAGGATCTAGCATCCACAGGATCAATATGCTGAAACAACTACCAAAAGAAATTGCTATTAAGAAATTGGCAGCTGCAAAGCAAAGTCTTGGGATGAGAACTGTTTGGAAGAAAGTAGCAAGTAGTTTGAGTTTGAAGCTTTTACAAGCTGGTAATATCAAAAAGGTGTTGAGAAAATTAAAAACGTAAGATTCAAAACTTGTTAGCATTTCTGTGGCAAGTCACATCAGGCTAGGGATCAATTACCCAAGATAAAAGAAGAGTATGATTTCATGTCTCAAGTTCCGATGCTTCAGCAGTTGGCAGTTTAAAGCATGCAATTGATTCTACCAGAGCTACCATAGCATGTGAAGTTGTGAGCAGGTTCATAGCTAATTAGGGAAGCAACATCAAGAGACAGAGAAATGGATCCTTTCACAATTTACAGGTAACATTGTAACAACTAACACAACATAGTCACTCTGTTTTAAAAAGGGGCACTCAGCAAGGTTTTATTGAAGCACACATGTGGAGATTTTGATAACATAGGAGACATTATTGGCTATGCTATAACACCTTGGGTGGGAGGGCTTTAAGTTGCACATCTCAACTACAAATATTGCTGCCTCTTCCAATCACAGGAGCAGAGGATGTTGCTGTCAGTAAAGCTAAAGCAAACAGAGAGATGATCTAGCTGTAAAAAATTTCCTAGAGGAAATGGGTATAAAGCAATTAAGTGGTGCATTCTTCTCTGAAATAGTTGAAGGGCAATTAATATGGAAAGGTAACTAATCTCTTGCAGGGCATATGTCTCATCACATAGTGAAAATCTAGTGAGGACATGGCCGTAGGAGAATTTCTTTGAACTACATAAATTACTAGAGAAAGCAGAGCAGTAAATAGTTTGTTTTACCATTTGGAATGCAGATGCAAATTGCAGCAGACACATAATAGATTTTTTGCCATTCAGCACAGAGTACCCTATTTTTTTTTTACAACAATAATAGCTTTATAATTTTTCAGCAGAGGAACATATATTCTATTCAATGCGAACCAATACCAATCCGTAGTCCAAGTCATTCACACCTAACAGAAAAGTCACGGAAATGCCATCAAAGACGCTTCTTCATTTTCCCCCAAAAGCCCTAATTGTACTAACCAGGTCATTTCCAATCAAAAAACCTAAACGAATTTCTCAAAAAAAGAAAAATCGAAACCCCTATCAACTTAACTCGCTACCAGAATCCCACAACCAATAATCGAAATTTCACGGAGTTAGGTTACGCGAAATCGTTCAGAGAAAATCAAACAACATGATCCAGGCATTCTACAAGTCTTAATTAAATGTTAGTTTAATTGAAACAATAAGAAGCAGGAAATCAACGAGTGAATCAAGAAAAAGAAACATGACCTAATCGAGGTCCCAATCCGTAAGAAGCACGCTCCGCCATGGCGAAGGCTGAAGAATCAGATAGCGATTCACGCGGAAACTCAGAAGGAGAATATCAGTATCTCAATCTAACACACACTTTTTTGCTTTTGTTCGTTCTTTCTTCCTTCGCTTTTCGCTCTTTCCAGTCAGCTTCTTTTCACACAGTGACGTGCCGAAGTGAATAACCCGGACAGGCGGGACAGCTACCACCTATATTTTTTCTTCTTCGGGTTTATTTTCATATATGATATTATTCCTTTTTCATGTATAATAGTAATATATAAGAGTCCGGACAGATTTACCTACATCCTTACTGTCACGGGATTATTGACCAGGTTATTTGTTTTTTTTATCGGACACCAAATATTGATTTACTTTTATTACTTTAGTTCAAATCTAGTTTGATTAATATTTGTTATTCATGTATAATATATAAGAGTTTGAACGAATTTAACTATATACTTACTGTCACACGAACATTGATAAGGTTATTCCTGTGAATTCAAATATAGTTCTATTAATATTCGATATTATATATATATAAAGTTGAAACAGATTTATTTATCTTTACTTTCACATGAATATTAATTAATGAAGTTATTTGTATTCTTATCCAAAACAAAATGTAACAAAGGTTATTTATCTTGAATTTTTATATTATTTTATATTAAATGTTGATAAGGTTATTTATGTGTACACTCTAATTCAATTAGTATTCAATAATATTGGAAGAAAGATCAAATTATTTTTATTTATTATCATTATATATCAATTATACAGTTAATTGTATAAGTTAAAAAGTTATATTATAAAAAAACAATTGTTTTAGAAATATAAGATATAAATATATTGAAACTTCTAAAAATATAATTCAAAAACCATCATCAAATACAAAGATTGTAATTTTAGAGAGTAAAACTCATAAAAATGACGTTAGATTAGTGCCAAATAATATATAGAACGTATACTCCCTTCGTATATTTAGTATTTAATTAATATATTATACAAAATATATATTTTATATATAATTAAAATTTATAATAAATAAATATAGGAAGAGATAGATCATACTAATATAACTTATACTAATTATACTAATATAAATCTTAATAATTCAATTATTGAATTAAAAATTTATATTAACTGAATTGTCTGAATAAAATTTTATTAAAATTGAGTAATAATAAGAAGATAATCAAATTATTTATATATATATATATATATATATATATATAATTAATTTTAATTAATATAAATAAGGTATTAAATAAATTTAAATTAATATAAAAATTTGTATATATAATTTATGTAAAAAAAATTAATTAAATATAAAAATAATTTTCAGTTTAACAAATGAAACACATTATATATGAAATTATTGAATAGAATAAAAACTGGTGTAAGTAACATTAATATAATTTTATATCTCTCCAATAAATATTTTTAAATATATAAATTATATATTTAAATTAAAATTTATAATAAAATTATTTTAATTAATAATTTATTTTAAGAAAATTATTAAAACTTAATTTAAAAATAAAGAAAAATATGTATTAAAAGAGATAAACAATTAAAAAAACTAAATACATAAGTAATAGTAAAATAAGACTAATTTTATACCATTGAGATATATTGTTTTGACTGCTTAGAAAAGTAATATATAAAAAGAAATATTAAAAACACACTATATGACATATTCTTTTAAATATATTAATTATTATTAGTTATAATTTATTAAAATTAAAATTATTTTTTTTAGTTTTATGTTTTATTTAATGAGTATTTCTTCTATTTTTATAATTTTAATCAATTATTAAAAAAATAAATTACTAACCCTGTTGTATATCTCTAAAAAAAAAAAAAATGGGCATCGTTAAGAATGTGCCATTGCGAGAATAAAAAAGTGAAAATTCCATTATCTAAGTTGATCATTCTAATTTATACCGTAACTGAAGTCCATACAAGTCTTGTGCTGAAAATTGAATTATTATTATTATTCCCGAGATGCTTTTGAAGCCCATTATGTTTTGACACGTGGCTGGAGGGTAGGTGGATACCAAAACCATCCGTTTCAACTTTTATCGAATGCAGTGAATGCACGTGCATCTCTGTCCTTTTTTTTCCCAGAAGTAATTAAAAGGTGCCCAATTTGTCCCGCCTCATACCACACGCAGTCTGCACAGTTATAAACTTTAAGTTTATTTCTATTTTATGTATATAAGATTAAATTTGGTTTTAATTTATTGCTTCTAATCTTATTAATAGAAAATGGATAGGAATATTGTTTTTGCCATAAATATAAAAAATATAGATCAAATTTTAAATACATTAATTGTTTTTTTATATATTTTTTTAATTTATTGTTTATTGATGAGACATTATTATTTTTTTACGAAAATAAATATATTTATTAGACTATTAATAATACAAGTTAAATTTGATTAAAAAATTTATTTTTCATGACTAATGTCACTAAATTTAACTACTGTTAAATCATATTAATGTATGTATTGAGTAAAAAAGATAGAAGTAATAGATTTGTTCGGTAAAATTAATTTATAAATTAGTTGTAATTTACACGTCATTTTATATTGTGTGCATTAAAAGTATTTTTCATGCTAGCATCTCCTTTTGTTCTTTGTATGGTGTGGCTTATATCCATATTTAGCGATTTTATGGAGAGAAATGAAGTTGGAACCTATAAGGATTAACATGGGATGACCTAATATTTATCATCTCTATTTTAGTAAATGATGTCCTTTTATAGAAAGGCTAACTTTGAAGACTTGATGGATAACACACAAAGTAGCTTACCTCTCGGAATGACTAATTTCTTAATAGGCCTAAATAGATAACCTTGGTTAATTATAGACTTACTTTTTGTTTGTTTATTTCATGTAATACAATAATTTTGGGATGGTAAAGTTATTAAATCTAATTAATAAACACATTTTACCTGTCAAAATAAATTAGGGTGCGTGATTTAATCATTCAACTTTTATAACCTAGTAAATGAAAGAAATTGTGTTAGATTGCCTTATCGAATTAGACTTTTTTTTTCTTTAAAAATATTTTAACATATTAGTTAAATATTGTTTGATCAAATACACCATTTTGTGAAGAATAATTGACTTCATATTATTTTATTACTTTTCCCTATATTTATTTAATTGATGATGATAATTTCTAAAGATAATTTCTAAAGATAATTTATGTTTGGATAATCAGTGAGATATTATTATTGTTATAATTATGACATTATATTTATATTTATTTTATTTTATGGACTAACTTACAAGTCCTCTATTTTTTATAATTTTTTTTTGTTGTTTCTTAAAATTGTTGTTAAGCCACTTAAAACAATATTTTTTTAAAAAAGTCCAACCTAACCTGTTTTTTCTTTTTTACAGATTTGATTGGGTTAGTCATTTACATTCCAAGTCATGTTTGTGACAGTTTAGATTTTCATTAATAGACAATTTAGTAGAAAATACACTTTTCTAAGTTTGGTGGAAGCCAATTACTAAGCCACATAATTATGGAGGTATAGATATTCGTATTTTCAGAGACCAAAACACTACTTTTTGGGATAAGATTGCCTAGGACATTTTCTATCGTGAGCAAAAGTTATAGGTCCAAATCGCTGAAACAAAGTATCTAAGTGAGAACTACATATGCCCTCTTTACATTATAAAAATTAATAATAAATATATTTTTATTAGTGGCTTAGTTATTTTATCCATTAAGTTCACCCTATAACGAAGTCTCTTATGTTTTGAAATCTGTGTTACATGCATATATATACGGCCCTGGAATTCGACTTCTCTATCAAGATTGGAAATGGGCACAGTAGCCTTTGGTTTGCCAAGTGGTTTGATGGTTTTCGTCTCTGTGATGAAATGCCATGTCCATATTTTAAACATGGATGCATGTTCATTGTTAGAGGTGGGAGTTGGCAACTAGATGGTTTGTTCTCCCCCATCTTGGCAGACACACGAGGAAAATAGTTTATCAACGCTCGATGCAATTACATACGCAGAGTTTGCGATGCCACAATTATAGCTACTATTCAAGACTTTTGAACCAGAATTGTGCATTCTCTCCGCGAGGGAAATTGTACTCTCGTGCGGATCTGTTGCCGAAGATGCCAACTTCTGCTTCTGGAAATTAATAATATCATTTTTTTTACATTTTCAACTCATTCAAAATTTTACATATAAAATTATTTTTTTAATTTTTTAATAATTACCATTATAGGTACAATAATTTTTTGTTAGTTAATTTTTATACTGTAAGTATAACTCATATAAAATATAAATATAATTAATTATTTGAAAAGCTTGACAGTTTTTTCAAGCACGTTGTTAACCATGATTTAGTTGATAATCGTCCAATTGATGCCAAGAACTTTGCCACGGATATGGTCGTCACTTAAGTGATAAGATCCCGTGTATTTTAGGGGGCTTGTGCATAGAATTTGACATATTAGCATGTGAATTTAACATCACATGCCCACAGAGCAAGCGGCGGTACATAAGATAAATCCAATTTTAAAAGTAACTGGTTTATTTATTCTTTTAATTGATATATATATATATATATATATATATCAAGAAAAAGAAAAGAAATATTAAAAAACTTAATTAAAAAATAAAATAGAATTGTGTGACCGATGAAGATGTTGAAAATCATAAATACTATAGGTCAAATTAATATTTTATTTATCAACGACATTAAATTAATTATCTAATATCATAACTGGAGTCTAACTCAGATTGAATATGGTGAATAAATATAATTATTGATTAAACACAAATAATCGTTAATATAACGTTTAGGATAATTATATAAAAATTAATAAAATTATTATTCATAATAATTTATAATTAGATAACTATAAAATTTGTTTACATTATTATTATTATCAGCGGATTGAAATATTAATTTGGGTAACGTGTGAATGTTATTTTGCACCAAATTATTTGTGGTAGAGTGTGGCTTGATTCGACGGAATATAATAATAACAATAATAATAATAATAATAATAATAATAATAATAATAATAATAATAATAATAATAATAATAATAATAATAATAATAATAATAATAAAGGTAATAAAAATAAGAATAAGAATAAGAATAAGAATAAAAAATAAAAAATAATAATTATTGTTATAATAATAATAATAATAATAATAATAATAATAAATTATTATTATTATTATTATTATTATTATTATTATTATTATTATTATTATTATTATTATTATTTTGACAATTAATAAGAATAATTATAATTCTAGTTATTTTAATAAAGCAGAAGCAAGTAAAACCAAGTGTAAAATGAGCCTCCACAAAAATAAAAGAGAATAAGAATTGAACCATTTATTTATATTGAAGCCCTACCATAAAACTTGATAAAGAAAATAAGATTGTGAATTTTAACTCAGGGACAGTGAATAAATGTTTTTTCATAACTAGAAATCATAATTCCTGTAAATTATGAATTCTATGAATTATGATTTTTATTAATGATAAAAATTCATTATTACTCATAAATATTATTAAAAATATTTAGATATATTTTTATAGAAATTAAAATTTTCATATTTAGTTTAATAAAACTTTTCCTGTACAAAAGTGATATTCCAAAATATTTTTTTAGATAAATAACTTCATTAGATAAATTTATGAAATTTTATAAAAATATTTTTATAAATTTTAAAATTATAAATATATTAATATAACTTTTAATATTTTTTATTTAACTTTAATCTAATAATTTCTTTCATCACCTTTGGTTTTTTTTACAATTTCTACTAAAACACTTCTTGGATGTTACAATAATAATATTTTTAAACAATTTATTAACGAGTACATTGACAATTTTAAAGATTTAAAAATAAAAAATATTTAAAAATATAATGTTTAATATATTAAAATTTTAAAATAATATATTTTAAAAAGTAGTTACTTTTTAAAATTGTATTAAGTATATCAAGAATATTTATTATTATTTTTAAACATAGTTATTTATCATATTTAATCAAATATTATTTCTAAAATTATAATTATATTAAATAAGTTAAGGAAAATATAATGATACTTTTACATCATTAAAACTTTTTATATTCTCAAATCCATATTAAAATGTTTTTATAACTTAACTAAAAATTATTTTCCATAAACGATGTTTATCCTACGAATATATTTTTATAATAATATATCAAATAAAAAATTAACTTTTTTAACTTTAAACTTTTGAAAAACTAAAAATTTATTGTCTACAAAATCTCCCTAAGGATGAGTAAAAAAATAAGATATACACTTAAAAAAAATCGTGATTTAAATTAACTTTTTATTATTAATGTGATTGATTTGGAATGTTTTTATTTCTATTTAATGAACTTTCATACCGTCACATATACTACACTTGCATGTTTGAGTAGAGATAGAAACGAGGGAAAGGATAAAAAATATGAATGATAGTTTGATTGCGGAGAAATAAAAAGAAAAAAAGTGCTGGCTCACTTTATTAATTGACTGAAAAATAATAAGAAATTAAAAATATTTTTGAATTTACATAATTACCCTTTCAGTTATTCTCACAATGCCATATACTGCAATAAAGTCTCAATTGATTAAGAATAAATATTTCATCAATTATATACTCCTATTTAACTTACAGATTATCGATTAAGTATAAACACAATCGATTGTATATATATATATATATGCTTATATGTAATTGATTATATATATTTAATATTATTATATATAAATTATTTTTAATTATATATAGTAAATTATTTTAATTATATTTTAATATATAATAATAGAAAATTTTATTATTATATAATATTATATATTTTTATATGATATTTTTATTTGTAATAATAAAAAAGATAAAATAATAATTTTATTTAATATTGTATTCCTTTTCTCTTTTATTTTTCCCTATCAAACAATTTTATATTTCACTATTTCTTTTTTCACTATTTCTTTCTACTCCATTTTATTTCATTCCACTCTACTGAAAATAGCATTAGTCTTTTATGTTGAAGTTGATATTCATTGAAAATAATTGAATTATTACCTCTTGTATTATTGAAAAATTGAAAATTTATATAAAGGGAAATACAATTTTTTTTGTTATAATTCTTGATGAATATCAACTATAATGAAATTGATTATAAGCACATTGATAATGTGTTTTTAGTTGCCTTCTGTATATCAAATAAAATTATAGCTAATTATAGCATAGTGCAATATTAGGTTGAATCTCTCAAGGATACAATGTATTCAATTGGAGCTTAGTGTGGAAACAAGCATTTATGCTAAAGTAAAAGAATCGTGTAGAATGCCGACTTTCACTCGGATAGAGTCGGTGTCGGATGGAGGTGGCTCAAACTTGGTTTCGGACGGAGACGGATTTGTCCCAGACAGAGACGATTCGGATGGAGTCGAACTTGGACAAAGTCGGACTCAACTCGGACTCGGCTGAAAAGGGTAAATAGGGGGTTTTGTTGCTGAAACATCGAATATGACAGAAAGTAAACTAAGTATTGAAAGTAAATGCAATCAAGCTACATTACAATTACAATATTCTACGATAGTTATTATGGTACCAACACACAAGTTCGAACAATGAAATGATTTAAGTTCTTTAATGGCTAGTTATGACTCCAAACCAACCCTAAGACCTACGATGACCACTACACATTTGTCCCTTGCCTTCAAAGGACTTACACAATTGCAGCCTCGATGGGATAGAGATTACGCATCTGATTGATTTTAGGTTTTCTTAGCGATTACCTAACTAGTTGTTATATCAATTCTGACCGGCCTAATCTAACGTTATCGACTTACTTCTCCTCTTACAAGCATGGAGTACTAAGTAGCAAAATATGCAAGAATCACAAGCAGAAAAAGATATAGAAACATGCAACCAATTTTATTGTCAAACAAGGTAGTGATACAAAATTACATTGAGTGATGATGGAATCTGCTTCCCATGGCGACCGCCATGGATGAACGATGGTGGCTCACCAAAGATGACTAGAGCGCTGAGGATTCAATCCACCAACAGTGTGTTAGCTAAACTAACAGTCCCCTCTGGCGACCTCTGGCTACTCAATCTCTAACTCTGCATTCATTCGATCGAGATAGACGCCACTTGAAGCATTGTGCACCATCGTGAATGGAAGAACTTAAAGCTAAGTGTATGCATGTGCAAGGGGTCGTGTATGTGTAAGTGCGTGTCTTAGCTCGCTAACCTAAGAATGATCTACGCAACCTCTTATATACACATTTAAATTTTGAAAGTAACGAACTAACTACTAAATCACGAGTTCCACATTAATCATATGTTAAACATTTGTTCCTTGGTGATTATCTTAACTAACTATCCAACGAAAATAACCGCCTAACTTCCTTATGAAACACGTGTTTCGTTTCCTTAAGTCACATGCTGGATTTGCTTCTTTGACCACGTGCTGGGTTGCCACGCTGGACATGTGACCTTTTTGTGCCTGGAGTTGGTCTTTGTGTGCCGAGACGGATTCGGAAGAATGGGAGTCAGTACATGGAGTTAGCTTCGCAAGAGTCGGCATTCGGTTGGAACTCGGCATCAATTAGTAATCGACATCCTGGTCTATGCCAGACACGAAGTTGGTCCTGTGGAGTCGGCTCTATAGAAGTCGGTCTTGGTCCGACTGGTACGCTTCTGGTTGGGCTAGAGTCGGTAGTAGGGAGTCGGCATCCGAAGTCTTCATGTGAAGTCAGCTATGCGGAACCAAAGTCGGTTTGATCATGTCCGAGATGGTTGGTTCCACTTGTAGTTGGCACCTCTTCGACCAGGACGACTTTAGTTGGTTGAGACAGTTTCGGTCCTGACTGCAACTTTCAGGACTCCCTCTTAACCTGCAAAATCTATTTGTTAGCTAAAATCAACAAATTAGCATGTATTTGTATTTTCCTTATTTTAACCGAGGAAATCTGAATCTTAGATAATTTGTCTCTTAGTTACAAGATAGCCTCAATTGTACCCCTTTTAAGATCTTGTAAGGTGGATAAAATATGACTCATCACACATCATTGTTGTTGGACCTAGAGTTCCAAAGTAGTTACACCAAGTAATAGGGTGAGAATCTTATTATAAAGAGCAAACCACCAAGAAAACCTTGAGGGAATTTAATGTGCGTCATCCCACATGTGGACGAAGTGTTGTGACTATGGATCATGGTAAATGTGGTTTACGCACTACTTGGCGAATCATTATAATCTATCCATGGTCAATGTAGTGTAATATCATGTACTTAACATCTATAATAGTGATTATTGATTTACATGCAAAGGGATAGTGTAGTACAAACTCTTAATCTTATCATTGAAAAGTTATGTATAAAGACGAGTCAACATTTTTGCATTCATTCATTGCATTTGATTGTTATATGTAACTTTATATGTTTGTCTAAATTGAAATTTTCAATATTATATAAATTATCTATCTTTTGTTGTTGCAATGATCAGTTAGATTAAGCTTATTTGTCTATTTTGTTACCGTGTGAGGCCTTAGCTTACCTACTTATCTTTCCTAGTTTGTGTATGTTTTCTTTCTTTTGTTTTCATCTTTAGATGGTAGGTTATATGATTCTAATCAACATTGAGATCCCTCTTTTAGTTATAGATCAACCAATGGTTTTGGTTTCTTTTTGGTAGTCAATACCAAGACTTGCTTTGATGTTGTTTTTGTGACTCCTTGCATGGAGTTGATACTATTGTTGTAGTTGTTTTTGCGAGATGATGCATTACATTTCTTACCATGTTTGCATAACATTTTAGGTAGTAATTTGCATTTTTCTTCTTTATATATGACTTGGTTTCTAGTTATTTTTATTTTCTTTAGACTTGTCATTGTTTGTCTTATTTTAGTTTCAAGAGTAAGTATTTTTTGGGTTTAAAGCATGAAGCGTGAGCTAAGGTTTAATGGGAAGTACTTGTTTTGGGTTTCTAAGATGACACTAAGTCAAATTAGAGCAATAGATGTGAGGATTTGGAACAAGTATATATATATATATAAAATGAATTTTTTGTGACAAGAGAGGAGTGTTCATCGGTAGCCCATGAAACACCTCGTTGCTAGTGAAATGTGGCTTCCAACTTTGTAATTTTTTGTTTCTATTATGTTTGGGCCTAAATTTCTATTATCTCAAAATAGTTTAAACATTACTTTTAGGTTACATTCTAAGGTTTAAACTCATACCTTATGATTTAGGATCGATGATTGTCTTTCCCTCTCAGACGATTTTTAATACTTTTCTTCTTTATTTTTCTTTTAAGTTTTACCATACCTATGTGTGAGTGAGTAGTTATCCTTTTATAAGATTGAGACCTAGCCTTTGACAACTATTGATCTTTACTTAAATTATTTTGATATTCTTTTGACTTGTCATATGGATTGTATATTGAAATTATTTATTAGAAACATTTAATCATTGTTTTTCATAATTTTATATGTTTAGGAAAGAACTAAAAGATGAATCTAAATGTTGGCTCATAAGAAAATAACTTAGACTTTAAATCATATAAATAAATCTAATCATTCAAAAATAAAACAAAATAATAAAAAATATAAGGATTTAATTAAACATAATTATCATGAAAGTATTAATTAATTCAATTAAATACATTTTTAAATTTAAAAAAAAAACAAAAATTATTTAAATTAATTCGCTTTCAAATAGAATCGTTTAAATAAAGAAATTCAAAGATAAGTAGAAAATTATTATGGAAATCCTCAATCTTAAAAAAAAATTCAATCACTATTTTTTTTTCCAAATTTTAATACTTGTTTTTGTTACAATTTGAATTCTCAATCTCCCAATTTATTTCAAAATTAAGAACTCTTATGTATTGTTGAATTATAATTGAATTTAGTAAGACCCACGCTCCCTGACAAAAAGATATATCGTACCCTTGCGATACCCTTGAGACCATTCGAAAAACATGTTTATTGCTGCAATGTGGCATACCCTCGAGACTGTAGGAAGCATGTTTATTACTCCTTTTCACATTGGCAAAAAATTGGGATCAAGATTTTCCAACGTTAACGTGCGAAAGGTAGAGTTTCATTTAGATTATTTAAACCATTGGATTTTTTTGTATCAACAAGATTTTGACATGTATAAATATTAATTATTTTTAATAAAAATTTCTTTTACGTGTAAGGGATGTTTTACTTCTCACCTATCAAGGTCACTTTTCACAAACAAACTTCAAAAAGAAAAAAAAAAAACCGAAGCGATAATACTCGGTTGCATTTCACAATATTGTTTACCAAAATTTCACTTTACAACCACTCTTCATAACATTGCTCACTAAAATCCTATTTCACAGCCACTCACTCTTATAACATTTTACATTGGTAAAATTTATTTTTTTTTCTTCATTGCTGACCGAAGAGGATTTTGTAGGTGATAACTACTTCTTCTGTTATTGAATATAAGACTTTAATTAATTTATTTTTATTAAAAAAAATTGGTTAATTTAATTAATAATATTAAATTTATTAATAATTTGTATTATTTTTTAATTATTTAAAATTATCGAGACTCATTATCTCATTCTCTCCACTTAATTAATTAAAGCATGCTAAATCTCCTTCAGTCCTTATAAGAGATAAAATAAATTTATCTTATTAATTTATAATATTTATTGTGAATTACTTATGCTAATTTAATAAAAAAATAATTAATACAAAAGACAATTTGAAAATAATCTTGTAAAAATGGGACAAATAAATTTTAAAAAAAATCTTACGAATAGGAATGAAGATAGTATATGGATAGTAGAGTATTTGATGATTATTTAAACAAATTATTTTAAAGGAAACTTTCTCTTTTAAAGCTAAGTCTCAAAATTAATTGTAGAAAATGATGTTTGTTTGCATTATTTAATCTGCCATGTGTAAAGAATTTGAGAATTTTCATTCATTTGTAAGTGTATAAATAAATAATATATGTATAATTTTAATTGAAATTATTTAAATTTTTTGTATAAAATTGTCTCTCGTAAGAGAAAACATGATATCCCCATATAATAAACTTACTAAATAAATTATTGTTACAAGCATTATACAAATTTTACCATTATTTGTTTTCATTGCTTTGATAGGAAATACAACATGGAATCTTCAAATGTTGATCAGAAGTAGAAATTTTATATGAAATTTGATAATATGGAGACAACTTGACAATTTTGACTTACATATGGTACACATGTTAGTTTTGGAGTTAGGAAACAATATGTAAATACAAGAAAAGAAGATAATATTATCACTTCATGCAAGTTTGTTTCTTGCAAGAAAGAACTACGAATAATAGACAAAAAGTATGTTTTGATTAGAAAGCACGTAATTGAGACCATGATTAATTACAAAACAAAAATTTCACTTGTGGTGAAGAAGATAACCAAAATAGAATGTTACATTAATAATATCTTCCACATAATAATCTTTTAACAAATATTGTATGTTTCTCTTTCTCAAACTTTTGTACTTTAACTTCACTTAAGGGAAAAACACAAACTTTTATTGTTGGGACAAAATCTATTTCTTATTTGTTATCACTTGTTCATGTTTACAAGTGAACAACCTTGAGTGACACAGCTCTACAATTTGAGTCTCCTCTAACTACCACACTCAAGTCTTTTAGTCAAGACAATATTACAATTTAACTCTCTCTTCTTAGTTTATCTCTTTGCTAAACCTTTTTTGAGCAATTCTTTCCTTCTCCTTTTATAACCCTCATCCTTTTCGATCATCATGCTTCTTGTCATCTTATTATGACACGTCGATGGTACCCTTTGATTTTTGTCATGCTTGTGTGATGTTGCTTGACGTTTGCTTGTGTTGCCTGATAATTACAGCATGTGACCTATATTTGATTCCCATTGTTTGTGGAGTGGTCGGGTGTCACGTCTTGTTAAGTCACCCTCTGCTCGTAGTCGACCGGCTCATTATGCTAACCATTGCATTTGTCTGTCTTACAGTAGATCGATTCACAACTCCATAAGCACTAAGTGATAACAAAAGGTGCTTTACCCTTGTTGATCCATGTTAGTCATCTAGTCCGTTCATGGTTGTCTGGTCCATCACCTATTGCAATGAGTCTATTGACTTGTGAGTTGAATATTGTCTTTAATATATGAAGACTTGAATGCAAATATTCATTAAACACTTTCTATATTTTGTCATAAAAAAGAGTAAACAACTCGATGAGAATGATTAAATTGTTCGGGACATTTATAATAGTATGCTACTTAATGAAATGGAGTTAAGTATGTAGAGTCTGAACTTTTTTTTATAAGCAAAAACTAATTTATACCGGGTGGTTTTTGACCATCCCGGCTAGACAAGCTCATCCCAGTCGGTTCCCCAAATCAAAACATTTATTGTTTCACTCGGTACTTGGGGAGTTGTGTATCAGTTGGCCCTTGACCCTCCCGGCTAGTCAAACCCATCCCGGTTAATACTCCAAAAGTGATCGATATAGTACAACACACCAAGTGAGTATAAATAGAGAATAGAGAGAAGGGAAAATGACAAATTCAGATTAGGTTCATTATGTGATTCTTCCAAAATTACAGACATGAACATAATTCACCATTTAGATTAATTTGTATACACTAACAATAAATTAAAATTACTCTCTCTATTTATATTTAATTATGTAATTATAATTAAATATAATTACCTACTTGAGATTCATAAACAATTGAATTCATTATATATATTTTATATATTTCTTAAAAAATTATTTAAATTTAAAATACTTGCGTAATATATAAAATATTCACTAGTATGTTAAGTGCATAATTAATTTTTTAAAATCTTAAATTATGTAAAAGAATAATTATTTATATATATATTTCCTATTCCATTGGTTATGAGGAGAGAAGCCTATTTATGAGTTCAGCTGTTCATAAGAAAACTTCCCTGAATTGTAAAAGAAAGTTCCATTAAAAGTAATTAATATTTGTATGTGTTAATATAAAAAATCCAACGATTTAAATAATTAAAAAGGAACTTCAACTTTCGCGCATTATCGGCATCTATGACCAAATAAAATTTTCAAACTGAATCGGACGGTATTCACCCAAAGCATATTTTGTTTTGTCGAATGAGTAGGGTTCAAGTGGGTCATGTGCTTTTGCTCACCCAATTGCATGTGTCCATTCTGCCAATCTGGTATTCCTAGATCAAGGGAGTAATTTTTTTTGTTTAATTTGTTGTAATCACTTATCATTGTTAATATAATATGATAATTAGATAATTTTACCTAAAAATATTTTATATTAAAGTTACATAAAAACTAAACTCTTTAAATAAATTATCTTATCAAGTGCTGGTTGGTCATATTGTCTGAATTGGCTTCTTAGTTAGAATTATTTCTTCCTCCCAGCAAAGGATGTTTATTGGGACAGGTGCAATTGGTCCGGTAAAGGAAGTCACCCTTGAACAAAATAATAGTCAAGAGAGGGGAAAAGTCGACTCTACCTGAGTGACTGCCATGTCATCCATAGTAGTAGTTCCTGCACCCGGTCATAGAAGGCGTCGTGGCTAATCGACCTTTCCAATATCATGGCAGGTAATAATTGCTGTCAACTTGATTAATCATACGGTTCATAACCATCTCAGGCCACATGTGACCTTCCTCAACCCTTCTCCTTCTTTTTAGGTGGCAAAATTGAACACCAAAATAAAATATTTCATATTCCGTGTACATATAAATCTCCAATTCTGAGCCACTCTCACCCATACAAGGTCAAGATTTAAAAAAAAAAGTTCAGTCTACACAAAAATTGATCTCCTATTCCGAACCAGTTTCTTCACCTAGCTATCAAGATCCATCCAACATGAAGCTTATTTTAGTAAGGTCAACGGCACGAGCTCTGCTTGGCGGTGGCCGGAGCTACTCCCGCCAGTTCTCAACGGCGTCGATTGTGCAACCGAGACACCATCATGGCGGCGGCGCGTTTGGAAGCTTCTACTTGCGGAGGATGTCCAGCCTTCCAGAGATAAAGGATCATCAATCAGAGGAGAAAAAGAACGAGGTCAACCACAACAAAGACGCCGTCGTTTCGAGTTACTGGGGAATCATGAGGCCCAAGGTTCATAGGGAGGACGGCACAGAGTGGCCATGGAACTGTTTCATGGTAAGTATAGTATCGCTGAAAGAAAAATAAATATTTATAATAAAGAATGAATTAAATTGTTTCACAAATTAAAATTAACTTATGGATCTGGCAGCCGTGGGACAGTTACCGGTCAGATGTGTCAATAGACGTGACGAAGCATCACACGCCAAAGTCGTTAACGGACAAGGTTGCTTTAAGGTCTGTGAAGTTTCTAAGGGTTCTCTCTGATTTGTACTTCAAGGTATGTGTTGTACTCTACTGCTACGTAAAGTAACTATTATAAGATGGTAATTAATGTATAGAAGAAATTTGATTTGAATTTGTATACTTATAGGAACGGTACGGGTGCCATGCGATGATGCTGGAAACAATTGCAGCTGTTCCTGGAATGGTGGGAGGGATGTTGTTACACTTGAAATCTCTGAGGAAGTTTCAGCACAGTGGAGGTTGGATCAAGGCGTTGCTGGAGGAAGCAGAGAACGAGAGGATGCACCTGATGACGATGGTGGAGCTTGTGAAGCCCAACTGGCACGAGAAGTTGCTGATTTTTGCTGCGCAGGGGGTTTTCTTCAACGCCTTCTTTGTCTTCTACCTCGTCTCGCCCAAAGCAGCGCATAGGTTCGTTGGGTATTTGGAGGAGGAGGCTGTGATTTCGTACACGCAGCATTTAAACGCAATTGAGAGTGGTAAAGTTGAAAACGTCCCTGCCCCTGCCATTGCTATTGACTACTGGAGGCTTCCCAAGGACGCAACTCTCAAGGATGTTGTTACTGTCATTCGCGCTGACGAGGCTCACCACAGGGATGTTAACCACTTTGCTTCCGTGAGTATCAATTTTGTATCCACTTCTACTTTTTTCCCTCTTCGTTGCCTTTCTTTCTCTTTGTTCTGATTCTGAGTTCTGTGTGCAGGATATTCACCATCAAGGAAAGGAATTAAAAGAGGCTCCCGCTCCTATTGGTTATCACTGATTCATTGTTGTAAATTTTTTAGAAAACGATTTCTAGCCTTTCTTGTCTAAAATTTTTATTTGTGCCTGAAGGTTCAATAAAATGTATTTTCAGTGAGCACTTTAAAACCAGAAATTTTATCGAGATCTATACTTCGGTGATACTTTGGAGACATCATAAACCCAATTTGTACTTCACTTCCACACCTTCCTGTTTCATAAGATCACAGAAGGGCACAAGAAATGAGCAATAAAGATATCAATCTTCTACTTAACTAATATTCATTAACTGGATGAATAATTTTGTAGAAAAATTTAACTAATTATTTTTAGTGAGTTTTTTTTTATTATATTTTTTCATTAACAATATTCAAATAGGAAATTATACTTAAAATATAGAGCCAAAATTTACTCTAACGAATTAACTTCATGTTGATGGCATTACTGTCAAGTTTTCCAACGTAAAGTCTTAGAGATTAATAATAAAACAACTATGAACTTGTAAGTGGTTGTTTGCAATTGAGATGTAAAACATGTCGGGGTAATAAAGAAAAATTTGCTCATGCGAGTAAAAATTTATATTCGTCTAACCGTTATATATCCATGATGATCAGCTTTTCTATGATCGAAGCTACACATCCAGCAACAAGATGGAGATTTCCCAACTTATTTGTTGAGGCACTCAACACTAATAATACACTATACCTCTGTGTTATAATGGAAGAGAAAGAAAAAAGAATAGGTAATAGAAAGATATTGGAATACACTATACCTCTGTGTTATAATGGAATACGCTAATAATACACTATACCTCTGTGTGCTGAAGGCTTATTTTCAATTCACGATATCTTTTTTATATCTACAACGAACAGGAACGGAGCCGGAAAATAAATATTTGGAGGACAAAATAAAAATAAAAATGGTCAGAAGGACAAAAATTTAACACTAATAAAAGACGTGTGAAGAAGGAAACTGTAACATTAGACTTAAAACATTAAACGTTAAAATTTTATGTGTAGATATAAAATTAGAGGGGTGCAAAGTTAAAAATATAATGTTAAAAAAGGAAAATAAATAAATTTCAATCAGCATACAGACTTATTTGCCAAGAGGACAATATTGGGGGGGATTTTTTTTTTTTAATATGGATGTTAAGAAAATTTTGTTTTATGGGGGGTCTATCAAATGCTTTTTCCACCCCACCTCCCAACAAAAAACATAATATAGAAAGAGAAAAACGGTGAAGATAGCGTAAGAAATAAACTACTAGAAGAGGACAAATCACTTGAGAAAATTTTATGTCCTCCCCTTTTATCATCCAAATTTGTAGCCCACCAAATTAATTATTGTAATTGATTGAAAAATGAAACAGTGCATCCATTAAAAAAAACAAAAGATTGTAAAAGGCATACATTCTTGGAGGGAAAAAATAATATAAAAATGAATAGAAAGGCATATGTAGAAAATAATCCCTCAAAGGAATGATGAAAGGAATTGTTAGACTAATGAAGAGAAAGGAGAAGATAATTTATTCATTATGATATCCATTACTACTGCTACACGTATTTATTGGTTAATATTCAATAAATTTTTAGTTTAGTTTGGTTGATTAAGCAGGGTGAATAAGTATTTACTAGTTTGGGTTTCAATGGATTAAAAAAATAATTAAAAAATAAATTTTTATTATATTTTAATTGTTCAAGGAGAGAAATTAACAAGTTCTCATTTTAATTAATGATATGTAAAAATTCTCACTGTTACAATAAATTTTCCTTTATGACAGTTCCAATGAAACAAATGACACTTGCTTGCCATGTTGAATCCAAGTATGTAAAATATCTGATGATGCGCTACTAGGTAAACAGATATTTTTATACTATAAAAAGAAGTATTGACTATAAATTAAATGCAACAGAGAAGTTATACTCTATTATTCAAGGAAAGAGAGAAGAATAACTCCAGTGAAGGAATCCAATCCTCCAATTCAAGGCAATTTTTTCATTGCAATACTAGTATTTTTATGAGCATAGGCAGGGCAAAATAAGCATGATCGTTTTAGATAAAAGCAACGAAAATAGGTAAATAGCATGGCATGGTAGTGATAGAAAAAGGCAAAGAGAATAAGTTTTTTATTGGTACATTATTTATTATTATTATTTAATATAATATGTTTAATTTTCTTAAAATAATTGTTAACAAAACTTATAACATTGATCATAGGATATTCTTATTATTCACCTACTCATAATTAGAGGTGTTAATTTGTGGAATGAATTTGTCTCTCGGTATTTTATCAAAATATTAATAGGATCATTTATTGAATTCAATCTGATTATTTGAATAATGAAAACCTATACTAATAGATAATGGAAATACAATGTTTTGGTCTTCTCAATTTATTTGACTATTTTAACCATTCATTATTTACGAGAAACTATACAATAATAAAATCAGGGAGTATTTTGGTATATACATTTTTGTCTTATTAAATAATTGCACACAATATATAACTGAGGCCTTCATCGTGTGTATATTCAAATAAAAGAGAAAAACAAGCAGTTGGCAAGAGAATGTCCGAGAGGATAAAGATTTTTCACACAACCTCTGACTACACCATCTTCCAATCCCATGACATGAAGATGAATAAAATTTTTGCTTTCATCTTCCGTTGATTTCATTTCCACCACTTCTCCTCTCATTCTCTTACACTCATTTTATTTCAATAAATTTCTATCTGTTATGGATATTGAAAATGTTGATAATTATTTCAAAAGTTTAAAAAAATGTGTGTACCTGATGCTCTTTTCCCATCACTCCTATTCAACTAAGCTTCATTTTCAGAAAAATCGTATGTTTGCAAATTCAGATTTTTTTTTTTAATTATGTAATTCTATGTACTTCACTTTCTTATTTTCCATTTTCACTTTCCTCAAAACTTTGTTGCACAATCTGAATACTAACACTTCAAGGTATGACTTTGCCAATGGGAGTCTAAATCATTGGGAATGTAGGCAATGATTAGTTGATTACCACGATTTTTTTCTTTTAGACTTTTATTTTGAGTTGTGAAATCTAATCCCATTTTGTAATGCAATTTGTTAGCGAGTAACCGGGATCTTGAGATCAATAGCATAATGTTTGTATGTTTTTATCAACAGTTTTTTTTCGTGAGTTATATCTTTGTTTTTTGGTTTTTTTAGTGTACTTTTTTTTATCAAACTTTCGCACTTTGATTTTAATGTTGTGTTTGAATGGAAAATTTTAAAATTTTAAAAAATTTAAAATATTTAAAATTTAAATTAATTTTTTTTAATTTTTTATTTGAATAAATTAATTTAAAATTTTTAGTTTGGATAAAATAATTTAACTTTCACGAAATGTAAAATTTACTTTTTAAATATATTTTTTAAAAATTAAAATTTTTAATATTTAATAATTAAAAAATAAAATATTAATTTTTTTACATTGATATTAATAGAGAGTAGAGAGAAGACAAATGAAAATAAGAGAAAAATGAGAGAGTAGAAAAAAAAGATAGTGAAGAAAGGAACGGAAAAAGAGAAAAAAAGGAGACGTGAGACTTTGAAAAGAACAAAAAAAAATCAGAAGAGAGTGAGAGAGAGAAGAGGGAGGAAAGAGTGTGAAGAGAGGGATAGAGGAGAATAGAGAGAGAAAGAAAGAAGAGGAAGAGAAAAAAGGAGAGAACAAAGAGAAAAATAAAAGAGAATTGTGTGAAAGAAAAAGAAAGAGAAGAAAAAAAGATATAGATGCGAAAGAAGAGAAAAAAAAATAGAAGAATTTAAAATTTTTACTTTTTAATAAAATTTAAAAAATTTCAATTTTATATAATCAAAATACTCCCACAAATTATTAAAATTTCAATTTCTTTCTAAAATTTTTATCCAAACAATATTTTTCATTACAAAGCATTTCAAATTTATAAAAAAAATAAATCACTCTCTTAAAAATTTATATCCAAAATTTTTATCATTATTTAATGACAGAATGAATTAGACATTGCCGGGAGTATGAAAAAAAAAAACTACGAATGCCACATAACCTGTTTTTTATGTCATTATAATGAACATTGAGGAATAAACAAGGTTGTTACAATGAGGAGAAGCAAGTGCCTTTTTTACCATGCAAATATTTATCCTACAGAGAAATATTCACATGTTCATTTTATAATTGCGCTTACATTAAATAGGATAAAACAAATGGTTAGATTTTTAAAATAAAAAAAAAAGTTGTTTAAATTAACCAATGAGTAGATTTTTATAGTTTTAAAAAATGGGTTGTTTAAATTAAAAAATACTATATTTTAATTAAAATTATAGGCAAATTTAAATATCATTAAATGGAAACAATAAGTAAAAAAAAAAAGAAAATTGAAATTAGACATTTTTGTTACTCCTTTTTTTTACAGAGACAAAAAATTAAAAAATAGTTGTTTAAAAAATTGAGCTCCTTTATTTTTTTAAACAATGAAACAAAGACAAAAAGTTAACAAACTAAAAATTTTCAAAAAATATATATAAATATGTTAGCATAATAGAAAAGCAGACACACAAACATGATGATAATAATACATATATTTTTACTGGTTAATATGAATATAATATAAACAACATTATTCGTTAAGTAAAGAATTTGTATTACTAATATATAATTTTTTTTTTAAAGATATATGATATTTGAGTTTCAACGACTTAAAACATAAATTCAGATCAAGACAAATTAATTAGACAAGATAGGTTATGACAAATGGTACTAACTACAAATAAGAAAGTTGGTAGTTATACAAGGAATATTATACTCTCTTATAAACTTTACTAATAATTTATTAAGGTTAAATTAATTTCTGAGTTTCTATAATTTTATAGTTTTTATTAAGTCTTTAAACTTAAAAACATTTTTTAAAAAAGTCATTATAATATAAAAAATACAATTAAATCCTTACCTATGAACGTTATTATATGATAATAAACTTTTTCTCTATTATGCTCACATCTTATTTTAATGCGGAGATTATCTTTTTATTTTTCAAAGGTCTAATTTCATTTGCTGATAGAGAGACACATACCGTGAATGAAAATTTCATTTTCCTAATTTCATATAAAACTGAGTCTCAAGATCCAGATCGAAACAAGTAGTTACCTCTCATGTGGATGCAATTAGAGAATGGAAGTGGCTACTTACCAAGGCTCATGTTTGTGCCAGTGATGCTAGTGTGCACCAACTTGTTAATCATTAGTAAGCGAACCAGAAAGCATTATTTATTATTTAATCAATCAAATTTTAAACTAACTACAAATTGTATCTCAGTGATTAAATGACCAATTTTTATCTTTGCTAAATTGTATCCAGGTTCCGCACATGCTTGCATGGATTAATTTATATTGTATACTAATGGTCAATTAAATGCAATGCATCTAATTTTTAAGTTGTTGGACCCATACATGAGATAAACACTGGGTATCAATGTTTTAACTCGTCTGAAATTGATTCGTATGTATCTCCGACAACAAATAAAATTACGGGTTTAGTAACTATGAAAAAATAAAAATAAAATAAAATAAAATAAAATAAAGGAATGATTATCAAATAATGAATATTGTCAGTATAATAAAAAATTTCCATTTTAAATATTCAATTAATATAAGTTAAGAAAATTATATTAATATTGGCATATACAAATTTAATTGAAAATTTTTAAATTATAATGACAATTCTTTTAAACAAATTAATAATCACGTACTAATCCTGGTGTCACTTTTAGAATCTTAACAAAAGTTCAATACTTTAAAATCTGCTATGTCTATCTTTATAAGAGGAGAAGAAGTTAGATTCAGAGATCGATAAAATGTGGATTTTTCCAGCCAAAAGAGACAAGAGAGAGGAAGAGAAAAAGAGAAAAAGAGAAATAAAATATTTTGTTTTCATCTCTATACAGAATAATTATGTCAAAATTGCAATTACTCTTTATGTGATTCTTCTTGTTGTTACTGTCATTTTTTTTTTTACTCCTTATAGATTCTTGTAAGTTAGGAAAATTTATATCAGTTGCATTGTTACCATATTGATGGTGCATTACTGGTTTTTCCAGTGTCTTATTGTTTTTTCCCATCATAGTGGTATTAAAGCCTGTTTTGAAGGGTGTTCTACTTGCGAGAATAATGAAGGGTAATACAAATAGAATAATAAGTTTGAATGACACTAATCATCACTTGTAGAAAGGGAAGATGAAAGATTTATTATTTGTGAAGAAAATGCATTTTCCTATTTTTGCTACTTAGAAGCCAAAATCCATGTTCCATAAAGAATGAGACTTTGAGCATCAACAAGTATGTGGTTTTATCCGACTTTTTGTGAATGATAATGTTTATAATCACATTGTAAGTGAGATACATGTTACGACTTTGTGGGAGAAGATGAAATCTCTGTATGCCTCAAAGTGTGAGAACGACAAACTATTTTTGTTGAATTCTATTGTAAGCTTGAAGTTCAAGGAAGACACTTCCCTTTCAGATCACTTGAATGAGTTTCAAATGATTATTGATCAGATGTCAAGAATGGACATCAAGTTTGAAGATGAGATTTTGGGATTACTACTATTGAATTCTCTACCTGTGTCTTGGGAGACTTTTAAGGTCTCTATCACAAATTCAGCTCTTAATGATGTTGTCTCTTTACAAATGGTAAAGGGTAGTGTCCTTAATAAGGAGATGAGAAGGAAGACACAAGGTCATTTTTATCTCAGTTTGAGGTACTTGTCACTAAAAATAGGGGGAGGAGTTAGAAAAATGAAAGAGAAAATAGTAGAAGTAAGTCCAAGTTCAGATACAAAAATGTGGAGTATCACTACTGTCACAAAACAAGGTATATATAGAAGCATTGTTTCTTTTGAAAAAAGGAGAACAAAGGCAAAAAGGGTAAGTCAAAAGAGAAGGATGATGATGATGATAATGATGACGATGATCGTGTCACTACTGCTACAGGTGATGATCTTGTCATTCTTCGAGACTTTGAGTTGGTTAATCTTGTATCCGATGAGAGCATGTGGATTATTGATAGCGATGTTACACTACATGTTACACAAAGGAAGGGGTTCTTTACATCTTACACCTCAGGTGATTTTAGAGTGTTGAAGATGAGTAATGATGGTGTGACTAAGGTGATCGGTGTTGGTGATGTTTGCTTGCAAACCAACATGGGAATGCAATTGTGGCTTAAAGGAGTCAAACATGCTTCAGATGTTCACTTTAACTTGATATTTGTGCATATGTTTGATGATGATGATTATGATAATCACTTTGGTTATGGAAAATGGAAACTCACCAAGGTAACTTGGTTGTGGCCAGAGGGAAGAAAATTTCTAAACTGTATTGGACAAAAGCTTTGGTTCTTAAAGATAATGTGAATGCTACATATAAGGAGGCACCTTTGTGGCACCAAAGGCTTAGTCATATAGGTGAAAAAGGGCTAAATTGTTTAGCCAAAAAGGACATGCTTCTAGGATTGAAAAATGCAAAGTTGGAGAAGTGTTATCATTGTAGGGTTGGTAAGCAGACTAAAGTATCCTTTATGAAGCATCCTCTTTAAAGGAAGTTAGAATTGCTAGAATTGGTGCGTTCTGATGTTTATGGCCCATTGAAGGTAAAGTCATTTAGGAATGCACTTTATTTTGTTACCTTTATTGATGATTGTTCTAGGAAGCTTTAAGTCTATGTTTTGAAGACAAAGGACCAAGTGTTGAAGAAATTCAAACAATTCCAGACTTTCGTTAAGGAACAATCAGGAAAGAAGGTGAAATGTATTTGTTTTGACAATGGTGGTGAGTATTATGGACCCTTTGATGTATATTGCAAGCAGTATTGTATCAAACATGAAAAGACTCCTCCTAAAACTCCTCAGTTGAATGGTTTGGCAAAGAGGATGAACAAGATAGTGATTGACAGAGTTAGGTGCATGCTTTTTGAAGCAAGGTTACCTAAGCATTTATGGGGTGAGGCACTTTACACAGTAGTGCATATTATTAATATCAATCCTATAGTTGCTTTTGAATACTGACGTGCAAGACAATATTTGGTTTGACAAAGATGTCAAGTGTGATCATTTGCGAGTATTTGGTTGTAAGACATTTGTGCATGTTCCAAAGGATGAAAGATCCAAGTTGGATATGAAGACTATGGTTAGGATGAGTATGGTTACAGGTTGTATGATCCTGTTGAGAAGAAACTTGTCAAAAGTCATAAAGTGTAATTCATGGAAGACCAAATCATTGAAGACATTGATAAGGTAAAGAAGACTACACCTGAGAAAGATAATAGTTTGTTTGAAATAGATCTAGTTCGAATGCTTGTACATAATCTGGATATTGCTGATAATAATATTCAGAATGGGAGCAACATAATTATGTTGGTGATTAGCAACTTGGAGATGGTTTTGATATTTCTCTTGATGATGATGCTGAAGAGGAACAAGAGATGTCACAAGATGAGAATCTGGGTGATGCTCCTAAACCACTAGTTCAACTTAGAAGGTCTAATAAGAAGAGACAATCATCTACAAGGTATACTTCTGATGAGTATGTGACCTTAATAGATGGAGAAGAACTTGAATGTTACGAGAAGTCTATGGAAAGTGAAGAGAGACAAAAGGCTTAACAATCTAAATTGCAAAAGTGTGTTGCTTTGTCCACTACCGAGGTAAAGTTTGGTTTTGTTCAGGATGAACATTGTTTATTTTGTGATAGTTAGAGTGCAATTCACCTTTGTAAGAATTTAACTTTTCATTCTAGGTCCAAGCATATTGATGTGAGGTATCATTGGATATGTGATACTTTGGATGCTAAGCTGTCAGAGTTGACTAAAGTTCATATTAATGATAATGGTGTTGACATGATAATCAAGGTGGTTCCAAGAGGGAAGTTTGAAGCTTGTTGTGATATCGTTGGACTGGCGATCACCTCCACATAGTTGTGATGGGGGAGATATGTTGAGTTACTTTTGGGCTCCCAACTATATGGAAAAAAGCTTAATACTTTTAAACCTGCTAGGTCTCTCTTTATAAGAGGAGAAATGATCAGAGAGATTGAGAAAGAGTGTGGATTTTCACAGCCAAAAGAGAAAAGAGAGAGAAAGAGAGAAAGAAATTGTTATGTTTTCATATCTACACATAATAGTCACGTCAAAATCATGATATCTACTTGATTAACCGTTGGATCGGACTGGAAATTTGATAGCATGTTCAAACACGTAGTTTTACATCTTGATCGTTCGGATTTTGATTTGGAGTGCAATTTTGTGAGTTCTTTACTTTCTTATTCCTTATTTCTTGTTTTTCATTTACAAACTTTGCTTGCTTGTGTTAACTGGTTGTATGCATGAATTATGCTCTTGATTGAACACTCTTGTATCCTTATTTGATTCTAGTGGATTGATTTATTTGGTCTGCACGTTCCGTGATTTTTTACCTTTCACATTGAGGGAGTTTACTACATTAAAAATATTTGTATCTCTTTACATGATTCTTTTCGTTATTGCTATCATTTTTATTTATGGTTACTCATTGTGTTAATGCTTTTTTCCATCATTAATAACATAATCTATTATAAATTATTATTGATATAACTTCTAAAACAATTATTATAAAAAAAATAAATACATCATAATAAATTGTAACTAGATGATAATATAAAATTTTTATATTATCAATGTATAACATATTTTTTTAAAAATATTTTAGCCATACGAACTAGGAACCTATAGATAAATTTAACTATTTATAAATAACATAATGTATAATAATCTTTTAAACACATTATCTACATCATATTTTTGTTGGTCTTACTTTTTATTTAATAAATTTTATTTACAATTTATAATAAATTTTAATTAATAATAAAAAATATATTTTAAAAATGTTAATGCATTACGAGAAATTGTTCTTTTATCACAATTTTACTATTACGTGATATCCTAGACTTTCAATAATTTTTATTAATATAATATATTTCTATTATAAAGTAAGTATTTAAAAATAAACAATTTAAAGGTAATAGGTAAATATCTTTATAGATATTTTTTAAAATCTTCAAGTTTCTTCTAATTATTTTTCGAAATTCAACTCACATAATTTTTTATTATAAAAATAAATGAATATTTTTTAGGATCAATAAATCATAACATTTTATTTTTTTCTCTTCGGGATATTGTTAGAACCCCTTAATAAAATAGTATTAAATAAAAACATAGATGATTTAATATTTTATAAACATAAAAACATTTAATATTTACAATAGAAAATAGGTATCATATTAAAACTATTTAGATAAATTTTTCAATAAACAACGGTAGAAGAAAAAAAAAGAAATAAAATAAAATAAAATTTTCAATAAGTTAAAATTAACTTATGTATAAATTAATTTATAAAAAATTTTATTTTTAAAAAATAATATAAATTTTTTTATAAATTAATTTACACATAAACTAATTTTAATTTATTAAAAAAAAATTTATTTTTCGAAAAATATTTTTAAGAAGGTTTGAAATTATTTTAACCATGTACTGCGCCAAATTCACCGGTCAAAGTCAGACATCACTCTAAAAATAAAGCAGACATCTCAAGTCTCAAGCTATTATTCCTGCACTTCATTTTTTGCGTTGCACTGAATCTAATCCCGCTCCTACCGCCTTACTCACTCCAACTAGATGCTCATTTTAGTTGCTGTTTCGTTATCCAAAAAAACTGCGCGCTAATGCCTATTAAACACCCTCCACTTCTTTTCCTTCATCATCGCCGCCGTTGATTACAATACCAGACACTTAATCAACGGTTAGGAACATTTCTAACACATCCTCACGAGACACGCATGGGACCATAACTTTCCTATGGCGAGATCTTTTCCCTCCATATGGGAGCGCTACATTTCTCCTTCAGCAACCGCAATTACATAACTCATGGAAAGTCGGTTATAAACGAAGTCTCTGGAAAACGCTATTCTTCTATCGAGAGATGAAGCTCTTTGCACTGGGTTCCGCGGTTCGGCGAGCTCTGCTCAATGGCCGGAACTGTAACCGTCTCGGTTCCGCGGTGGTGAAGCCGTTTGCGGCAGCGGAAACGAGGCTCCTCTGTGCCGGCGGCGGGAACGGAGGGTTCTTCTACTGGAAGAGGACGATGGCTTCGCCGGCGGAGGCGAAGTTGCCGGAGGAGGCGAAGTTGCCGGAGAAGGAGAAGGACGAGACCGGGAAGAGCGTGGTGGAGTCGAGTTATTGGGGGATTTCGAGGCCGAAGATTGTGAGAGAGGACGGGACGGAGTGGCCTTGGAACTGCTTCATGGTGAGGACTCTGATTCTGATGACCGATGTTTAACTGAATATCTTAGGAGCGTTGATTAGTTTATCACAAATTCATTATAATCGAGAAATTCTGTCTGCGGATTTTGATGTTGTTTAGGAGAGTACTGTTTGTTAATTGTTATGTTATGCTTGTAATTTGTGAATTACTACTATGATTCTTGGAATATTTTGTTTTATTATATGTTATCGGTTAAACACATCATTTAGTTTCACTTGTGTCTTGGATTTTTAATTTGGTATGGACGTTGATGAATTGATCCCTTTTCGTGCAATGTATTTTTATTTTGGTCATATTCATGTATCCCATGGTCATTATAAATGTAGTACATTTTTATTTTGGTTCTTATATATGTAGCTTATTCTATTTTGGTTTCTGTAATATATTCTCAATTTGGTCCTTATAAGAATTTAAAAAACCCTACACCTGTAAGGATCAAAAGAATGTGCAAAGAGCAAAGATCGAACAGGTAATGCCTGTACGTATATAAACTACTAATTTGATAAGTTTTATGTATAGAGATAAAAGTAAAAATATACGAATGTAAGGCTAAATTATGTATTTAATCTATTTTATATTTTGAGAAATGTACTTGTTAAAGATTTGGCTATGGTTTTTTTTGAACGCTTACGGGCTTGGTTTCTTGTCTGTGTAGCCGTGGGAGACTTATCGTTCGAACTTGTCAATAGATCTTACTAAGCATCACGTGCCAAAGAATTTTCAGGATAAAGTTGCTTACAGGACGGTGAAGCTCCTCAGAATTCCAACAGATTTGTTTTTCAAGGTGTGTAAATTGTAATATCTCACTCAATTTTGAAACCTCCTATAGATTGATCCAAAACAGAAGGAAATATTTAAGGGTTGCTAAAATTCTTAAGCCATGTTGATCTGTATAGTATAATTAGAACTGCTCAACTTACTTGATTTGATAATAAAATTTGCGCCATGTGTACCTGAGCAAGTTGTAGTGTTTAATTGTATTCTTTTATTTTTGACTATTAATAAGATGTTTATTGATAGCTTCATTTTCTGCTTATTCGTAGAAATAGAACCATGAATATTTTATGCAATGTATTTTATATGTATATATTTTTATATAGACTACGTGCTGCAGCTTCATTAGAAAAATTTGTCAAGATATTGGTAATGGTGTCTATTGTTGTATTTTCAGAGACAGTATGGTTGCCGAGCAATGATGCTGGAAACAGTTGCAGCTGTCCCTGGCATGGTAGGAGGGATGTTGTTGCACCTGAGGTCACTCCGTAAGTTTCAGCATAGTGGTGGTTGGATCAAAGCATTGCTGGAGGAAGCAGAGAATGAGAGAATGCACCTAATGACTATGGTGGAACTTGTGAAGCCTAAATGGTACGAAAGACTGCTGGTTCTTGCTGTACAGGGAGTTTTCTTCAATGCGTTTTTCGTACTTTACATACTCTCCCCAAAGTTGGCTCATAGAATTGTTGGGTATCTTGAGGAGGAGGCAATACATTCTTACACCGAGTATTTGAAGGATCTTGAAAGTGGTGCAATTGAAAACGTTCCTGCTCCTGCCATTGCAATAGACTATTGGAGGCTTCCCAAGGATGCCAAATTGAAAGATGTTATAACAGTCATTCGTGCTGATGAGGCTCACCATCGAGATGTGAACCATTTTGCTTCTGTGAGTGTCCTTTATCACTTGCTTAATAATCTTTTTGCTTGTCCTAAAGCAACAATGCTTCTTCAGCTCCACCAACTTATCCACTAAAATTGTTTTTATGATATATTTGTTTTATACTTCTTTCATTTCTATATTCTCTCTCAGACTTATACTGAAATTTTTTTCTTGGATGAAAATTGTACATTGTGGAAAAGATGAGAATGATACAAGGTAAAATACACAGAATAATAATCTGACATACAAATTGTGACCACCTAGGTAGACAACATATTATGTGTAAGATGTAATTTGTAGTTCTGATTTGGCCGATCTAGTACTGCTATGTTTTGTGTTCAGAACTTACGAGAAAGTGAGCTGGTACATAGTTTGTTTTAAAACAAATGTTAATTAATTAACTGTATTTATCATATCAAATGTGTCTCCATGTGGACGTTGCTTTTGCAGTGTTGTTCCCTGATTTTTTTAATACAATTATGTTTTTCATGCAGGATATCCACTTTCAAGGTAAAGAGCTACGGGATGCACCAGCTCCTCTTGGTTATCACTAGGTCTTTACTGCCACGAATATGAAATTAACCCCTTTGGTGTACACTTAGAACCATGTAATATGATACCATTACAATTTAGTTAAGTACTTCTTCCGTAACAGGGAAGTTAAAGGACAATGACAGAGAATGATGGATTGCTATTCATTATTATATTTGATGACCTGTCAAGTATGGAATAGGGCGTTGTTAAATTAACAGTTATGGAGGGGGTTACAAATCCATGGATCAAAATAGGCTGATAGTGTTATCACAATCAACTTAAGCTACAAGCATAACAAAAGAAAAGTTGTGTAGAAAGATAGAACCTTAAACACAAAAAGGTCAAACTAAAAAATAATAATTTGTGAATGACTCAGACCAAAAAGAAAAAAATTGTAAGATACATAACTAACAACTTGGCAATTCGACTATTCACAAGATGTAAACGAGATAGCTTTGACGAAATTGAAATGTGAAAGGAAGCAAAAAAAACGCCAAAAACGCATACATGTGATGGAGTTTCTAAAACTCTGGTGGCTCGGGCACAGAAGAGTTATACTACGTTCAAAGATAAGAACGATATTGTGGAAGTGTTGCAAAGATGATGTGCTCATTTGTCTTCTAACTGGATGAAAAAACAAAGCAAACACCTCCTTTTTTAATAGATTTGTGAAAACATGACATAGATTGATTGTAAAAGGACAATTCTTAAAAAGTGCAGAGCACTCTAATCTTCTTGAATATGTTTGTGGCAAGCTTTTGTTGATTTCTTTGTTATTTTTTATAGACAAAATTGACAAGAGTGACAAAGGAGCTTTTCAGATCAACAATGATCTCCTTCTTCGCAACTTCTTTAGCAAACATCCTTGTCATCTTTGTCTAGTTGTTACCACCATAGCTAGAGTAAGAAGAATGACCAATTTCAAACTTCTTTGTGGTGCTAGATTGTAAATTGGTAATGATACATGTGATTTCTCCAATCTTGATGGTTGATCCGTCAATTGTTAGCTTGATTGAAATTATTACTGGAGTCATGGATAACTGTATCAAGATTTGAGTCTTGTCAAATTTGTCAAAAACAGTTTTGTAGTGATAGTTCTCCTTTATGGTTGCAGATTTATTGGAGGGAGTTAGTGAAGAAACAAACACACAAGAAAAGGGTTGATAGTGTGTGATTTTTATAAAGTTTTTTTGCAAAACATAGGATATATATAACTTTTCAAATGTTGTCTAAAGGATCGTTCAAAGAGATGTAGAAAATAAAATAATGAAGGTAAAAGAGAGAAATAACACAAAAATTTATCCTAATTTATCCTAATTTACTCTTTTACAAGAGCTATCTCCGGTCCCTTCAACTCAAAGGATTTCTTTACTAAAGTCTAATTGATTTACAATCAAGTATTCTCAATCTCTTTAGGTTCTACACCACTTGTAATCTACCTTATATGCAAACAACACTAACTAAATACTCTTTAACATTTAGCCTCTTTAGGTTATCTCAAAAATTATAGATCTTTTTATACAGATAACTCACTAGGTGAGTATATATTACAAAATAGAGACTTTGAATTTTTCTTAGCAAAACAAATATACAAGAATTTAGAGGTTGTCGTCCAAAAAGTATTGAATGTTCTTCTATTTTTTCTACTTTTTCTCTACATGTTGTTGCGTTGTATCTTGAGAGCTTGATCACCCAAATATATAGATGAATATGAGATGAACGTTGTTCTGCATGAGGAGAAGAATCTTCAACATTAAATAGCAAAGATACATTTTTTTTGTAGTGTTGTTTGCATAGACATTCATTTTCTTGAAGATAAAGAAAATGTGTGTTAGAGAAAAGTTTTTCTCTATTTTTAGTCGTGCTATCCTCGTTTGATAAGAGATATTAGTTTTTTTTTCCTTATATCAGACTTGACTTAATATATCAGAATTTAATGTATAATTATTTTGCTATTCTAAAATTGAACAAGACTTAATAAAGTACATCACTTATAAAAAATACGAATGTTCTAAATACTGTTAAATGAATATAAACTTGCAAATATAGCGTATAAGACAAGAGCCAAGATGTGAGATAAGATAAGCACTATAATACTGTTGTAATCATTTACGCTTAAAAGGGTACATCCTCTATTGGACGAAGTCACATTATTGTGGACAACATCTTCTTTGGATGACGTGATCTTTTTGGACGTACAAAATAAACTTCTTTAAAGAACAAATTTCTTTTCCTATGGACGCGTACCAAACTTCAATAATGATGACTTATTGTTCTCTAGAAGACTAAGAATATTGTTAAACATTCATCACTCTTTAGTTATAATGTTTGTTATCATCAAAAGTCTAGGATTATTTTAAATGCATATGTATTATGTTCTAATAGTTAGTTCTTTTGTGATAGAGAATCTAAAACTTCATCCTCTGAATCAAAATCATGTTCTTCCTCGCTCTGATACCATGTTACAAATCCATGGATCAAAAGGATAAAGATCAAACTCAGAAAAGATAAGTAACATATTAATACATATAAAACAATATATTGAATTGATTAAAAAAGATAGTAAATGATATATTTGATGCTCTTATTTATAAAGCCTATTGGGGCCTAGTCCTATAACTAATTAGTAACTTCCTAATTGAAATTGCTACTAACTTAGCCTTTAATTCATCATTTCTATTATAGGGAACTTAATGATTGATGAGGTGTTATTCTAAGTTGAGAATTAAAACTTTGAATCGAGCATTAATTTCTCATTTGAAAACTTATTTTGTTCTTTCTTTCTTCTTGTGTGTAGACCTTTATTATAGGCTCTTACGTGTATACTCATCTCTTGTCTTTGCATGGGCTTTATCTATTAACAAGTTAAAGTAGAATTTACATGCTTTTAATATTAGGTTTAGAATGATTTTCAAAGAGGTAAGGGAGGAGTATGCTTAGGGTGTTGAGGAAGGATGATATGATTGTTTGAAATACGTGGGCACTGTATGGTGGGTTTTTGATAGAATATGGATTAGAATGATAGAAAGAAAACTACCTAACTTGCAGAACTTCAAGAATCTATTTGGGATACTTAACTGTCTACACCTCCTAATGTCTAAAGGCTCCAATCCTCTAACAAATGACAAGATAAAATGTCCTTAACAATCCATTTTCTTATTTCTAAGCAACATGTTTCTCTAATTATCTCAATCTAACTAACTAACTCTAATTATTTTACTAACTAACCATGAGAATTACCTATTAGTTGAACTTATTACACCCCATCACAAGTGCAATCCGCTTATTTTGTGGTTCATTCATCTTAGTTGTCTTATAGTTAAGGTGAGATAGTCTTTTTCTATGTGTTTTAAGAATTGTTCTATAAGCCTTGTAAGACCAAGTGAGATTTCCTCTAATGACGTTGGAGCTCCAAGACTTAGGCTTGTAAGAGAGAAATGATTTCATCTTTGGAGTTTGTTGGTGGTGGGATGTGGTTTGTCATCTTCTCCCTGGTGTCTTGAGGTAGGTTTGAGAGTGGAAGATTGTTCGTAAGGTGCACATGATATTTTGGTTGAAGCTTGGATTTTTTGGGCCCCACATGACCAGTGGTTCACTAATTGAATTGCATCAATCGGTTTAAATAGTTAAAATAAACATATATACTAATATTTACATCATATATTGAAAAAATTGTCTGACATAGTGGTATTATTTGATTAAGTAAAATGTAGGTTAAAGGTTTGAATCCTACCAATATCACGTTTGGTGTTGACTTTCTCTACATCTAGTAGTGCCCACTCGTGTACCATCAAGTCACTCATCAAAGACATCCAATCTAAATACTAACTCAAATCAACCATAAGATCGGGTTTCGATTAGATCAATCTGATCAATTGGTCTAGTCAAGTTTAAAAACTATGGTTTATCCTTTCTGGCAAAAGGGAAATGGATCTTTTCCTAGACCAATGTCTTCAACATCTTATAAACACAAAAAATTATTAAATTGATCTTTATACATGTAAACATTATCAGTTTGGTATTTGTTGTTTGCTTTTATACATTGACGGTTAACTTTAAGCGTTTTTAATTTGATCTCGTACACATAATGCATTTTTAATTTATATTTATGTGAATTTGATCCCTGTATATAGAAACTGAATTACTAAATTAAAAAGATAATAAAAATCAAAACAATAATGTTTACAGTATATGGACTGATTTAATATTTTTACGTACTATGAACAAATTAAAAATCAATAAACATGTGTAAAGACTAAATTATTAATTATATGTGTGATCCTTTCACACACTCCGTCTTGACACCTAAAAACACTTCATTTACCCATTCACATGACTCATTTTATGAAGATATTGCATTTCACCATTCATATTCACAACAATAAATTTGTTTTCTAAATCTCCTTCAACAAATCACTCCCACAACATCCCCATAAGTTTATGATTATGCTTCACATGCGATTTTAGTTAACTACTCATTCTTTTATTAATTAAAAAATTTGTTTGATTTTAATATTGACGTTTAATAAACAAGTTTTTGTAAGAATTTGTACATTGTTTCAAGTGACATTTTTTTGGAACGTCACTTCAAGTATATTTTTTACAATATTGGTTTATAGTTTTTTATATTTATTCTCCTTTTATGCTTAAAATATTTATTATTTTTTCTTTTTCTATATAAGATAAGATTTTGTTAATTTATTTTTGTTTTTATTTTTTCATTCACAAGGTAGAGTTTTTTTTTATTTTATCCTTTTTTATAGAAGGAAGAATTGTTTTTTTACATTTATATTACATAATACTATATTGATAATAACAAATAATAGATTTATTTTATTTTATTATTATTTTGAGTATTTTTATATTATAATTTTTGTTTTAATTATTACATTATTTATAATATTTATTTTATCATTTTAACATTATATTTCAAGATATTGAGATTTGTAGATTATATGTTTATTTTACTTTTTATGTTATTTTTTATTTACACTATTCATTTTAATTATTATATTATTTATTCTATTATTTTTAACATAATATTTTAAGGTATTTTAACTACACTAATTAATATAAAAAATATATAAGAATACCATATAATCATGTTTTTTTATCATTTTACATATATAAATTATTTTAATATATAATTTTATCAAATATTTATACTTTAATGAGTTAATTAGTAATTTTTAGTTTCTATCTAATTTTTCAATTAGTTTTGTCAAACATAATCGATTGTTAGTCATCATTGGTATTTTATATTAAACTTTATTTGTGTCAAGGTTGTGATTGAATCTTCAAGTGAATGTTCAAGCCCAACTTTTTATCTAAGAAAACATATTTACAACCTCAATTATCAAAGTCTCCAATTTAGATGTCTTTTATAAAAATTTATCAAAATATAAAGCTCAGACCTTTTAAGTATTTTATGAATCAAATAAAATTTCAACAATCTAAAAATCAAAACAACACATAAAACACAATAAAATAACATTGTTATCAATTCTTCCGACACAAAACATCCAACATCAAGTACTATAATTTTGTGCCATATAACATGCTTTAAATATATCAAAAAAAAATTATTTTATTTCAATAGAACAAGTATATGAGCAAAATAAAATAGTTACAATCATAAAAATCATAAAAAAACACATTTTAGTTCATATGAAACATAACTTACATTTAACTATATGAAACAAAGGTTAAGATTTTTTTTAATAAATCTAAACAAATTAATAGGCATATAAATGACCATAAAAGGGTTCAAAATGAACATAAAAAACACCAAGACATCACATTTAACCTTATCCTATAAGATTTAGAAAAAGATTAAGTTTTGGAGTAGAAAAATTAAATTTTTAGAACTTATTAAAAACACAACCATAAGAATGGTGTTTCATGAAACAAAAATAAAAAAGATAAGGTTGATGTGTTTTGAAATGTGTTTAAGGATAAACCTAACTTATTGTAACAATATCAAGAACGTGAATATAGATATCGTTACTAAGATACTAGTGTGTGTAATTACAACTTTCTATAAATTCTTACATAGTTTGAACAAACTAATTTAATTTTGAAAAGGAGTTGTGTAATGGAGTTGTGTAAGGAATAAAATGGTAAAAACAAATAAAGAAATTATTTGTTTATGGTTAAAAAAATGGAGTTGGGCAAACTAAAGCTATGGAATTTCTAAATGAGATATTCCTTTATACTCTTTTATAATGAAAGAATTGGACTTTTTTGTGGGCTTTATCTAAAAGCTTAAGTTTTCATTCTTTTTTATTTCTTTTGGCTTGTGAACTTATATTGTATCAAACTTAAAGAAAAAAAATGTGAATTATGCGAATAATGATTAAAAATAAAACAATTGAACCTAAAAACCTATTGTATTAATATACAAAAATGCTATCTATCAAAACACAACCATAAAAATGGTGTTTCACGGAGCAAAATAAAAATGAGAAGGTTAAAGTGGGGGGAGAGAACTTGTATAAAATAGAAAGGAAAAATGCAAAAAAATAATTCACAAAAACCTTAAAGGTGAAAGCTTTGTGAAGAGAATAGAAACTCTAACACTTAGCCCTTGTGTCCTTGAGCTCTTGAATGATGGAAAAATGAAAGAAATATGAAGAAGAGAATGGAGAATGATACATCCATAATAGGGGAGAAAATAAAGTGAAGCTTTCAAAAAGTTGGCATAAGTGAGACTTACGTAATGTGAGCCAATATTTTTTAGGTTTTTCCTCCTTTTAAGGAGAAATTGAACCAAATACTTTTTTCTATATAAAAACTTAAAAAAAAAAAATATGTGTAACAGAGAAAAGATCAAAGAATGGACTTAAAAATAATTTTCATGGACTAGTTTCTGGGAAACTTTCCACCTACTAATTAACCAAATGAAAGCTTCAAATCTCTTTTTTTACACTTTTGTGTTTCTTATTTTTTCTTAAAATTTTAATTAGAAGCTAAAACTTTGTGAAATACTTTAAGAGGCAAAGACGCATATCACTTTTTCTCTACTTTTGTACAAAGCTACCATATATATAACCTAAAGATTTTAAAATTTTAAAATTTAAAGAAGTTATTAAGTTAAAAAAATGAAAAAAAATCAACTTTTACTTGGTTTTTTTTACTTCTTGTTTTTAACTTCAATTTAAAAGTAACTTTTAAGTTGAAAAAAGTTGGGTCAAACATACCCTTAATCAAGAAGCTAGGGTTTTTTGAGTTTTGGGGGGACATTTTTGGTATAAAGTAAAAATTATTTTTCCTCTCATTACTCAATCATATTGAGTTCACCAATGGGGATCATGCATTCAAATTTTGGCTATTTATGTGCTAAGTGTAAGACTTAGTTTGTTGTGAAAAAGTAGATTTGATCATTTTGGCAAAAAAACTTAATTAGCTATAAATTTGTGTGCTAATGACTTAATTAGTGTGTAAATGATATGATGTGAATTACAAAGTAAGGGATATTTGTGAGGGATATGTGGGAGGGATAAACATGGAATTTGGGTAAGCTTTACATAGTTCTATCACTTACTTCAATTCAATATCTTACTATATGAGAGTTTGTTTGGTGGAAGGACTTTGATATGTTTGGGTGTGACATCAATGTATCTTGGCGGTTTACACTACTATGAGTGATTATCACTGGATAACTAATTCGAATGAGAATTTAATTATTGGGCTAGGATGGTCTTAGGTGTGGAAGCTTCAATTGCTTGCTAATGTTTAATTTTTTCTTTTGCAAGCTTGCCATGGGCCATCCTAGTTCATCAAGTTCTGTTGGATGGAGGGATAACTTGCTCCTTTATTTGTCCAATATGTGGGGAGTGTAGTGAGACAATATGTAGTAATTTTCTTTGGTGTATATGTTGCTACATGTTGGGGCATTTTATTTGATATACAGTAGGTTAACAAGTTAGTTGCCAGGATGTGGTTAAAAGACTGCGTACAAGTATATGAGATTATTATCCTTGGTGGAATATGGTCCTTCCTAAAGGTGCCATAGTTTTAAATATAGATGATAATGCTTTGAGTAATCCAGTTAAGGTTGGGTTTGAGGCTCTGTAGGGACCATAATGACCATTTCCTAGTGAGTTTTTTATAGTAATGTTGGACACTCAAATATTTTATATGTGGAGATTATGACCTTATTTCATTATATTCATATATGTTAGGAAGTTAGGTATAGGGATGTTATTTGCTACTTTGACTCCCATTCATCTTGTTTGTGGACTCCTTGGACACCATTCATTTGGTTTAGAGTGAGGTATAATATCAATATTTATACTTTAATGAACTTAGTATAATTCATAGGTATATGGCAAAATATAGATTTTTTTTTTCTTCACACTTTTAAGAAAGGTAATAATTATCATTATTGATTAGTTAAAAAGAAAGCGGGAGAAGTGAATTCTTTAAGATTCCTAACTAGCATACTTTTATCTTTGTATCTTATGTTATGGGAGTTAGTTTTTCTAAAATATATATTTTTTTCTTTTGTTTTTTTATTTCTTGTAACAGAAAAAAATGACATATTAAGACTAATAATTATTAATAAATAATAAAAATTGATCTAGATTATTTTTCTTTTAAAAAAAAAACTTATTAGAAAGCACATATTCAGATTTTTTTTTGAAAGTAAATTTCACATTGCACTTTGACAAATTAAAAAAAAAATCTTTCAATTGTCTCAATTTATCTGTTCTTCCCATCTTTATACATATATTTGATATTCTTAATTTTTTATTCATTTTAATTTAAAATAATCTTGTATAATGATTTAAATTATTTATTATAAATTTAAAATATAATTTATGTACTTAAAATATTTATTTATTATAAAATTTAGATATTTTATAATTTATAAAAATTATGTTAACCGGTTTGCTAAAGACACTAATTAAGAAATCAAAAATAAAATTCTTTTATTAGAAAGAATACCAGGGCACTCTCCAGTCATTTTTATTGCAACTCAACGTAATATTTAATAAAAAAATTTAAAAATTGATTCTTTTAGCTTACAAGATCCATAATTTATATATTTAAAATATTTATTTAAATTTTAGTTATATAAAAATAAGTTTATTTTAAAGAATTCACAAGCTAAAATATTAGGAATATATTAAAGTTGAATTCTTTAGTTAACTATAAGAAGAAGAACAAAAAAAAAGTAATGAAAAGTATAATAACCATGTGAACATCATAATATTAATTAATAATAATAAACAATAAACAACAATGGAGTACTCAATTAAAAAAAAAAATTTGACGAATCGTGCAGCGCGTGCTGGTGCACAGCAACAAAAAACGTTTTAAATGTGAAGTGAAGTCAAGATTCAAGACCGAACCTAATAGTGTTAGTGTGGACGATTAGACTATAAATACGCAACTACACAGCGTTGACTATTCAACCGTGCATTGCTACTCTTCTCTATTCTTCTGCCCGCTCCGATGGATTCTGCGATCTCCGTCACCACAACGGCGCACTTGGCGCTTTGCAGAGCGGTCCACCGTCATTTCATCGGAGCTCCTCAAGTTGCCACCCTCCGCCGCAACCTCAAATGCGCCGTTGCTTCCTACAACAGCTGCTGCCGCATTCCGTGTTCTTTCGCTTCTGCGCCGTCGCTGCCCTTGCTCTGCTTCTCCGGTGGAATGCTCCCGCGAAAGCCGTGCCGTCTGCGCTGCATTTCGAGCACCGCCGCTTCCTTTGCTTCTTCTGCCGGCGGGGGAAACGGCGGCGCTGGAACCGGCGACGGTGACGGAGGTGGTGGTTCCGGCGGCGAGTCTGGAGATGCTAATCTCAAATTGGTTGGAGATGCAGCTGAGGAGATTTCGGCACTTTCGCCTGATGTTATCATTCTCGATGTTTCCGTGTGAAGTCTTCTCTATGGATATATTTTTTTGTGTTATTTTTATTTTTAATAATTCAGTTTTGTTTGTGCATGTGTGATAGGGAATGGTGTGTGGGGGATGTGCGGCGAATGTGAAAAGGATACTGGAAAGTCAAGTAAGTTGTTGAAATTTGGATTTGATTTGGTTTAGGAGCTAAACTTTAGATGCTTCCATTATTTTATTTGTAAGATGACTGGTATAATGTTGGTGGTGTCGTGGGCGTTCTGCTACATTTACTCGGTAAATTGGAAACTCATGAGCATGACGGATATTTTATTTCTCAGTCTGTTTCTTGGAGATAATGATTAGCATTAAGGTGGAAAAATCATGCTCAATGGTTTCAAAACAATGTAGTAGATTAGTTGTCTGATAATTCTTAATTTGAATTTACTTTTTATTGTACTCATGTATGAAAAAAAAGACACTCTATGTTGCATATCCTTGATAATCTCTTCTTGCTTAACAAAAATATAAACAAAGGGAAAATTAAAGAAAAGACATGTAAGGTGAATAACAATTCCATTGTATTCTTTAAAGGGGAGTCTATATAATATTTTCTTTTTCTTCTTTTCAGTAATCTAAATCCTGTTTCTTTACTTTGTGTGCAAATAAACATTGGACAGCCACAGGTTTCATCTGCAAGTGTAAATTTAACAACAGAGACAGCAATAGTTTGGCCTGTGTCTGAAGCAAAAAATGAACCAAATTGGCAAAAGCAATTAGGGGAGGCACTTGCAGAGCATTTAAGTAGCTGTGGTTATAATTCTAGCCTTCGAGGTATATTTTCAAGATCACACCAGTGTTTTTTTATTTTACAATTGAAAAAAGTTTAGGGGAGGGGAGATTACCCCATTCCAAGGGTCAGAATCAGATCATGCCATAAACTTTAATGAGGGCTTGCCTTGCTGCTTATTATTGACCTACCTCATCAACATAATTCACTCTTACCAGTTTGAGCCAACCATTATTGACTCAATACAGTAGCTTTTTACCTTTGTCGCATTGATATCAACATAATTTTCATAAAAGTTGCATGCTTGGTTATACTTCTTTTACATCCTTTTATTGTGTTATTTGTTCACACCTATGTCCAACCTATCTTACTAACGTCCTTGGCATGTCTGTTAACTCCTAATTGAAGAGATAATTAAAATATTAAGGGACACCTATATTATGTAAATTTATGTGTTAAAAGATAAGTTTCTATTACTGTTAGATTTGTTAGAGTAAGTTGCTTGATTCTTGGTCATAGGGCAAGCATACTATTATAACTTATTTGAAATGCTTGACTTGTTTGGTATTAAACCGTTTCAACTTTCGAGATATTCTCTATTGGCAATAGAAATTGCTTTTTTAAGTTTACCAAGATATTATTAGACCGTGTGTGTATTTATATAATATTGTTATGTACATTATTAATAATACAACGAGCTTGCTATTTATGGTCTCTATATAGTCTCTAGGTCTAGGATAAACAGTAATTCAATTATTAAGTAAAGTCGTAAATAATTGTAATGCCTATTGTAGTTGGGCCATTCGTTGTAATATAATGGGCTTGCCATCTTTGGCCTATGTATCTCTGGGACTGGGATAAATAGTAATTCAACTATTAAGTAAAACTGTAAATATTTACAAATTTGCAACACCTATTTTAGTTGGGACATTCATTGTTGGACCTGGATTGCCTCCTCCTTTCCTTTCAGCTATACTTTAAAATATTTATCTAATTACATGTGAACAACAACTCCAAATTGGGGATTCATACCTTGCTTCATGTTTAAATTATATACACCTCATTGTTGTCCATTTCTATATTTCCAAATTCTCACCATCTCTGAAGATTATTAGCTGTAATTATTCCAAGTCCTTGTTAATATTATGTTAATTTGTAAAGGTAAAAGTGTACTCTATGGACTGAAGTTGAAGTTAGAATTTTGGTTTGAAATTCTTAAATTGTGTGAGTATAAATAACTGGCAACTGATCTTCCTATCAAACTTCAACGTTTGGAACAATATATACTAAGGCTCTTTCTGAAGTGAGAATAAGATTCATAAGCATGGAGGTGACCTTTGAATTGTTTAATAGACATAACATGTGATATTGGACACAATACTCCTCTAGCTGTCCACTTAGCAGTCATTACTTAAAATGAGATTAGATGTTACCACATGTTTAGAGTTTCATTTGATTTACATAAAGTTGGCGGGTTAAGTGGCAGGTGAAGAAGCTAGCTACTGAAGGAGTTATTTCACCATATAAATGCAAAAGTGGTTGTCTGGAGTCAATGGTATGCCCTCAATTCATGAGGTTCTAAGTTTTAACACATTACCTTTTGCACGAGTAAACTGTTTTCAAATCTTATATCCACCATACTTAGATATATAGGATAATTTAAAAACCATTATTCATGTTATAATTTCTCCCTTCAGTAGGTGAATCTCTGGCTTCTTGTGATGGGTATTGGAGAGGCATGTCTGTGTTCAGGCGCCCCTGCATGGTGAAGAATTTGCTGATGTTGAATCTGAGAGTAGCAATCGTTTAGTTATCACGAATTTTGAGGACTCTTATTCATGAGAAGTTGGTTGCGTTTTGTTTTGCTTGTATGACAGATGGGAATATATAATTGTGTACCAAGTTAATGTTTACAGCTGCTGTATTTTATTTTTACCTGTTATAGTATAATAAACTCTAACACCTTTATTATTGTAATTTGTAGCAACTATATTGTTCTCTGTTCTTTATGTGTTTTTCGTCCCCGTTATTGAGTTCTTTTTATCATGTATGACGATAATGACAATTCAAGATTTTCTGCCTTTTGTTTTGAAGCATTCAGCATATTTTTTTTATTTATAGACCATATGCCCCTTAGGCATATTAGTCCACTCTTACCAGTGAGCAAATAATTGGGAAAATAGAATATAGTGTCTGTGATGTGTACCCGGTGCACATCCTTGTCTATTGCTATGAGTTATTTTTAAATTGCTTCTGTTTTGCTTTTGTTTTTGGGTCCATAAGAGGCTACGGGCAGGGGCACCCTGGAGGGTAGGGTGGGGTGGGCACTGTGAACAGTTACTTGCACCTTAGATGGCACGAATCGCCACCACCTCATTCTTGTTTACCTGCTAGCACATTTTTCCTCGGTAGTCTTTATATTCTCAGGAGATTAACATTTTCTGTTGAAATTATGGGGTTTTAGGTATAAAGGGAAGGAAAGGAGAGAATAAAGACTAAATGTTTTGATATTGACTTGATGTGATGTATTACAATTATGATGTAATGTTCAATAAGACCTACAGCACCAACACTTATTTATACTAATCATAATCCTAACTAAAATAGGAAACAATTCATGAGATAAGGAACATGGTAACCAATCCTAAGAGATAATGAGGAAATAGGAAAACTAATTATAAAGGTTATCTAATATATTCCAAGATATGATCGAGATAATATTGGATTTTTCATATATTCTAACATTTTCCACAGAACTTGTTCCTGTGGAGGCCTGATTGGAATTGTAACTTATTCTGCCACTCGAGTGAATAAAGGAGTTTCTTTGATAAAAATATTTCCAGTCAAGGAATAATTAACCACTCGAAAGTGGTAATTTAGGTGAGGTCAGTAAGTTGTAATTAGTGGTTGCTTATTTACCACTAATTTAGATGAGTGGTTAATATTCCTAAATTTGAAATATTTTTATCAAGAATTATTTAATGGTAATTTTCTCAATATTTTTTGGAGAATCTAGTTGTAGCAATTAGATGCTAGTCATTTATAAATTCTATCTTAGTTGAAATTATAATTTTCAGAGTGATTAAATTCTTTTCCTAAGTTGAAGCTTAAGGCTTGAGTGTAGTTTAAATTACACCAGCATTCTCCATTGATGTGTTTGATTGCTGACCATTCTGTTCCTGAAAGTGCAGATTCAGCAAGAGACAATTTCCTCCAAATTTTTGAAAGGAAGGTGGAGGAAAGACAGAGAAAATTAAGAGAAAGTGGTAAGCATCTCATTATATCTTTCTTCATTAAATGTTGCAACAAGAGCCTACTTATGATATTTCTGAGTGTTTCTCTGATGATTCATCTGCTGTGTCTTTTGAGGCTAATTGATGTGATTGCTTTCTTTTTGATATGCTGTTTAAAGGTCGTGAGCTAGCTGTTTCTTGGGCTCTATGTGCTGTCTGTCTTGTTGGCCATTTCTCTCATTTCTTCGCACCAAAGGCACCATGGATTCACGCATGTCACTCCGTTGGGTTTCATCTATCCTTGTCTTTGTTTACATTGCTTGGTCCTGGTCGCCAACTTATCCTTGATGGCTTAAAAAGCCTTCTTAAAAGGACACCAAACATGAACACCTTAGTTGGTCTTGGGGCTTTATCATCATTTACAGTCAGTTCACTTGCCACCTTGCTGCCAAAATTGGTAAAATATCTTTTTTGTAGTTTGTTATCTCCAACCTGTAATTTTGGATTCAATTAGTTGCTACATTTAGTAACACAGCTATCTTGAAATAATTAAAGAAAATAGAAAACTCAAACTTATTATGTTGCTGACTGACTGTCTTATAAGACGGTCATTTACTTGACTTGTATAGTTATGTCAAATTTATGATTGCTATGTAGCTATAGTTGGCAACATCACTAGTAGTTCACAGATAATAATATGTAAATTCTCTTCAGGTTTGTTTTTCTTAATTGGGCTAAATACTCTCTTTGATCTCTTTTATCAATTTGTAGATACATATGTGTATACACATTTTGGTCCCCCATGCTTTCACTCATGCATTGCTCACACACAAGTAGGTTGAAAGTCAGTTATATAGATCCAATGGACTGTATTTTTTGTTAGCTATGAATAGAGTAATAATAGCAGAGATGTTCCTCCATAGTCCATGGTCATGGTCATAGTTTGGTTTTAGCCCATACCTGCATCTCATTTACATTACAATGCTATAGATTTTCTTTTTCTTTTTCATTTTGGTTAAAGACTAAATAATAGTGGATGTGACTTAGTTTATCTACTTTGGTTGAATAGTTTTCTATTCATCTTACTCTCATATAAGAAAAAAATAACTTTTAATCATTACGTTTATATTACATGGAGTCCTTTCTCATTTGACAAACATGAGTGCAAACCAACTGTTGGTTAGATTTAGATGCTCAACATGTCCTTACATGTACATATTAACCAGAAGCTAAAAGGTATATTTGTTTTGTAAAATTATGCAATTGGACTTGTGAGAGCTGTATGTAAATATAAATTTAATTGTGTTGAATGATGTTTTTTAATGTTTATGCAGGGTTGGAAGGCTTTCTTTGAGGAACCAATTATGCTAATTGCATTTGTCTTGTTAGGAAGGAATCTTGAACAGAGAGCTAAAATTAAAGCAACCAGTGATATGACAGGACTTCTTAGTTTATTGCCACCAAAAGCTCGCCTTCTATTGAACAATGGGGAAACGGAGGTTGGCTCGGTTGTTGAAGTTCCTTCTGATGGTCTTTCTGTTGGAGACCTAATTATTGTACTACCTGGAGTGAGTAATATCAGAATCTACATATTATTAGATACATCCCTGTAGCTCCTTCACCCCTTTTTGGTATCAGAAGAAGCTTCAGTTGTGTATTCTTTCAGAATGGAATGGTTGGCTTTTTAGTAGTGTAACTTTGGGTCATCAAAGTATCAAGTGAAATATTGAAAAAGAAATATGATAGTAGTGATAAACATTTTGTCCACTATTTGGGGGAGCAGGAGAGGGATTAGCCATATAACAACTTAGTATCCAAAATCCTAAACTTTGATGATGTTTGTGCTGCAAAACCATTGCTAATAGCAATTTGAAGTTTGAATACATTCTGCTTAGATTTTGAAAGTGACATGCATACAAAATACTTGTTACAGCTACATAGCTATTCCTTCTAACCCATATATCCTATTTTCTAGGACCGTATTCCAGCTGATGGAGTTGTGACAGCTGGTAGAAGCACTATAGATGAATCAAGTTTTACTGGTGAACCACTGCCTGTGACAAAAGTACCTGGGGTACATTCTATCTCAACATATTTTGTTATAATCTGGGATTTATTTGGCTTACAATTGTAGCGTTTATTGGTTCCTTTGAGCAATATGGATGCTGTGATAATTGATTATAAGTTCATCAGTGCATTGTGTGCAATTTATCAATCAAACAGGAAAACCATTTGGTTATGTCTTAATTGATGATGGGCAGACTTCATTTTCTGTAGATATATGATTGAGCCCTTCACATTTCTGTACTTGTGGTAGTACTGGACAGTCGATTTTTTTGTGACTGGTTGATGGGTTTTATTTCTTCAGAGTGAGGTTGCAGCTGGAAGTATAAATCTTAATGGAACTCTGACAATAGAAGTGCGGAGACCTGGTGGTGAGACTGTTATGGGAGACATTGTTCGTCTAGTTGAAGAGGCACAAAGTAGGGAAGCTCCTGTACAGCGGTTGGCTGACAAGGTTCTCCTACTCAATCTTGCCTTAATTTTATAGCAAGTTTTGTTTTGTTTCTATGTCAAGTGGTCTGCCTACTTGCCAAAGTTAGTTTCTGCAAACAGTGATGCAGATATACATATTTAGCATTGTAATTGAGGCTCTCTTCTGGATTGGAAGAATATCCAGTCTTGGTAAATAAGATGTACAGCTTGAGGTAGGTGCAGGATTTTTTCTGTCTTTTGGGCGGATAGAGTTGTTATAGTTGATCTTACTTGGGGGGGGGGTGTGTTTATATTCTATACCTTCAAACAATGTTTTTAAAATCAGACTGGTGATTTGAACTAGTGAAGAAAACCATCATTGAACCGGAGTTGAACCAATAATAATTATATATATTTTAAATAACAAACTAATATGAAATTATAAGAAAACTAAGTAAAATTTTAAATCAACATTAAAAAATCATATTACATGTTTTAAAAGATAAAGTATTGATAAGTAGCTAATAATAGAAATCCATGTGTACATTCATATATGAGCCTTGATTTAAATCAGTTATCTTTTTTTGAAAAAGTTGGTTCACTAGTTCTCACCTGGTTTTGTCTGATTCTTGACCATTTGTTTTGCTCCACTGTTTCTTTTGGGTTGTCTAAGTTGGTGACTTGACTGGTTCCTGGTTCCACCAGCCAAGCTGGCTAGTCCACTCCAGTTTTTAATACTATGCCTCCAAAATTATGATTATCACATATTGGCTTTTCTGGTTAGACTCGTTAGAGTGTAATTCTTGAATCTTGGTCTTTAAGGATATGTCTTTGGATAAGCAGCTTCTTTGGGATAAGATTAAGCATTAACTTTCACTTTGTGCAAAGCACATGGTCTTTTTAAAGGGGTATCCCCTACCTACATATATGTTGGTTGAAGGGATTTGGTAGCTTTGCTTCATTGTTGTTTTCTTTGTTCTCTCTTCTTTTTTTAGGAGGATCGCTTATCCTATTTTTTAATCATCTTCTCTTTGTCTTAATGAGCCATAGCCTTCTCTATGCATCCAGAAGTCGTTCTACCTAATATTTTCTTTTTTCCTTTCTTCCTTTATGTGTATTTTCAATTGTCCCCCCAAGAAAGATATGCATCTGACTTTTCAATATTTCCAAAGTTAGTTCAGCAATCAGCACACTGATAAGATCTCTAGAGTTACTATGGTGTACGTACTTTAGGGTAAAAATGGGAGTGACGTATGAAATCATAGCTAATAAAGAGAGGATACAGCATCAACACTTATGTAACAAACTGCTCAGCTGGCAAGGGTGAGGAGTGTGAGAACTATGTTGCACAGGGGTGGGGGTGGGGTATGACATAATAGTAGGATGGTTAGAGGTAGGTGGAAATTAGTTGTGACTTTGGGAGAGATTGGATCGGTTCTGATTTCAAAAACTTAAGCTATTTAGGTGATGATACATGAATCGTTTCTATATTACATCTCTAACCCCCCACCCCCTCATATAGGAGCCTTTTGGACTCTGGACAATGCATAGGCCCACCTGAAACACTCAACTTTTTATTAGAAATATAGGGACAACAAGGATTGGACTCTAGTAATAAAGGCTCTAGTACTGTATTAGAAATGGACTTAGCCTAACTCAACCCCAAAAACTAGCTTAAGGAAGGAGGATTCTCAAGTGTAAGGAGTACTGGTCGTATTCCCAGTAGACATGGAACATTTGAACATTATCCATGGATGTCTATATATTTGTGGGATTTTTTCATCTGATTTCCCTTTTTTGTTGAAGTGCATGTTTCCTTAGGTGCTGATAAACCATGTGTCTTCCATTGAGGCAATTGCAAGCGTTGATGTATTGATATCCGGCATTGTTTTTGAAATGTTCTTATTCCTTTGTCTTCCTTTGTTCTAATGCATTACTGAACTGAGTACTGGTTGTATTCCTAGTAGACATGGAACATTATCCATGGAGGATTCTCAAGTCTTGTAAGGAGTACTGGTTGTATTCCTAATAGACATAGAACATTTGAACATTATCCATGGATGTCTATATATTTGTGGGATTTTTTCATCTGACTTCCTTTTTTTGTTGAAGTGCATGTTTCCTTAGGTGCTGATAAACCATGTGCCTTCCATTAGAGCAATTTCAAGCATTGCCGTATTAATATCCCTCATTGTTTTCTAATGTTCTTATTCCTTTGTCTTCCTTTGTTCTAATGCATTACTAAACTGAGTATTAGTCTGACATACATCTTTCACTAAATTGAATGACAGCATTTTGTATATATTCAGGTTGCTGGACACTTCACTTATGGAGTGATGGTGGCCTCTGCTGCTACATTCACATTCTGGAGTCTGTATGGCACACGCATTTTACCTCCTGCTTTATATCAAGGAAGTGCAGTTTCACTGGCTTTGCAGCTTGCTTGCAGTGTTCTGGTATGCTTTTAAATGCTTTCCATGGGCCATATGTATCCCATCACGTATGTTGAGGCACTTGGTAGCTTGAGCATATTTTGCCTTCATCTTTATGATTTTAGAAAATCAGAATTATAAAATCTGTTTTGTGGTTCTTGTGTAATGGCTTGGCCATTTAGACTGAATTTTTTTGACACGGTATTAGAGTTCTTGGCAATGAGTGGTCTAAAGTTTAACCTTGATACACATGCTTAAGAATTGAACATAATTGCACAAAGTAGAAGTAGGATTTACGTTTTCAGGCCATGCTTCAAAGCTTCTCATGATTTCGCATAAGAGGGCTAGTAGTGTGTTAGAAATATAAGATCCATTGTCATTTTCCAAGTATTAAAATCAGTTATATTCATTCTATGTGTGTTTGCATGTATTCTCCTTTAGCTCCATACCTCCTTATTTATGCTTCCGTTTTTGGACATACATATACTATTCATATTTTGTTTTTTGAATGCTGCATGTCAGTTTTGTTTGGGAGCATTTAAAGAAAAAGAATTAACATTGCAATAGTTTAAGAAGTAAAGATTGGAGTTAAAGAGTTTTCCTTTCATGCAGGAACTTTCTCCTGTTTGAGAAAAACTGTTGAAAATGTGTTTAACACACATTTGACATTTTTCTAATTAGAATCCCAATTAAAGGGTAATGATTAGGAAGGAATCCATTATTCCTTAATGCTTATTTAATCTGTTTGGCATAGAAATTTTTTAGGCTGATTAGCAACAGCATTGTTTATTAAAATCTCTTTCCTTTTTTTGTATATCTGCTGTGTATTAAATAGAGGGATAAATTAGCTGGTACAGAATAACATACAAGAAAAACACAGCACATTATGATTTCATGGTTACAAAAAAAAAAAAAATCAAAACAGAACCAGGATGCTCACCCTAGTGATGACAAAATGTGAGGGAGGGTGCAAGGGAGGGAGGTAGACCATGACGACGAAATGTGAGGTGAGGGAGGTTGACCACGAAGGTCGCATGGGGTGCGAAAAGGGGGAGGGGGCTGCAGAAAGAGAAGGGAAGGGGAAGAAGAAGGGAGTGGATAGGTTTAAAGAGGGGATGGGTTGTTTCCAAGCTTAGTAGCTAAAGCATACTTGCATGTTAAAGGGGGTACGCAGATTTGAGCTACTAAGTGGAACCAGATCATTAAACTAACATTTTTAAAATAAAAGGGGGTAAACTTAGCAAAAAGGGGGGAGAATAACAACACCTTGTATATGGTGCGAGTTTCAAGCCCAATCTTAATTTGGCCCAGCCTGACAATTGACTTGCCCAAAATGGCAAGGCCATGCTTTTTTATTTTTATATTATACAGCTCCTTATTTATTTTGACTAAAATACTAAATTTTTTATTTTGGATTAGATGTCCATGTGAAAAAGAATAAACAAAAAGGCCCAAGGTAGAAGACATTTCTGATGACCTTCGTCAAGTTATAAATATAATAAATATCAAATATTGAAACATAATATGTTCATGTAGGAGTATAGCAATGTTGGATTATAATAGCAAATTAGTAATTTTATATAGATGTTACATGAATGTTAATTATTATATTATTGATGTGGTTATTAAGTAATTTTATTTTTTTAAAAAAAGAATAGGCTAATGAGCCTGGCCTAAAATATGTTTGCACAGTAGTCCCGTCTGATGGACCAAGCCTGCCTGAATTGACACCTTTATGCAGTGCCAATAAAAAAGGACCATTGTTGCTAGTAGATGGTGAAATGGATTTTGAATAGGGGCTATCCCTATTCCCAAGGAGGGTCAAAATAATTCATTTATTCGTCATCCATCTACCAATAAATTCATTCAATCAATCCATTACAAAAATAATATTAATAGATTTGATCCAATCCATCCATTTAATTTTATGGATGATCATTGATCTATCTATCATTTTCAAAATTCATTGGATTATATTAAATAAAAAAATAAATTCGTTGGATAAAAAAAATGTTGGACAAAGATGAATTAAAGAATTTTCGGTTGAGTCTTGGCAAAAGACTTTTCCATCAAGGCTCAGCCAAAGATTCTTTAGGTTGAATCTGGGTCAAAATTTTTTTTCAACTGATGCCTAATCGAAGCTTTTTCAATCAAATTGTGTAGGTATTTTGGTCGTGGCCCATTCGAAGAATTTTTGGCTTAGTTTGGGTGAACATTTTCCGATTGAGTCTCATCGGAAGATTTTTTAGTTGAGGTTGTTCAAAGATTTTTTTTAGTCGAGTTTGGTTGAAGATTTTTTGGTTGGAGTCCCGGTCGAACATTTTTAGTCAAGGCCCAATAGGATGAGGCCTATCCAAAGATGTTTTGGCCAAATTTAGCTGAAGATTTTTCGGTTGTGTCTGAGCTGAAGATTTCTCAGTCGAGTCTCGATCAAAGACTTCCCTATCGAGTCTTGGTTGAAAATTTTTTAGTTGAAGTTCGACCGAAGAATATTTGGCCGAAGCCCGACTGAAAATATTTGACTGAGGTGCCACCAAAGATTTTTTAGAGTTGACTCCCAGCTGAAACCAGGGTGAAGATTTTTGTCCAAGTCTTAAGTGAAGATTTTTCAGTCAAGTCTTCGCCAAAGAATTTTATTGAGTTTCGATCATAAATTCTTTGGTCGAGTCTTGCCTTAAGATTTTTTGGCCGAGTCCCACTTAAAATTTTTTGGGGGAATATCCATCGTTTAATGAGTCATGGTCCTCGATGGAGAACATTGCTTTGGGTGGTAGATACTTCATACCTATCTCATGGATACCAAAAAAAATCCATTTATTATAAAACACATAAAAATTTATCCAATCCATTTATTTGCCACTCCTATCATTCCCTACCATGGTTGCTAGTGGAATTGATAATTCAGCCTTCTAACTCACAATGGAGGAGCAAAATCTGTTATTCTTTATTTGATTTCTTTTCTTTAGGATTTCTTTTACGCTGCATTTTTTATAATGTTATTTCCTCCCTCCAGTTTTTGTACCTCTACATTATTTTAAATAGGAAAACAACAGCTTGCATAGGATAACATTCAAGAAATACAGATTACATTCGTATTTCACACTAGCACCTTAAGTTTTGTTAATATAGGCTCTCAAAAGTAGCTCTTAGATCCAGATTCTTCTCCTTAAAAGGAGCAGCAGGTCAAACACAATTTTAAACAAGCTCTAAAAAGTAAAAGGAGATTTTTTAATGAAGAGAAAACAAAAGAAAAAGGAGCTTCCACAAAAGCTGATTGAAGGAGTTTTTACTCCTTTATTCCAAAAACTTCTTCTCCCTCAATGACATGCATTCATCCCTAGCATCTTTCTCTCACTTGCCAATGAACCCACTGGTACACCCTTTATGTTCTTCAACAGTGCAAAATGTTTGCCATAATTCACAATGCTTTTGGTGCTATCATCATTAGCAAAATGTTTTAGGTATCTCGCATTCTTTCTGTTTTGTTTGCTTTCTCTTGATAATGAAAGGGAAGGGGATAAAGAAACAGCCTTGTGTAATTGGTGAATCAACCATTTTTGGTACCAAAGAGGCTATGATGTCAGAGATTTAGGTGGGGAGCAAATTAGTTCAGTGTGCATGGGATGTCAAAGATTTAGGTTGACCGTCATTTGTGGATGAGTTCCAGAGTGCATGTTTGATGAAATCATTTGTGGCATAGAAATTAAGCTAAAAAAACATAAAATCATCAAACAGTTAGCTTTATTTCTGAATGTATTATTTTTAACTTAAACTTTAAAGTAACTTTTAAAAGAAAAAGCACAGCCAAACACTATCTTAGTCCAAGTAACTGATTCCTTTTATTTAGGGCTTTGGAAGGCAAAGTTAATTTTGCAAACAACCCTCCTGCTCTTTTTCTTATTTTCATTAATAGAAAAGAGAAAATAAGCCTGTTTTGAGCCTTCAGTTTTCAGATATTGCTTAAATGAAAATTCTTGTATCTGTCCTGGTAGTAATACTTGTTTATTGACGCAGGTTGTTGCTTGTCCATGTGCACTTGGGTTAGCCACACCTACTGCAGTGCTGGTAGCATCTTCATAGAGACCACATCTATCATCACTTTAGTTATCATTATGTTTGAACTAAGCCATATTGTACAATTTTTTTGTATTTAAAAGGTTGGAACTTCTTTGGGGGCTAAAAGAGGATTACTTTTGCGTGGTGGAAACATTCTAGAGAAGTTTGCCATGGTAAACACTGTTGTGTTTGACAAAACAGGGACCCTGACTGTCGGTAGACCTGTTGTGACAAACATTGTCACTCCTACATGCATAAAAAATGCAATTTCAAGGTAGTGTAGGGCAAGATTTTTCTTGTTCATTTATTACAATCAACTTATTTGGAAAGATTGTTTTCTAAAGATGAGAAATTAGTCTACTAGTTTTTCATCTACACAAGATATTCATTTTGCTGTCAGTATAGACTCAGCTCTAGGTTCTCTGTTGGAGGAACTAAATGGATTAGAGAAAAAACTGAGTTAGACATTAAATTATTTAAACTTTGGTAGATAGGAAAGTTAGATGAAAGAATGGTTTAGGTATTGTTATGGACAAAGATTGGAAGGAGAGTTTGGTGGATAAAAAAGATTGGGGACAATTTTTTTTTTATCTGCAAAATTAGAGGTTGCACTGGAGACTATCAATATCATCGGTGTTTATGTATCACAAGTAGGATTGGAAGCAATTTGAATGAAAATTTTGGGAAAGTTTGGAGGGGCTAGTTCAAGTCTTTCCAGAAGTGGAAAAGTTCTTATAGGGGAGGATTCAAATAGACATGTTGGTAGTGACAAGACAATTTAAATGAGCTCTTGGTCGTTTTGGTTTATTCTTGATTTCTCAATGACATGATTTTAAGATTTTGAGCACTTTTTAAGAGCAGGGGAAACATCTAATCACTTGTAAGAGTGAAATCTTAAGGTTTCAAATTGATTTCTTTTTGGTAAGGAGTTTTTATAGAAGAGGTTGCAAGGATTGCAAAGTGATTCCAATTTCCAAGAGAGTCTTACTACACAACATAAGGTCTTAATCCTTGTTATTCATTTTAATAGCCAGAAATAGAAAATCCGACATGTTACAATTCCAAGAATCAAGTGGTGGCAGCTCAAGGGTGATAAACATTTGATTTTAAGAAAAACTAAAACATAATTGGGAATCATACAGTAGTTCTAACCTCATTTAGGATGAGACACCTAAGGTGGTTGCTAAAGCAGCCTTGGGTGAATTAAAGGGTTTTGGATGACCAAGAGATATGGAATCTTAGTGGTGGAATGAAAGTATTCAAGATAAGGTAAGAAATAAAAGGAGCGTTTTAAGGCCTTATAGGCTTGGCACCTCACTTTTAATCATGTGGTTTTGTTCAATTGGAACTCCATATGTTTTGCACCCTAATTTCCCTATTTCTTTGAGAAAATTGAGTGCATGCTTTCTTTAGTAGATAAAGATGCCTTATTTGAAATAGGCAACCTCTTCACCCCATGGATTTCCTATAGTGCAATATGTATCTATATATATAAAATCAGTCCTACAATCTTTACACTCTAGATGTCCAATTTTGACTGGGTGTGTTGAGACTTGAGATCCCACATCAACTATAGATCTGGCTAAAGTAGAGCTTATAAAGGCTTAGACAATCTTCACCTCAAGAACTAGCTTTTGAAGTTGGGTTAAACTCAGCCTAAATTCATGTGTATAGACATTATTCACAACAAAACATTATGCTGTCATGTAATTCATGTAGTGGACCCTAACTGGTGGAAAAGACTTGGTTGTTGTTGTAGGTATTTTCAAGAGTACAAGAAGCATTATAAAAGTCTAAATAAAATTGTTGTCTTTGTACTTCTCTTTCCTATTGATATTATGTTTTTTTTAAAATCTTTAAGTAAAAGAAATGTGGAGGTAAATTGTGAAACTATAAATATAGAGAAATCATATCTCTAGGTTAAGTAGTGCTTGTACTCTAAATTCATGATTTCTTTTGTTGCAGACTTTCAGTTATGCAACTAAAGGTGGTATAACCTTGCCTTTCTAATGCAGCCAAACTGAAGAAAATACTTTGTCTGATGTCGAAGTTCTAAGGTTAGCAGCTGGGGTAGAATCAAATTCAGTACATCCGGTGGGCAAAGCGATTGTGGATGCTGCTCGGGCATTCAATTGTCATAATGCTAAGGTTCTCATTTTATTTCTTGTTGATGTTTCAATTATGTTCTCTGCATTTGGGGTTATCTAGTTGCCTTATTCAAGCATTTGTCCTTTCTCTGTTGACACGAACATTATGATATGTTTATCAATTGAACTGCTATCCTTTTCAAGAAGACATGTCGATGGGTACTAGACTTTGTTTTACTACTCTTTTACAGTCAGCTATTTATAGGAGATATACTCATTACAGGAAATGTATATAGTATTTTGGTAGTCTGACTGACTAATAGGCATTGTAGAATAGAAACTGTTGGTTGTAATGTATGTGCATTAGCTTCTTGTCCTGAAATTTATAAAGATAAAATTTGCAGGTAACAGATGGAACATTCCTGGAAGAACCTGGATCTGGTGCAGTGGCAACCATTGATAATAAAAAGGTTTCTGTTGGGACATTGGAATGGATTACCAGGTACTTGGTTATTTGTCCAATAATACACAATATAAGATGCTCCTCAAATTTTTTTAATATTTCTTATTAATTTATTATAAAGAAGATATTTCCTTCAAATGATTACAGCATAGTGGTGTTTGCTTGCTTTAGACCTAGTCTATTTCACTAATAGACTGGTAGCTTTCATTGTATTCTAACAAATATATATTATATTTATTTATTATTTTCTTGTAGAAAATTTATTTATTTTTTATTATAAATTTCAAACCTTCAGTGGGTGATTCACTTTGTGTAGGAATGGAGTTATTAACAGTATACATGAAGAAGTGGAGAAGTGTAATAACCAATCCTTTGTCTACGTTGGAGTTGATGATACTTTAGCTGGCCTAATTTATTTTGAAGATGAGATAAGGGAAGATGCAAGAGATGTTGTTGACACACTGTGTAAGCAAAATATAGGTGTATACATGCTATCTGGAGACAAGAAGAACGTGGCTGAGCATGTTGCTTCTCTTGTTGGAATTCCCAAAGAGAAGGTAAAAGGTTTTCACCATACGATATAATTTTTCAATATTAAGGTCACTTGGGTGGCTGAGATTTTGGTGCCATACTCAAAATGTTTAGACGACTGTTAGAAATGACAGTCTATATATGATCATTCCACATTGAAGATGTTACTCCATGGAAGTGAGGCTGAGAACTGAAGGTTGCTTGTTCTATGTATATAACCAAATCTCCCTGCTGTAAATGATCTTCCTCAGAAGCTTTGAATCATGAATTGCTTGATTAGTCAGAAATTTTTACTTATTCACTTTTGATGATAAGATACTAGATACAAGCATGGAGCTCACTCCATCAACGTTCATAACCCTCCCATGCTAAAATACATGAAGTTTTATATTCCATTCATCATAAGCTTGAAAATGTTAAAAGTAGCAGCCATTTGAGTTAAAGTTACGGTATGAAAGCCTGTGAGTTAAATTTGCTGGCTATTTGGGTTTTTATCATAGATGTTTAGATAGATGTCTTGGGTCTGAATTCTTATATACCAAAAAAATTATTTTGCTTGATAATAATTGTTTTATACATGTAAAAAATGTTTGGTTATTCAATATCTTAGATATGTTGCCTTTTGCAGGTGATATCTGGAGTGAAACCGGATGAGAAAAAGAAGTTCATAAATGCACTACAGAAAGATAAGAATGTTGTAGCTATGGTTGGTGATGGAATTAATGATGCTGCTGCGCTGGCTTCTGCACATATTGGTATTGCATTAGGTGGAGGTGTCGGGGCTGCTAGTGAGGTGTCTTCTATCGTATTAATGCGCAACCAGCTCTCACAGGTCATTGTTATTTACCTTAATTTTTTTCTTCTAATTTACTTAAAACATTCTTATATTTCTCAAAAACTATCTTGCTTCTATTTTATTCAACTTATTGTTGCAGCATTTTAGTATTTGACTTCATCTGTCAACCATAAAATTTATGGTTAAAATTAATCTACTGTGTGAAAGTTGCATGCGAAAAATCCTTTCCTCAACACTGAAAGGTTTGGCTTTTATCATGTTTCTTTTGCATCTAGATGCCTTCTACTTATACATGGGATGATAGGTGGGTGTCATGACCCTCCCCTAAATTTTGGAAATATACACGAGAAAAAACAAAAAATTAGACCCAAATGTGTAAAAATTTCACAGGCCTCCATTTCTTTTAATCTCCCAGTTGGAAAGTTGCTTTAATTGCCATCATCTGTAGCCTGCCTATTGCTGCCTATTAGAGTTGGTTTTGAATGTCTCATAAAGGGCTACCTATGGAAGGGGTTGACTAGAAAGGTTGAGTAAAGCATCGTAGTATACAACTGTTGAGATGTTGGCTCTTACAGGTTGAGATCCCACATCAATTAGAGATAAGGCCTAAGTAGTGATTATAAGGCTTGGACAATCCTCATGATTCAAGTCAATTTTGTGGGTTTGAGTAAAGTTCTAAATCCAAATTCTAAACCTTTATTTGGCCTGTCTACAATCTCCATGTTTTACAGTTATTATATGCTGTTGTATTGTATTTATGTAATTGATCGGGTTGGAACATTCATATTTTTAAGGAGGTTTCTTTGGTACATCATTTTATCTGGGATATAATTGAGTGTTTGGCATCTATTTGGTGCAAAACACATGGCCTCTTTTATTTGGTTTCGGTAATAGACATGTCAAGGGATTTGGAAGCTTTGTTTATTTGCTCAATTTCTTGTTTGTTTTCTGTTTTGTTCCTTTGGTTAAAGGGAATCCTTATCTACCTTTCCCTTTGGGATCTTCCACATTTTCTTTATAAATTTCTTCCTTTATGTAAAAAAATTATACACCATTATAAATTAATTTACATACTGATTCCTGAGCAATCTCTTTCTCTCACCCGCACCTGCACCCGGCCCCACCCAAAATAATTTTTTTTCTAGCTCCTCTAGGAATACGACCTGCATGAATTGGATTTGATACTCACAATCGCTGATTAGAAAACTGAATTTGTTTTTCAAGCTCTAAAGTTAATTATAATCTCTATTGTTAATTTTCTAATTAATAGTTACTATTGCACTTCGTTGGAAATAGGAATATTTTAGGAGTAAAAACTTATTTATTGTTTATTTTTCCAAATTGCCTAGATACTTGGTATAGCTAGGTTCAATGCATCATAGGAAGTAGTGGTATAGCTATACTTGGTATAGCTAGGTTTTGCATTAATTATCTTTGTAATACTCTTGAATCCTTTTAAGTGCACTCCCCTCGCTATAGAGAAACTAAATTTAGATGGATGACTATAAAAGTGTTTACTGAAATTATGTGTATTGTATTCACACATAGTATGTTTTATTTGTAATCAAATAAAGCTATTAAGGATATAAATAGTGATAGAAATCTCTAATTTCTAGCTATGGAATCTTTCCATATTTCACTATTTATATAGAATAAATGCATATTTTTAACAATCCTCCTCAAGTTGAAGCATATATGTTTTATGAATCAAGCTTGTTACAAATATAGTCACCAAGAAGGTGAGCACAACATAGGGGTCGTTAGAGACAAGGAAGCACAATAGAGGGGTTACTAGAGTCAAATTAAAGAAGCACAGCGGAGGGATCATTAGAGTCATGGAAGCATGACAAAAAGGTTGCTAGAATCATTAGAGCACGTCAAAGAAATTGTTGGAATTAGAGGAGCGCAACAGAAGCATCGTCGAAGTTAGAGGAGCACGACGAAGGCATTGTTCGAGTTAGAGGAGCGCGGTAGAGACATCGCCAAAGTTAGAGGCACGCAATGGGGAAGGGTTGCAAGAGTTAGGGAAGCACAACGAAAAGAATTGCCGAGACATAGAAGCATGACAGAGGAATTGCCAGAGACATAGAAACGGGATGGAGGGATTGCTAAAGTCATGGAAGCACAATCAAGGGATTGCCAGAGTCATAGAAGCACGATGAAGGGATTGCCAAAATCATGAAAGCATGGTGAAAAGGTTGTCAAAGTCACTGGAGCACAATGAAGAGATCGCTCAAATTAAAGATTGCCAGAGTCGTAGAAGCACGATCGAGGGATTGCCAGAGTCATAAAAGCACGATGAAGGGACTACCAAAGTCATGGAAGCACAGTGAAAAGGATGTCAAAGTCATTGGAGCACAATGAAGAGATCGCTTGAATTAGAGGAGCACGGGGAAGGCATTATCGGAGTTAGAGGAGTGTGGTGAAGACATTGTCGGAGTTAGAGAAGTACGGCAAAGGCATCGCTAGAGTTAGAGGAGCACAATGGAGATATCGCCGGAGTTAGAAAAATGTGGCGGAGGCATTGCCAGAATTAAAGGAGCATGACGAAGTCATTGCTAGAGTTAGAAGAGTGCGGTGAAGGCATTGTCAGAGTTAGAGGAGCGTGGTAGAGGCATCATTGGAGTTAGATGAGCACAAAGAAAGGATTGCTGGAGTTAAAGGAGTGCAACGGAGAAGTCGTTGGAGTCAAGAGAGCATGATGAAGGAGCATTGCCAAAGATGGGAAAAAACCTTATGCTATGATACCATGTAAAAGTGTTTACTGAATGTGTTGTGTGTCTTGTGTGTATTTATCTATATATACGATGCTTTATTTATAATCAAATAAAGCTAAAATTAATGATACAAATAATTATACAAATTCCTAATTTCTAGCTATGGAGTTTTTCCATATTTTCCTATTTACATAGAAGAAATGCATATCTTTAACAATGATGTTATTTCTTTAACTTGTTTTTTGGTCTCTGCAATTTTTTTAATGGCTATATATCTATCCATTGTGCATTAAAACAAAATTATACAGCAACCTATTTCATAGTTGACATTCTGTAACAGTCTTTCTATTTTCCCAATCACCAGTATACTAACCAGTAACCAATCACTTTTTGGACTTGAAAGCAGCCCTTCTGATGGTTGCATTGACCTTGTCAAAGAACCCCTTAACTAAGCTTATAATCACTTTTGACAGTTTAAATGACAACTTCCTCAAAACGTTGCTCAAATATATGTTCCCAGTAGTCAGTACATTTAATATTAAAAGACATAGAGGGGACAAAGTATTTCATTTACATTAAAAAAATAGAAGATGTGTTGAAAGTCGTCGTAATTGCAGTCACCTCTAACCCATCTTAGTTGTGATCTTTTTAAAGACTACCTTAATTGTAGTTTCAAGGGTGGTAGTTATGACCATACCAAGTAGAGATACGACTTAAATAGAACTTACAAAGCTTGGGCATTTCTCACCTTAAAAGCCCATGTTGTGGGGTTGAGTTAGGTCCTAAACCCAAATTTTAACATGTTTACTTCAATGGTAAATGAATGTTTCGGCACTGCTCTCAATGCCTTTTGTTAGGACACTATATTAAGTGGACCCACAATACTTTTTGGATATTGATTTGGATAATGAAGTATGTATGACATAATTAATATGTTTATTTAATTGCAGCTAGTTGATGCGTTGGAGCTTAGCAGGCTGACCATGAATACTGTAAAACAAAACCTTTGGTGGGCTTTCATATACAACATTGTAAGTTCATCTGCCGTCCAAATATAGAAATTAATCAGCATGTGTGTGGTGGTTATATTATATAGCTAATAATTTTCTACGTGCTTAATTTATTGCCATAGTTTCCAGTTTCCACTCTACATCTTGATAAAATTTGATTTGCTTCTCATAGAAAAGTTGCTTTTTGAACCGTGAAAAATGTTCTTAGCATTTTCTATTATGATGATCAGTAAAAGAACCTTCCAGATGAAGGAATACAACTAGGGGCATAAACGAGCTGATTTATTCATAGATTATTCGAATTTGACTCGTTGGAAATGCTAATCAAGTTTCATTTGTTTTAACAAACAAAGCCAAACTTGACTTTAGGCTCAATTATATGTATAATTCAAGCTCAAACTTTACATGCTTACATGAAAAACTTGTGAATAGCCTACATATTTATAATGAATAAGAAAAATGTTGATTTTTAATAAGAAAATAGTAAACTATCATTTTATCTTGAAATTTTCTCATTACACCATTTTTATGTTCAAATATTCTTTTATCCTCTTTCTCTTTTTACTTTTATGTCACTTTTAACATTGAAAATATCTAATAAAATACTTTACTTTAAAACATAAAAACCACTTCACAAATATATTTAATAAATAAAAAATAATCAAGCTATAAATGAGTTAAATGTTAGAAAAAAATGTCATGCCACAAGTTTGGTGGTTAAAATGAATAATATTGGAAATTATTTGTGATGGCAAGATATCAACCAAGTTCAAAGGAACAACCAACTATAAAGGTTGGGTTTTTAGAGAACAAGACAAAAAAGTGGGATAACATAAATGAGTTGTGAAGATGACCATACAAAAAAGGACACGATATGAAGTGATTTTATTGAGAAAAAATTAATATAAAATTGATAAAGATGATTTGACACATGTAAAGGAGGTCATTGAAGGCACTGATGTGGAGTAAATTACATGATTTTTAACATTGGGTAGAGATACAAGAACACAGAAAATTATTAGTCTCTTCATTCCAATTTGATTGACCTTTAAGGGTTTTTTTTTACACAGATTAAGAAAAACATTTTTTTCAAGATAATAGTATTTATTAGATGTTAGTTGTACTAATATATCTTTGCTCTCTTAATTTCTATAAATACATTATTAAGTATTTCAAGACAATAGTATTTATTAGGGGTAAATTTGAAATTGAAGTTTTAATATTTCATTCGATACTGAATCCAATAACATCATGTGGCATCATTGGAAAGAAAAGTAAAAAAAAAATTCATAATGAATAATATTCTTAAAAACTTTGGGTTTTAATCAAGTCCAAAATCTCATCATGAATAATATTCTTAAATTTTGGTTTTTAAGTCAAGTCCAATTACATCATGAGTCATGTGACTGACACCACCTAGTGGGATAAGGTGTTGGTGGTTATTGTATAAATGATTTTAACAAGTGAAACTCAAACTTTATATTTTTTTAACAAGTTAAATTCAAGCTTTAAATTTAGTTAATTTAAATAGATAAGTTGAGGCCTCATTTTTTTTTTCAAACCAAGCTTGAACTTTTAAGTTATCAGTTCGGTTTGGTTGGCCTTGTCTACGCTCTTAATATAAAAACCCCATATCAAAATGCAGAATACAATCAATGTCTGAATTAATTTCATTTGAGCATACCATCCGTAGCAACTAACATCCAATATCACCGCATTACTGCTAACAAAAATTTGATGCAACTTGCGCTACTGGTCTCCATTTGCCTGCTTGATACTGTCCATTGCACATTTTCTTGGGTGCATGCACCTAAAAAACTGTATAAACGTGTCATATTTCAAGTTGACAATATCAGGTAGAATATATCATGTTATTTTCTTTTTCTAATCTGATGAATAACTTGGTTTTTGTATGAGAGGGAGAAAAAAAATTGATTCCAAGTCGAAGGTATAAAAAGTTGCTATTAATGCAAATTCAACTTTCTTCATTATCTTACGCATTTATGTTGATAGTGGACTTGTGTTATTTCTGTTGTCAAATCTTTTGACTTTTTGTTCTGTTGTTTTATGGATCTTGAATCTTCTTTTACATTAGATACTAGAAGTCAACATTTCTAACACATCCAACAGCAGTTAGGCGTAACTTATAAACTAATCCATACATGATTTCGCCCTTGTTTACTTCTGTTGGCTTCCCCTTGCCAACATGGTGCTGATTTTGTAGGGAACTTGAGTTACGATTTGTGCAATATTTCAGTTCTCTCTCATACCAAATTCAACCGAGTTTAGGACTGATACTTTTACTTTTGTTGATTCAATTTTTCCGTTCTAATTTATGATTTTCGAGTATCTGAAAAAATAGTTTTATCATACCCCTATCTTTTTATAGGTGGGAATTCCAATTGCAGCTGGAGTGTTATTTCCCATAAATGGGACGGTGCTGACTCCATCAATTGCAGGGGCTCTCATGGGGCTGAGTTCCATTGGCGTAATGTCTAACTCGTTACTTTTGAGATTCAAATTTTCCTCAAAGCAGAAACAAATGCATAGCACATTGCCAAAGACCAAAATCCATGTGCATTCTGATCTGGCACAACAAAACCAGAAAACAAGCCAGCCTTATTAGATGTTACATGTACACAATAACACAACGGAAAGGAGGTTCCCCGTCTGATGTCGTCAGGTAGAGCATGACAGCAGTACACACTGATCACCCAAGGATGAAAAGTAGGTACCGATGAGAATTTGGATATATAGAAGTGAAAGAATCACCCCATCGATGAGACGGGGACACTAATCAAGTAGTTGATGTGATGTGAAAGAATAAATTAGATAAATCATGTTGCTGGGGATACTTCTATTTGTTTCTCAAAGGTCTCTCTTTGGGTGCTCTCTAGCTGTCTTCTTTCTTTAATCATAAGCTTTTTAGCTATGGCAGATTTCCACTTATGACAGGTCCACTTTTCCCTTAGTCTTTTCTTGCTCCCAAGTCTATTTATATTTCTGTATTTAAGATATATCCAAGGCTACCTATAATTTCTAATAAAACTTTGAAATGTGTGGAGTAGGGTGGGAGGGGAGAACGTATTCCAGCGAAATATATAAAGCCTAAATATATTCATACTTTCGGACTAGCAACTATAATGTCGAGCAGTTTTCACAACAATGAAATCTTCAAAGAGGAAGTGTAATAATCTCTATCGAGGTTTAATCACTAAAATACATCGTAAAAGGTGAGATTGGGCAAACACTTAATGCAAACTAAAGAAATCAACTTAAGATAGTTGGAGTACAAAACTCGGTGTTCTTGTTGAAGTGGAATTTGACACATCCACAATGTGTAATAACAATCTATAGTTTTTTTTTAATGACAATTCTACATATATCTGTTTCTTTTTTGTTCAAAGGTATGCCAATCCATATATCCACAGTGCAAAGCTCAACCATAAGAACCTTGGAATGATTTCCAGATTATGATCTAGAAATATATAATTTGAGGACTCAAAAGTGATGATCAAGCAAGATCACTTCCAAAGAGACCTATCCAAGATCAACTCACTGTTACCAAAGTATACTTCCAAATTACCTGTCAATTGTTTGGGTTGGAAAATTGATGGTCAAACCATGTAGGTCATACCGACCTGCATCAAATGTGAATGGGGTACACTTAAATTTGTTATCCCCCTTCGGCAGTTCTTTCTCAAAAAGGAATAAAAATAGTTTATAAGTAGCTTCTTGATAAACCATGAGTCTTTTCTTGCCCTTATATCTCCGTGACCAAGAAGATAAACAACTCCAGATTCCTTAGCCTTGCGTATAAAAGATAACTCTCTTTCAAGACTCTGCTCAGCATCAACCACTGGGGGCTCAGGCTTTGGCTCCTCAGATGTGCTTGCTTCAAAATTGGGTATGACTGTATCAATAAAATCAGCCAGAAGAGGAACGCCAAGTGAATAAACACTCCCATTGGGAGCTATGAGAACCCTAGAACCGGAGTACTCATCCTCAGAATCAGTATCATCATCCCCATCACTCTCGAGCGACCTCTCCTGAGCCTCACGACGTATAAACTTCTCTAGGCTCTCCATCAACAGTTGCTCAAATGTTTGGTGATTTTCTTTGCGAACATCTTTGTAACCATACCTGTTGTAATATAAAGGTTCTGATCAGGCTTATAATTGACAAAAAAATAAATAACTTTAATTACAGGGAGTATATATTATTGGGAAAATTACAAAAAGGATATCATAGTAAAAAGTATTCCAGTTTAATCACATCTATGTAACTTTTCCTTGTCTTATTTGACTAAATTATTCCCTTGAGAGATGTTCATGTAAAGCTACATTACATTTCAAAAGTAATATATAGACCATTTTCACAATCCATTCAGTTTTTCCAAAGTTCACACCTCCACTGATCTAATAAAGGTACAAAATGCACAAATATCCCAAAATGCAAAATATTTAGCTTGTTACCTGGCAATACATCGAAATATATGATAACTTCTCTGGCAAACTCGGCGAAAAAGGAACCTTTCACTTTGGGGAACCATAGAAACTGGAACATACTTAATACTCACAAATATGATCATAGAGTGTATTGCTGGAAGTGTGGTTAGAAAATGCCCAAAAATGCCTGGAATTCCTTTGACCAACTCGTTATAGAGCAAACCAATCCCTGGAGCCCGTATTGTCCCAAGATTGCAGCCTAATTCTCGCATTAAATCCATTGACAGCTTTTGCTTTACTTCAGTTTCATACTTGAGCTTGCTCCCATAATTCCATACAAACATTATGAAAAACATTATTACAGCAAAGACCAATATAATCCAACTTCCATCTGTTACACTCCACAAAACTGATGAAAAGAAAGTCAACTCTAATCCCAGGAAGACTACCACAAAACTCAGCACTACAATGATATGTATCTGCCATATAAGAAGCATAACAAGAGTTACTAAAATAGTGGTCATCATCATCACCCCCAGCTCAGCAATGCCTGAAAGACAACAAAGGAACAAGCTGAAAACAAATACATCTTTTATATTATAATTTTATATAATACAGTACATGATAATAAAGGTAAATTCAGTGCATAGCAACCAAAGAAATATTAACTCCCTCCTCCCATCTAAGCTGGCAGAATCAAACTATTATTGATGTATTCATTTTACAAATTAAACTTAAACATGAAAGCTTTTCCTGAAGTAGACTGCATGTTTCCAATGAGGGTCGGTTCAACCACTAGGATCAAACAGCACTCACAAAGTTCTTGGGTTTTCATTCCTATCAATGGGTAAACCCTTGCTGAAGCTTGTGACATGTCCTAACCTTGAAATGGGGTAACCTGCCTGCCCCAAACTATTAAATACCAAAAAAACGGAGCAATATTTGATTTGATCACATGCGTTTGGAATAAAATGATAGCTTCCAGTGACATCTCTTAAAAGTATTGTGGATGTAAGCAAAAATATGTATATTTATACACAGACTACATTCTACAGAATGTATTTTTTCTGAAAATAGAGTCAGTGTTCGAAAAACTGCACAATGATGGTTTTCATGCACTTCTAAGGTTTCTTAGAGCAAATTGGATCCTCTTAAACAAGGTTCCAACTCCATTATTACTACTCTTCAACTATAGTTGAGGATATCCAAGTATTATAAGAGAGAAGCTCAATGTCTTTCCCAAGTAATTGCAGTATCTATAAGCTTCTCAAGCAACCTAATATATATATTTAATCCCATTGAAAATGTGACATTATTCACAATGACGTGCAATACATGTATATGGCTGATAAATTTGACAAAACCATCTGCGGAGATAAAAATGGAGATATTGAAACAAAATCATTACCATATGCATTTCCAATCTCATCAATGCTGGATATAGAGCAGACAAACACCAAAGAAACAACCAAGAGAAACCAGTTTATGACAGGGATATAGATCTGGCCCATAAATTTCCGAGAGGTATGAATTATTTTAAGACGAGGGAAACAACCAAGTGCAGTTGACTGTTTTATGCACGAAAATGTTGCTGTTGTCATAGCCCGACTTGCAATTAATGCAGCAACGTTAGCTATGAGGAAAGTTGGCCAGAATGCAGCACCTGCAAACACAAAATAGTATTACATGAAGACTCTGTAAGGTGCAAAGACATGTCACTGAAAATAATGATAAACACTAGTGCAGAAACTAAGTATACTAGTGCTTACTTGGAACAGAAGAATAAAAGGCATTGCCAGCATCTGCATGGTTTTCCATAAGGTATGCAGCTTGACCCAAGTAACCCAACAATAGGCACGGTAAAACAAGAAATACAAATGTAAGCTACAAACAAACCACCATCAGTTTCACCCATTAGCTGATAAGATACAAAAAGTAAAATGCAAACAGGATCTGTGATAGTTATAACATAGACATCATTCATTACCTGAACTGATCGTACTGAGAAATAGCAGAGATCTGCAAACATAGCCTCGGAGCCTGTAACATGATCCAGTTACAAAGTTAATCAACAGTCGAAAAAAATTTTGTACATGCAAGTAATACCTAAATGCAAATTGCATATTCACCACATTACATCAAGAGATTTTGGTTGGGAGGGGAGATACTGTATAGAGCAAGCAGTTTTTTGGTGTTCAAAATTTGGTCTGTTTGGATATCTAATGATGGAAGGTATTAAATGGAATACCATTGTTTTGAGTATTATATGATGAAATGGAATAAAGTTTGCATCGAATTGTTTGGGAAGTGGATGGAACAGTAAAGAGATTAGTGAATAATAATTTGATTCCATCCTATCCCCCAAATTAGGCGGAAGAAGAGGTACTGGCATTCTTTTTTCAAGTAGTTAGCATATCACTTCGGTAAGCATTCTGGAAATCATTCCAATCCATCCTAGCTTTCAATTCATTTTATCATTGGGAATCTTATCAAGGGAGGGGATAGGCTTATTTATAGGTGGGGCCCTTCCCCCCATCAAGCCTCATTGGCATCGAATAAGTTTTTAATATCATTAAAGTTTGCTCATGAACTCCACCAAAATCATGCTCCATTTGTAATCTAAGTGCTGAAATGTATAGTTTTAGATATTGAAGGAAAAAAAGATATATAAGATAAGGAAACATTGAATTAATATCCTTATCTAGATTAACCATAATCCTAGCTAATTAGGGAAATACGGTAACTAATCATAAGAGATAAAGAAGAAATAGAGAAATTAATCCTAAAGGATAGTCTTAAGATATGATAAGATATTTTCATATATTCTAACATTCTCCCTCAAGCTAGAGCTTACTAAGCTGAGTAAGCTTTAGGCTTGTTATAGACATAGTAGTTAATCCCAGATAGCGGAGTGGAGTGGCCGACCCCCGAACTGGGATAGCGGATAGCGGGATAGCAATATTATTCTATATATATATATATATATATATATATATATATATATATATATATATATATATATATATATATATATATATATATATATATATATATATATATATATATATTAAAAAATTATTAATATATATTATATATATAAGCTCAAAAACATAAATATTACTCAGAATTTATAAACTAACAAGTATCATTAATAATAAAAATTCATAAAAGGATTAAAATTCAAATAGTAAAAACAAATAGTCAAAATGTCAAATACAATAACATCTTAAAAAAAAAAAAAAACAGGAATAGAAACAGCAAAACAAGAACAGAAACAGAGCATGAGTTACTGGAAACCGAGAAGGAAAAGGGGTACCGATATAGGCAGAAACAAAAAAAAAAAAAACTAAAGAAAAAAAAAACACTTCAAAGCTAGTAGTCGTCGAAGAAAGTGCGTCGCCAGAAAAAGTGCGTCGTGTTGGAGAAGAAGAATGAAGGGGCGTCGCCGAAGAAGAAGAACGACGGAGAAGGAAAGAAGGAAAGACAGTGAAATGTAAAGGAAAATGCAGACCACAGAAAGAAGAGGGGAAACAGGCTGAAATATTATTTAAACTAAAACCCTAAAATGCAAAAAGTCAAAAATGCCCTCACTAACGTTTTAAACAGGAGGACATTGTTGACTTTTCCCCTTCATATGGACAATAGCAGCCGTTCCGTCGCGATTTCCCACTATAGCAGCCGCTCCGCTCCGCTGCTACAGCCGCGACATTGAACTGCACCGCTACGCAACTTCTGTCGCGTGCTGCTACCGCTCCGCTCCACCACTATAGCGGCTGCTCCAGCCGCTATTGACCACTATGGTTACAGATAAACATTTTTCCTTTAATAGAAAACAAACAAGCCCTGAACATAGAGGTTAGGGTAAGAATAATTCAGAAACTAAGCATAACCAACAAACAGCCAAAGGGGAAGAGCAAACCAAGTACAACCACCAAACAAGGGCACAACAAAAACCAGGCACAATCGCCAAACAGAAAGAGTGACATAACAAACCAAGTGCAGCCACCACACAAGAAGGATATAGGAAGCCAAGCAAAACTACTAACCAATCAAATGAGAGGGACACAACAAACAAAAACTAAGGTAGCAGCCAAACAACAAGTGGTTCTTTTAAAAGAGAGATCCAAAGACCAAACAAGGTCAAAATAAAATAGCGAGAACCAACAGCAGTAGCCAAACAGCAGAAAAGCAAAAAACTAAGGGTGTGGTAAAAAATTCATGGGATGCGGTAGGTGTTGTAGAGCGAATCAAAGGCAAAAACATTGTTGAAGAGACACACCCAACAAGAGGTCCAAAGTTGAGGATATGAGCATACATCTGCACAAAGGCAGGCAAGTACCGCAATGGAGACAGGCCAGAACAAAGCAGCAGCAGTGACAAAAAAGGGAGATATAAACTTGCTGAAATGAGGATACAACCCAATACATGACTACTTGGAATCAAGGAGAAAGTAATTGAAACAAAACAGTTTCATAATTTTAGGAACGTAACAATGAAATTGTAACCCATAGGTCATTGAGGATGTTGAAATTATATAGCTTTAGATATTGAGAGAAAAAGAAATAAAAGACAAAGAAATGTTGAATTGATATTAACTGAGATGTATTACAATATATATAGTACTAACCCTTATTTACACTAATTATTATAATCTTACCTAATTATGGAAACAATCATGATAAGATAAAAAAAATCTGACAACTAATCCTAAGAGATAAAGAAGAAATAGGGAAACTAATCCTAAAGGATAATCTGAACTATTCGAAGATGTAATAAGATATATTCATATATTCTAACACAGAAAAATCTAGGTTCCCACAAATTAATACTCTTAGGCTTTGTTTGGTATAGTTGAAATGGTGAAGAAATAGGTGGGAAATGAAAAAGTGGGGTTGTTTGGTAGAGTGGGAAAAGGTGGGAAGAAAATAAAATGGTGTGAGACCCACACCTTTTTATTTCACAGCAAAAATGGTGAGAAATGAGCAATAGTCGCAATTGGCACCTAAAACAATTGATTGTTTCAACAATAGGTTTTTTTTATAACAATCGATTTTTGACATTTTTTAATTCTCTCTTCCTTGTTTTTTCCCTATTTCTCCTAAATCTAATCTAAATATATAAATTTGTGAGCTTCGCTGCTCTAACTATAGCATGCACATACCAAAGCCAAGCCACAAAAATCCTAAATTCTTCAATCTAGTCTAGTGCCTTACTTTGCCTCGTAAAGTAACACTAAAACTTTAAGTCCTATCATAAATCCCTAGTAAGTACACATCTTAAGTCTGTCCTAGTACTCATTTGACCAACCAGGGGAGAGGAGGGAGCAGGTGCACAGGGAATATGCCACTACTAAAGCCTCAACAATAAGATGATGAAAGAAGCAAGCACTAAATCATAGGCCACAATCCATATAGGCACTAGTTATAATGAGACTTTGACCATTGGCACTCCAGCAAACATCTTTTTCCCTAATAAGATTTATTAAAAAATTTCTACAAATGAAAATAACAATCATTAGGAATATCTATTTGCCCTTCAAATTCAAACAAAGATACCATCTTAAGTCTCATTTGGAACATCAAATGGTTATTTAAAGCACCTTTCTATCAAAGAAAGTAACACATCCATCACTGACTTACCATCCAGGCAAGAATCAAGTCTAAGCAAAACATCCTTATCCAGTTAGCACTTTCACTTCCCAACATGAAAAAAGGTTTCGGGGAAACCCCCTCATCCTTTCTTCAAAATAACAAACCTAGTTACTATTTCTATTTATAGAGAACTATTCAAAAAGCATAGCTTCACTCCATCAGTGGTAAAGAACAAATGTCAAGTTATAGGAGATAAAAAAAGGGGATCCAGTTAGAAGTTAAACCACATTATGTTACGAGACAAATAGATGGCCAACTTAATTTTCCATTGTTGAAGAAATGTATTTTTTTTTCCTCCATTTCCTTATCATATAATTACCCAACTGATGACTATATGTACAAAGAGCAGTTGCAGATCAGACTTCACTAAGCTGTATTGAATTCAAATATGAATATTTCACATTTTTAAATTTTGGTCTTCCTAGCTAGACATATACCCTCACAAATAACTGAAGCAACCAAATTCAACCAGTGCTTGGGTCATAAATTATAATGAATCCATGCCAACTTCTGGGATTTGAACAAAGCTTGTTTGAATTTGTCCAACACTAATAATCTATTTATCCTATCAGAATAAATTCATCACCAGAAGTCTAAATTAACTAGCAGTGTGGTAGTCCTACCAATACTCAAGCAGCTAAAAATAATATTTTTCTCTTACACCACACAGAGGAAGACCTAATACTCCAAAGAACCTTAAATTCTGATAAAACCCATTAGGCATGTTATTCCACCTCAGATAGTGAACAGAAACTTAAAACCTATCTGCTTTACATCAAGAATCAATTTCCCACACCATGCACATGTTCCAATGTCAAATTAGTGTTGAGATTAATATTGACACACATCCCAATTACGTTCAACAGTTCAAAATCAATTCTACTCAGCCTCAAAACAAATGGGTACTTGGACATTAGCCATTGTAAATGTAATTGCTAGCAAAGGATTGGTTTATAAATGCAGAAAAAGACACATCAATAGTATCAAATCCACAAATATACATGACAAGCAGAACATATATTACTGCATCCATATCCATGATCGTGCATATATGTGTTTACCAGTTGCACATAGAAGACAGCCCCCAAGAGAATACCAAGCTTTAGTTGAATTCCTTGCAAAGAAATAATATATGTAAATAGGATTAAATGCCCTCAAGACACTGCTGTCATATTTGACAAGGTTGTATATACCAATGCCCGCAAGAGAACAAAACCATATAAGCAAAGCAGGTCCTACAGCAAGCCCCACTTTACTTGTTCCATACTTCTGTACACTGAACAAAATGACAAGGCAGGCAACAGAAATCATCACCACTTCATCTGCATAATAAAGGAAAAAGAAGAAAAATTAATCCAACTATAAAAGTGATACTAAAATTACAATATTTAGCCAAATTCGGCGACAGTCTCCACCAGAATTACCTAAACTACAGAAACCACATCCCATATTATCACATTTTGGTTGGATTGACATACACATGATAAGCATTCTACAAGCACATGACTGAATTTGCTCAATGCTTGCACCAAAGCACAGTTCAGACAACATTATATACAAAAAAAGAAGGCCTCAAAAGCTATTACTGTTATAGGAAAAGCTACAACAATTTATTCCAAAGAAGAAACATAGAAAGTCTAAGTTCTCTGGATGTGTCTGTGGATAACAACAGAAAATGCAGGTATTAAATAACAATTAGAGAAATGAGTATGTAATAGGTTAGCACAATACCTTGCTCAATTGCATCTACCCCAGTTTTCAAACCATGAACAGCTGATAGTACTGCAGAATGAAAAAGATATGAAGTAAGAATTAATATGAAGAAATAAAGAAAAGAAATGACTATTGAAAAACAACAGTGGACAGGAACACAGGCGACAGTATGTCATTACAAGTATGATATTAGTATCATCCCAAACAGTATGACAAAAAGTTATAAAATACATGACACAACAGCAGTAAGCAACCTGACATTGCTGGTGTAACAACCCCATTAGCTATCACCATGGAAGTACCAGCAAGAACTAACAATAGTAGAATCTTCTTCAGGGTCAGCGAAGTCTCTAGCCTTTCCTTAATTTTTAAAGACCTTTCAAGCTCGGGAGATGGCACCTTTAGCCTAAAGCCTGATATTTGGGCATCTGATGGCAACTGATTGGGAAGAAGACTCACCTTAGCATTTCGACAAATCAAGGAGTACAATGCAAACGTACCACCTGCAGCGGTTTTAAAACAACCATAAACTCGAGGGCAGAACATAACAGAACAGAAAAAATGCTGAAGATTATCTTTAAAATACTCAATTTAATATACCTTCCCCGTCGTCATTGGCCCAAAGAACAACAAGGACATACTTCACTAGCGGAATCAAGATTAAAGTGTACAAAACAAGCGACAACGCTCCAAGAATGTCTTCATTCCCATTAATAGGAGCCTTCCTAAACATAACACTGAAGGTATACAAAGGACTCGTTCCAACATCGCCAAACACAACACCAAGAGTTTGAAAAGCCAACAAAATTCCCCTCCCCACGCTAACATCCTGCAACAGCACACGAATTTAAAGACTCTGCCAACAGAGTCTACATCTACACGACGATGTAATTTCCACGTGACGATGAGCAATAAGAGAATGCAAATAACAGAAAACAATGTGCATCACTAACTAATCCAATAATCAAAACCGGAATCACCTCATAATCATTTCTCTGAGCGCCGGGAACCTCGAGAGCTTCGACATCGAATGAATCGATTCGCGGACCAGTGCGAACGAGTCTCTGCTCGGCATTGTCCTCGTCCTCGGAATCGAACATAGGCTGGTGGCGCAAATCGGCGGCGTCGAAGTCCTCGATCTCGGAGGGATCGTCGTCCTCCTGGAAAACCCACCGCGATTCGGTGGACTCGGGATCGTCATCGCCGCCCATCGAAGGGGTACTTTTGGTTTTAGGGTTTGCCATGAAGAATGGGAATTGATGAGAAGGAGGTGGTGGCGATTGATGTCAGAATCGGAATTGGAATAAAATGCAGTGCCAGAAAGTCTTTAATCGTCGTAACAGAACTTTTGCGGTGAAGAAACTACTGAATTCAACAACTGCAACATGCGCTGGTTGTGCGCTAGTGTTTCAGTTTATGTCTCTGTGTGGTGATGCATTGATAATTGACAAGCATGAATTGAATTTTTACGTACGAGAATCAAATCTACTGGTTAGGAATCTATTTGAAGGGCTCGAAAATATAATAATTGGATAAAGTACCCCGCTATTTTCCTTTTTGTGAATAAAAATGGGGAAAGGTTTACATTGGGGTTCATCCCATTAAACTCATGTGAAACTGACCATGTAAATCAAACTAGTTAAATTTGGTTTCTATGAATTAATTTGTTCTTTTTTAAAATGTAAATTAAATTAATTACAATATTTTAATTCTTATTTTTTAAAATTCAAACTACTTCAATAACTCGATTAATTGTTTTTTAACTTTAGAATATATATTTTAGATATTTAGAATATATACTTATTTTTTACTATTTTTAGCAAAGATTGATCACATTTTCTACGATTAATATTGTAGATTAAAAAAAATAGAACATAAACTTATTTTTGTCTTTTTTTTATTATTTTGATCTTATCTAACATTATCAAGGATTTTAATTTACTCGTGTTTAATATGTAACTTTTTTATTATATTTTGAATAAGAAAATTGATTATATAACTATAAAAAAATATTAAATAAAATAAATAATTAGTCATTAAAATATATTTTTTTCACCTTACATCAATATAAAATTAAATATCCATATAAATAGTAAATATACAGAATTTCAAATGTAATAATTTGTTTTTTATTATAATTTGATATCCTAAATCAAATAAAATGATTCTTAATTGAATTGGATTCACTAAAGAATATTTTCAAACCAAACCAATTTAATTTTATCATAAATTTGAATTACCCCAACCTATGAATACCCGTAAGATTTTAGTTAGAATGTAATTATAGTGTAAATGTCTTTTAAATTATTATTTTATTATAAATTATCATCCATATTAATATTATTAATTTTATTATAGTTATTTTAAAATTATATCTAAAATTATTTTTAATTAATTAATAATATAAAAAATTACATTTAAATTAAATGAAAAATATAATAAGAAAATCGCGTGCAAAATAAGTGAAGTCTTATTTTTTTTATTATGTTATACATGTAAAATATTTATTAATTTTATTGGTAACTAATTAACTATTTTTAGTATAATCTTTTTTTTTTCGTTTAGAAAGTTAAAACTCGAAATCCTACCCGTGGAATTTGATTCCAACTAATGTTGATAATGAAGTTCCATTTTAGAATAACATAATGTGTGTTTTTCGTTTTTTTCTTTTCTTTTCTTTGCATATTAAAAAATAAAATGAGTACTAATATTTTTTATAAAAATTTCTAATGTTTTTATAAAAAAATATTAAATGAAAAAGTAGATATATTTAATGTCTTGAAAACCTACAAAAATATCTGTTATATATAAATAGAAGAATTAATAAAAAGATTTTAAATTATTCTTAAAAAATATTCGAATGGTTTCGCGATAGGTTTTAAAATAATGATATAGCATCATAATGTTGTAAGATTAAGTTAAGTTAAATTAAATTAAAAATAATTTTAAAATATATCATTTTAAAATTATTAAAAAAATGCTATCACAATAATTTTGATTTATATAAAAGCATATTTTCACCCAAAAAAAAGCCATTTGTTGGTAAAAAAAAGTATAAAAGTATTATCTATTGAGCACATAATTAATAAAAGAGTTATGGTTATTGACTATTTTAGAATTAATATTCTATACAATCATATCATGTTTACAAACTTATAGTATAATATTTATTTTATAAAATAAAAGTAAAAACATAAGTTAGAAAAGTAAACTAATATTATTTTGAATATAAATAATTGACAAATATATTTATTAAATTACAAGAGCATCATTGCATTTTTTTCTACTTCTGCAAATATATTTATGAAATTAAAAGAGTATTTTGACTATAAATCATTAGCAAATATATTTTTGTATGCCTCAATTAACATAAGTAAATAGTAAAGCAAATATTTAAACCTCTGAATTAAAATCGGAACCATAAAAAAAATATTGATCACTAAATTAAATCATAACTCTCAAACAAAAAGTATTGATCACTAAATTAGTGGTTTAAAGGTTATAATTACTTATCAGATAGTCATAAAATTTTATGTGAAAAACACAAAATCATTTTGACATATATCATCTTTATCTATCATAAATATTTATAAAAATATATAATAATAATTGAAATGATAATAATTTTATTGATATTTTTCTTTGAAAATAATCATGTTGAAAATACAATTTGATACTAAATTTCTTTAAAGAATTGAATCTTGATTTATGAAATTATAAAAAATAATTTTTTTTAAGTAGACTCGACCCATTGATATATTACATATTATTTGAGTTTATTTTCAAAACCAGATAATCCAAAATTTATACAAATCTAGCAATTAGTTTAAAGTTTTGAAAATATTTTTTCTTAATTGTAAAAATTAAAGCAATCAAATCAACCTAGTAAATTAAGTAACATTTTTATAACTATTTTTTTTTACTTGAGTTATAAAGTACTAAAATTCCATCTCAATTATTTTAATATATTATTTATATTTAATTATTATTAATTAAATATAAAATTTGAGGATCATACATTAATAAAATAATTTTACATTATTACGTATAGTTACATCAAGGTAGGCGAACGTCCAGAGTCATGTTTCTAGAGGGTTGCCAATATACATAAAAAATTATATATAAAAATAATAAAATAAAATAAAATAAAAATAATCACCCATAATTAATTAATAATGGGTAATGTTTCTACTTTTGAACAAAAAATTGTTCATTATTTTTCAAAAAAATTTGTTCATTATTTAGGACAATGAACTTGTAACAAGTAAATCATCAATTTAGTTATTAAAATTGTAATAATCAGTCAAATTGATTACTAAAATTAATAAATAACAAATTATTTCTTGAAATTGTATTTCATCAATCAACTTGGTTCCTTAAATTGTAGTGAATAGTCAAATTGATTTGTTAAATAATTAAAATAGTAAAATAGTATATGCAATTGTAAATTATCAATCAATTTGATGATTAAAATTGTAATATTTGGTCAAATTATTTATTAAAATTAAAAATAGAAAAATTTTTAATTGTTATTTTTTTCTTATAACTTTAAAATTGTATAAATTTTTATAAATTTTTTCGAGCATTTTAACCCTATAACTTATATATTTTTGTGAATGTGTCCTCTATTTTCAAATTTTCACACATTTTGTCCCATCGAGTGCAATTAAGTCTTTAAAAAATGAAAAAAAAATGTTAGAATCAAGGTTTGAATCCTTAACTCATTTGTTTTCCACAACCACTATAGTCACTAGTTTATTTTACTTGTGTAGTTTATATATATAAATATATTACATATACAATATTACATTTGTTATTTGCATTTTACCTTCTTGAAGTACATATTTATATTTATTTATAAAAAAATATAAAAAGTTAAGATGATGTTTTATTTTTTAAATATTTTTTATTTTTATTATATATGTTTATTAAATCATATAAAATTATTTACTAGTTAAATTGTATAATATCTTATAAATTTATTTATTAAATATTTTTGCTCAGTGAGAAGGTTAGCTCGCTCAATGAATCCTACCCTCGAGTAATTGTACCACTCAAACATTCTCATATACTCAGCAAGAATCTCGTCTCGCTCAACGAATAAAGTCATAAAAGCTTAATTCCTAAAACCCCTGCACCCTCACTTAGTGAGAGCATTTCCTCGCTCAGTTAGAGAAGGCACAAAGAGCATCCTCCATTTTTCTCCCTTATTAACTTACTGAGTGGGGTTACTTGCTTAGCATGTGAAGCCACAAAGACTTCACATTTGGCATTATACTTATCTCTCTCAATGAAGGTATTCGTTCACCTGGGGATAAAAGTTATAAATAATCTCTTACACTCTTGCTCAACCAACACTATACACTATGCTCGCTCAACAAATCCATGCATTTATGGGTTCTCAAGATCTTAAGTATACTCACCCAACAAACACTAAGTTCATGGTTTTGCCTAGTGAGTAAGGTACTCACTCAACGGGTCTTCATCGTATTCTCATTTTCAAAAGTATTAGCGTAACAAAAAAGGGTCATTTCTTGCGAAATCTCATGTTTTCCCATAAAATCTAGCCAAAAAGCAAAGGCGTTTAGTGAGAATCTTTTCTCACTCAATGAATCTTCATACAAAACTCATAAAAAAAGGGATTCACCTAGCGAACCAAAGGCTCACTCCACAAAACCAAAAACAGCAATAGGAAAACTCAAGGAATTCATCAAAAACCCAATCATATCAACATGCAATCATTTAAAATAGCTTTAGATCATCACAGACAATATTTAAACATCAAAATTACAATAGAATCAACATGCAACCATGAATTCATCATCAACTCAATATTCTCTTAAAAGCTCAGACAACCAAATATGACTAACAATCTTAGAATAGATTTCACCCATTTATTCATAAGCATGTTAATAACTTAATTTCAACATAGTAACAACTAGGCACGAAATTGAACCTGAACTTGTGGATTATCGTCCGACTTCGCCCCAACTTTGATAGGAAAACCCCGCTTTGACCAAGACAGGGTCGAGTTTTCCTAACTCAAGAAATCAAGGTCAGGTACAAGTACATGTATGTGGATATAACTACTGATCCCGTCTTTGTCCCCAAACCTACCATGTTGTATATTATATATATATAATTTTTAATTATAGAATTCTATATATTCTATATAATTATTTTTATAAATTATTTTTTATAACTATTAAAATATAAATAAACTATTGTAGTAGTTAATAATTAAATAACAAGGATAAAATTATACATTTTACTACAATATAAATTTTATTAAATAAATTGTAATTTCTTTGTTATTTATTATTTTTATATATTATTTAAAATAAAATATAATTATTAACTTAATATATTATTTATTTAAAAATATATAAGTAAAATAAATAGAAAACATATAATGAGTTTCTTGTCGATTTTTCCAAACCCAAAAAAACTTAATGAAGTTGGGGTTGAGATTGAGTTTCATTTTTTCAGCATCGTCTTTTTTAAACCTGACCCCACTTTTTGCAGGGACGGTAAAGCCAAATCGTCCCCACCTCGTTGCCAAGCCTAATAATAAGATGCAAACAATAAAAAATACTAAGAAACATCTTTTCATGCTTATTGAAGACAAGTGGGGTGGGAAGGAGTATAAACTTCGTCAACAGGGCAGCTTGATCTTGACTTGTGGAAGAGATGATGAAATTCATAAGAGGGTGAGGAGTGTTTATGGTTTCCAAAAGGTTAGGGGTTGCCAATGTTTAGAACTTATAGGGTTGGAGGGAGCTAGCTCTTATCCAAGGGGTTATAAGGGTTTCTTTACCCAATGGACTATAGAGTTTGACTACCTATTGGTCCATTATGGTTTTGGGGGTTCTTTTACCCATTGGTTAGAAAAGAGTAGCAACCCAGGTGATGGCTTAGGGTTTCAAGATTTTTTTGAAGCTTCGATTGTCTATCAAAACACGTGTTATCATACTAAAAAATATGCTTATAACAATGATTAAGGATATTATATATCAACTTGAGGTGACAACTCAACTTGAGTAATCACATTCAAAGAAAACTCACCTCAATAAGTGTGATTTTAGTTGTTTCTGCTATTTCTTGATACTTTTTAAAAAAATTGTACAAAACAATATTTTCTTAATTCATTTTTTAGCAAAAATTAAATTAAATTATCCCGTAATTACTTAATTACTTAATCACTTTAATTAAACAAGTAGTGTTACAAAAATTAAGACACAAACAATGATAGTGACGATTGAGATATTTGAAGATATTTAATTATTTTCCCTTTTTTTGTGAGAATTTAATTATTCTCATAATGCATATACAACCTATAAAATAATATTAATTATTCAAATTGTTGTTGCATTTGTTGGAAAAAATTTTAAAATTTGAAATTGTTAAAATCTTATTTGCGATTTACTATCTTAAGGATCTACTATGTCATAAGATAAATAAAATAGTCTTGTATTAATTTTTATCAAAAATAAATTTTTTAAGAATTTTGATTATGAACAAATTATTAATGGTTTTGCGACAAAAAATTTACAAGAAAGACAATATTCAAATGATTATTTGAAAACATTGTTTTCTCGATTCATCTAAGACACTGAAAATTTGAAAGACGATCTTGTTCCACTTAAGCAATAGTTCAATAAAAAATTAAATAGAATGGAGTATAACATGAAGAAACTTCTAATATTTTGAAAACTATATAAAACATGAAAGTTGTATCTACATCACGTATACTAGATAATGTATAAGTAGATGAACAACGACTATTGTTGTTTGGTTTGACATTATTTTTAAATGACTTTTGAATAATGATTTTGATTTACACATGAAAGTAGATGTCATTGGTTCTAACCTTGATTAAAACACTAATATTTTGCGGTCATAACATATTTTTGGTTTGTCACATTTTCTCAACCTTTCTCTCATTTTAAAAATTTGATCCATCATGTCCTACGATAAGAAAGACACTAAACTATGATAAGATATTTTAAATAATACAAAATAAGTCTAGTTTTATTTATTCTTTAACTCATGAAAAGGGTTGGTATAATATTATATTTGAATAAAAATGTAATATTAATAAATATTTATGATTTTATTTTTATAATTATTATATATTGTAAAGATAAGTTGTTATTTAAATCATGTTGATTTAGACCGTGTATACAATATATAATATATATGAATCCTCGTAAGTTATTAATTTTTAAAAGTTATGTTTATATAAATTAAAATAACAGTAAAATTTTCTTTGTTACCATGGTATAGAATTTTCACTATATTTATAATTATAAAATTATTTGAGTATATATTGACACCCACAGTTATGTTTAGATACTTTTGTAAGTATATATATATATATTAAATTTAATAAAATAACACATCAGTACAATTTATAATAATATATAAAATTTGAGCATTTGTTAATTAATATATGTGTTCTACACGGACTATTACATTAATATTACAATAAAGAAAGTTAAATATATGATTTTTTTATTTACCACAAGTTTTGTTTAGAAACAATCTTATTTTTAGTAGAATCATTATCGGTGACAATTTATTTTTGCATATTTAAAAAATATAATTTTATATCTTAAACAATTTTTAATTTAATATTTTGATATATGTATTAACTAACAGTTAATAATATATAATAATTATTGAATTGTGATTTTATATTGATGTAATCTTCCGGTTCTACCTTTGTAAGTATGTATTTAAAAATGGTGTTTCCAGCGAAGAATTTTTTTGAAAAAAAGTTAACACTCAAGCAACATTGTTTTTTGTGTTAAACTTTTTTATTCTTATAATATAGAACTACTTTTGTTTCAATTTTCTTATTTTTTGTATTTTGATTTCAAAAAAATGTTTTATTTTAATATCTATCTATCTATCTATTATTATTATTATTATTATTATTATTATTATTATTATTATTATTATTATTATTATTATTATTATTATTATTATTATTATTATTATTATTATTATTATTATTATTATTTTAATATGTATAAAATTATAAACATTTAATATCGATCTTTTTATATTAAAAGATTTTCACATGCCTCTTTTACTCTAGAAAATTTTATTTTAGTTAACATTATACCAAAATTTTAATATTTATTAATTATAATCTTGACTATGACTAAAAAGTTATTTATTAATATAAAACAATTTTAAAATTTTAAATTTAATAATTAATTTTGAATTTAATTTTAAATACGCAATTACCTTAAATATTAATTTTATTTCTATCATAATTTTATCGGATTATGCTCAATAAAAAAATGCGTTGTAATATATATATATATAAAAGTTGTGTTATTTTTAAATGTGAAAAAAAAAATTGCATGTGGAAGATAAATAGAGGCGGAGGCAGAGGTAGTGTTCAAGAAAGTTCTGCGGCCAACGCTTGACACCACAAACCCAAACCCTAGCTAGCCCTTAATCCCTATTCGCTATTTCTCTTATCTTCTTCTCCCCCCCTCTCTCTCTCTGCAAAACAAATATGTCTCACTTTGGACGGTCGGGTCCCCCAGACATTTCCGACACTTACTCTCTTCTCGTTCTCAACATCACCTTCCGTAAGTTTTCTCTCTCTCTCTCTCTCTCTTACAGTTCAATTGTTCTGCTAAACCCTTAATCTGACGTTGGATCTTCTTTTGTTTAGGTACCACCGCCGACGACCTATTCCCTCTCTTCGATAAGTATGGGAAGGTCGTTGACATCTTCATCCCCAAAGATCGAAGGTACTTTCAATTTTCAATTTCAATTCCTTTCTCTCCCTTTATTCATACATTATTTATTCATTCATTCTGCATTTTTAATTTTCTCGTGAAGAACCGGTGAGTCGAGGGGTTTTGCGTTTGTGCGCTACAAGTATGCTGATGAGGCTCAAAAGGCCGTTGATAGGCTCGACGGTATGCTTATTATTATTCATCTCATTGCTCTTTATTTCGTTTGATTAAATGTTTTCATTTGAATAAAGTTTTTTTTAACTCTTCAGGGAGAATGGTTGATGGTCGTGAAATAACGGTCCAGTTTGCGAAATATGGGCCTAATGCTGAGAGGATGTAAGTTCCTCACTTGTCTTGGGTTATTTGTTTATTTTTGTTGTAATTGTTGCCCTGTCGAATTTTGACCTTCAATTTGTTTACTCTATTTAACTGCTTTTGCTTGAGGAGATTTTTGTTTTGCTGTTTTGAGAATGGAAATTATTTTATAGAATTGTTGCACAAACCCTTTTTCTGTTTGGAAGTTTTTGCCATTCTTCGGCACTCTCTTTGGAGACATTCACATCATGATAGCTTAATTTACTAATCTATTCTACTGTTACGTTTGGGATTAACCATCCCAGTGGTGGTGTTGGTGGGTGTGAGAATGGGATGTCTGGAGAAGAAAAGAATTGGTGTGGTTTGAGATGAGAGCTGCCAAGAATTGAAGAAAACAACACCATCTAAATTGTATTTTCAATTAAAAAAATAATCAGTTTAAGAAAAGCACCCAAACAGACTCGTGTTTTGATTTTTTATAGCAAAAGAAGTTTTGAAGAGCAATAATCAGGCTGGCCATTTGTTTCAATATAATAACTTCCTACATTTTCTTGCTTGATGACCTATGTTTCTCATGGATTCTTGTGCATTTGTCCACTGCCAGTGCTTAGTTAAGTTTTTCATTTTGCAGTCACAAAGGAAGGATTATTGAAACAGCCCAAAGATCAAGGAGGTCAAGGAGCCGCAGTCCCAGGAGAAGGTTTGCTGTTTCTAATTTCCTTTCTGCTTCTAGAGTGTTGGGATTTTAGTGTCTTGAGAACTTTTGAACTACCATTGTAGATCTAACTTTTCTTGTTGATACAAGTTGGACAAGTACCTTTTTGCTTGATGTTTCAGTTACATGTGATTTCTTAGCTTTTGTTTTTATGTTGTGATGGATGTCCACATTTTATAGCTAAAACCATCTTTTGGATTCTTCATTCTGGACATTGAATGCTATTTGTGGCAAACAAGCTCTGTTCAATGCAATCTAATTCTGGACTTCAATGAGATGTTAGCTTACTTTTCAATTTCAGCTCATTAACTTGTCTAATTGGGAGAATCTTGTACAGCATAAGATAAACTTGGTCGCTTCAGTGTTGGACCATGCTTATAGTAGATTTCAACCAATTCCTATAATCTTATTTTTAAGTGAACATATATTTTTTGTTGATTAGCCTTGGTGAATGCCCCCCCTCCCCCCACTTATCATTTCTGCCATTGGAAAGACTAGTTAGCATAAAATTATTTTGTGGCCGATGTTTTCTAGAGAATAGTGTTTGGATTACCATGTTACAGCTTTTTTTAGTTTTGAGGAAAAAGCTATTATTCCCAAAAACAATTGATTATTAAACATGCCATTTATCTGATCATTTTGAAAATTTCTTTTGGTAATTAAAATGGATTTTTGATAGCCAATGTTTGGCCATTCATTTTTCAATTGACTTTACTGGAGAAATGTGTTGATTAATGTCATTATTTACAGGTCTCGTGATGATTACAAAGACCGGGATTATAGGAAGAGAAGTCGAAGCAGAAGCTATGATAGGTATGAACGTGACAGGCATCGTGGGGGTGGGAGAGACAAAGACTATCGTCGCAGAAGCAGGAGCCGTAGTACCAGTCTTGATTACAAGGGTCGTGGGAGGGGACGCTATGATGATGAGCGTCGTAGTAGAAGCCGGAGCAGATCAGTTGATAGGTCTTAATCCGTTGATATTTAGTTCTTTCAACTGTGTTTTTTTTTTCCATTATTATTATTTGACTCTTCCATTGTTATTTTCTACAGCCGGTCCCCTGTGCGACGCAGTCCTAGTCCTCGAAGGAGTCCTTCCCCTCAGAGAAGTCCTTCCCCTCAAAGGAGTGCTTCCCCTAGGAAAAGTCCACGGGGTGAAAGTCCTGCAAATCGTAGCCGTGATGGACGGTCTCCTACCCCTCGCAGTGTCTCACCACGCGGTCGCCCTGATGCTTCGCGAAGCCCTTCCCCTCGAAATTCAAATGGTGATGTAAGTAATGTTTGTCTTAAACAATGCAGTAATAAATTTGGCAACTTTGTAGTCAACAAAGTTTTTTTCTACCCATTGTGACTTTTCAACTTTGTTCTCTCTTGCAGGAATAAGCTGGGTTTTTCGGGAAAAATTCTGGAGATGCTGGACTATTGCACCTGTAGCCGTTTTGCTATTGTTGGATCTTTTAGTCTATGTGAATGGTCTTATCAGAGTCATTGACGGATTTTATGATCTAAGTGCTGTTTGGTAGGATCAGACTTCCTTGATGTTTGAATGTTTCTATATATTTGGACTTGCTATGTCGTCTACTTCAGTGTTTGGTAACTATTAGACCTTGCAGTTGATAGGTTAACATTTCAGTTTGAGGGATTTTTCCCTTTTGTTTTCATTCTACTGTTTGCATTTTTCGCTCTCCATTTCTCCATTTTCATTTTCCACTCTATAAGAAGGAATAGCTGTGATCTAGTCAAAGCTCAGTTAATTTATGTTGAACAACTTATTGGGTTTTATAGTTATGATCGGGAAAAGTGATGGGGGCCTGATAGGCGCATGTTGACATTGTCGCTGTTGATGCTGTTTCTATGTCATTGATGATTGGTCGTGAATTTGATGCTGGTTGCAAGAGTATGCTGGTTTTAGGACTGTGATGTGATTGTTTTACCAGTGTGCTGGTTAGACAGACAATTAGTTGACTGGTTTTTTCCTGAATGATCTGATCATTGGTAAGCTTTTTTGGTTTACTTTCATGTTTCTTCTGAGATCCCTCATAACCACTGAGAATTCTGATCTTTGATCTGGTAACCGTGTTTGGTCTTCATTGGAAAAAAGTGTCCTGAAAGGGATTCTTGATGCTGTGACGAACACAAGTTGAGCGTATTTTGACATGTAGCTGATGCCTCATAGGAGTTGGACCTGTCATTTGTTGATTCAGATGCAGATACTAAACATAAAACTGTGGGTACTAAATATGAACTTTAATGTGCTGGTGTATTATTTCAAATCACAGTGAAGGGGACAATGGTAACACATTCATGGTTACTTCTTTAATGAATAATTTTTAACATTGACTTTCAAGATTATAACATCTGCTACTTAATGTAGTGAGATACGTTTGTTGTGGCACACTGCTCCATGATACTGTAGCTGTGAGGTGGTAGCTGATGCATCTTTTGTATGAAATGCATGTGTTCGTGAATAATTTGAAGCACTAACCAATTACTGTAGCTGACTGTTGATGCCCTTTTTGCTGGGGTCGGGTTGGCAATGGTATTAGCGGTTGGTACTGATGATGGCTGTCAAGCTGTGCTGCTGGTTTCTGTTGATTCCAAAGCCGCCTGACAGAATTCTTTTTCACTATTAAACTGGTGATTCTTTTTTGTAGTCTCAATTTCAGATATTCATTCATTCTTATGGCATAAAGATTTATCTCTTAATCGCTTGTCTTCTGTTGCTTTGACATTGTGATCACTATTGCAACATTGTGTTGTGGTTACTGTTTTGCAACTGAAATACCAACCAATGTGTTTTAGTGACGGGTTTCTCTTCAATTTATAAGTTTCCTTAGGTTGCTGAACATTTCATTTCCATTTTTACATTTGTTGGCCATTTCTTCTTTGAGTGGTTGGCTGCCCAAGCTTGTGTAACTAATAAATTTATACACTTGGGATTTTGCTATAGTATTCTGGATTTTAGTCTTGAGCATATTTAAATTTCTTTAAGCTAATTTTGCCGCCGGAGTCTTGTGTTATTGGTATAGGGGTCATGTGATTGTATTGATTATTTTGGTAGATTTGTTGATAACCTCAGCACACGGCGAATGCGAAGTGCTGTTATCTTTTCTTCAGTGGAGAAAATTAATGGGTCAAGGGTTTTGAAGGACAGTGGGGAAGCTATATAAAATTTTGTATGAAATTTTAGCGGTGTGAAAATACCCAGTATCAATCTGTTTTACGATCTGGTGTAGTATTGGATTTTCTTATATATTGCTTTGCTTATGCGATTTTAGAGAATGGTGGCTGAATAGGAAATAGGGTAATGAGATATTAAACTTTGGATGTATTAGGCAATTCGGAAATAGCAGTGATGGTATAAATTTTGGTGTAACATCTATTTCCTATTGAACCTAAAAAAATACACCCAATCTTGAACATTTTTCAGCATAATTGTTAAAAGTTAAATATGCAAGAATGGGATAATATCTGAACAAACCATGTAACATGTATGAGATTAAATTTTATAGGAATAATACCTCCATGGAAACAGCTGAAAGGAAATGATGCCACAGAATGATGATTTGGAGAGGGAAGACAGGGCAGGAGTGAAGGTTAAAGTGACAGAATGATTTGAAAATAATTGGAGTGAGCGTTACTGAATGAGTCGGAGACATGTAAGGTTATATATGTGTTAAACCCAAGACAAGATCAACTAAAGTTAGAAGAAACATTAAGTGGGGAGTGGGAATGTCTTCTGGGTTTTGAGTCTGCTGGATGTTTAAACTACTAGTATAAGGCAAAACCATAAGCTTTTTCAGGGACAGAAGCACATTAAACTTTAGAATATGCGACACACAAGCCTCGATGTTTTGGATCCACGCAAAGCAATGAGTGTAAGAGAATTTGAAATGATTGGCTTTGACAGGTCCAACACGGCTTTTCTTTTTTCTTCTTTTGACCGATGTTTTACTCAGATAGAGAGGAAACGAGAAAAGGAGAACAATCAAGGAACTCTTGGATTCGATGACAGGTGCATTCAGCATGTTGAACATCTGGCACATACCTTGTATCTCGAATCTGTCCAAACCATATTAAATTATTTATTTTGAGTTAGTTATTTTCATAAATTTTTCTAGACACTTAGACGATCTCAATTTTAATGAAAAATTCACTAAAGTTATTATTGAATTTATTAGATATAAAAATATTTTTTTTATTGTTAATAACTTATAAGACATTTGCTTATGCAAATGTTTTTATATAAGAATTCAAATTTTTTGTTTCAATAGTTAAAAATTTATATAATCTTTAAAAACTCGTAAAAACTAAGTTAAACAACTTTGTTGGAAATGCTTTTATACAAAAACTCCTAAAAACTAAGTTAAACAACTTCCTTGAAATGCTTTTATACAAGTGATTATGTTATAAGATTAATTTTAAACAAATTCTTTCAAATAGGGCTTAGTCATTTGCCAGTTATTGGAAATTTTATATATTTTTTCTTCTTAGATTTAATGTTAACGTAATTTTAATGTCATTATTATTTATCCCGAGTCATATTTAACTATTTACGATGGTTATGTTGTTTTATCATTTTGATGGATATAAATGATGTGAAGATCAGTAATGTAAGAGCGAGAATTTGCCATTCAGCGAAAAACAAAAAAGTGGACAATAAAATGCTTACTCTGCAATATGTGCAGGCATGGTATTTGAATAAAGTGCATTAATTCTTTTCTTGTTATCTGACATATGGTATTTTATTTGCTTCACATCTAGCAAAGAAAAAAGGAAGTACAGATCAGAAAAGAAAAAGTGAATAGAAACGTCTATTACGTAGACATTGAGAATGACAACCGGAAACAGACCAAGCAGCAAGTTTGATATAATAATGTACTTGCTCACCCTACCAGGTAAATTTACATGTTATTTAGATTTTTTTAGACATTATGAAAATTATTTTACGTAATATAAAATTTTAAATTGTGAAAATTAATTTTCATAATGCATAAATTTATCTTACAGAAATTAATTTTTATAATATATAAAAATTATATTACGAAAATTAATTTTTGTAATATCTGAAAAAACATACAGGTGTGAAGGTGAGAGGAAAAATGAATATTTTAAAAATCTATAAAAAAGTGGAAATATAAAAAGTGAAAAGGGAGGCGTGAATAACAATTACCATAAAGGGTAAATGCTACAGATGCATCACTAGAGGTAGAGGTTAACACATGGACTTGAATCCGCATTTAACCAGCACATCATGCGAGTTATGATTAACTAAAATGTGATAAATTTAAACGGGTTAATATTCTTGTTTGACTAATGACCAATTCAACTGTAACCATGAGCAGGAATAATGTTAAAAAAACATACCACAAATCACCTAGTGGTTGATTCATCTACTGAACATCAATAACAGTAACAAATATAGTATGAATTTATTATTATCATGCTGCTTACGAGTTTAATATGCGGTAAAAAAAGTTATGAATAAAGAAAAATACTATTTGGTAAGAAACCATTTTTCGTGAAATTGTGCGAAGCGATAATTTTTTTCAAAATTCATTTATATATTTTTAATTAATATTTATTAAAAAAAACATTGGTCTTTTTGGTTCGAAACCATTTTTTGTGTAATTATACGAAGCGAGAAATTTTCTCAAAATTCATTTATATATTTTTAATTAATTATTTAAAAAAAAAACATTGGTCTACCTTAGTGATTCGTGCGCTTAAAGCATGTGCTAACTGAAGAGAGTTGGTTTAGTAGTTACCATATTAGTGTGAGTTGAAGAAGGATGCCATTTTAGAAGGCAGTTGTACCCCTATATTTTAGGTTCTTATAAGAAAATTCTATTTTCATACTTGTTTTATGATATCGTAAACAGATTCTTAAAACAACTTGTATTAAGGTTACGACAAGAAAAGGGGGAGCAGAACACCTGTAGATATAAGGGGTATACGATTAGTTGGAATACTAATGTTAAAATGAGTTTTCAAAATGCACAATTTATTTTATGTTATACTTCTTTTAATTCAGTTTGTCCTTCAAGGGCATGACTCATTCAGGAATTATTTGCAGTTGCATGCAGAAAGACTAGAGATCTCAAAATTTAGTTGGATATGTCTCTGTTACACTAAAATATCTTTCACTGAACATTGTGATTGGTCATGATTTCTATGCGAATGAGAAGGAAAATGAATACAAACTAGTGTATATGTCTATTTATCTATCACCCCACAGTGGACAGAAGATATTAAAGCCTCCAAAAAGAAAAGAATATATCAAATTTGGTGTGGGGATGAGAAAAACTAGAAGAAGTTGAAGGGGTTGAATCTCAAGCTGGCATAATTGGCACTGACATAAGCATTAAGCAACTCGTTCTGAGCAGACCAGAAGTCAGCCTTAAGACCCCCTCTCCTAACTGCTTTTAGGATTTTGTTCTTGTGTGTATATCCACTCACCACTACCTTCTGGCAATTAGTATCCACTTCCACCTTCTCTATTCCTGCATGTGGATAACCACACATTAATAAAACTCACAATTATTGTGACACTAATTAGCAAAATCTGTTTCAATTTAACGAACCTTTTAATTTTGATAGGCATTTCCTTAGTCTTTTCTCATGTATACAAACCATCTCCACTTTTAACTCAACAACCTGCAAAGCAAAACAGTGATTGAATATTATTCAACAGAATTGTCTGCATTCGGTGTGTTTTAATTGCATACAGGAGACTAATATTATCTCCCAATTATCAGGCCATGTGACACTCTTTTAGTTCATTTGGCAATCATTTTGTTGATAGAGCATGCATGTTTTCATTTAGTAATTAATAAACAACATCCTCTATCATACATTTTTTTTTTCCTAAAATCAAAGTAAGAGACTAATATATAGAGATACTTAGATTTATCTAAAGACTTATTTCTTTTTGGAAATGTTATTTTATACACTCAAACTTAACGATAAATTTTTAATCACATATTTAAGAGATATGATTATCTATCAATCATAATCATTTCAGTGTTAGTTCTTTTACTTTACTTCTATTAAACATAAAATACACCAAATCTTGTACATTTTCCAGCAAAATTGTTAAAGGCCAAATATGCAAGAATGGGGTAATATCAGAACAAACCATGTAACATTTATGAGATTAAAATTTACAGGAATAATACCTCCATGGAAACAGCTGAAAGAAATGATGCCACAGAATGATGATTTGAAGAGGGACGACAGGGCAGGAGTGAAGGATAAAGTGAGACAGAATGATTTGAAAACAGTTGAAGTGAACGTTAATCAGTGAGACAGAAACATACAAGGTTATATATATGTGTTAAACCAAAGACAAGATCAACTAAAGTTAGAAGAAACATTAAGTGGGGAGTGTCTTGGGTTTGAATAAAGTGCATTAATTCTTTTCTTGTTATCTGACATATGGTATTTTATTTGCTTCACATTTAACAAGGAAAAAAGGAAGTACAGAAAAGAAAAAGAGAATAGAAACGTCCATTATGTAGTCAATGAGAATGACAACTAGAAACAGACCAAGCAGCAAGTTTGGTATAATAATATACTTTTGATTAGCCCTAAGTGTTGATGCTCGGCGGTATACGAGGTTTCTCTCATACAACTTTGGATTGAGGTCCTGTTTCACCTATTTCAAGAGAAATATTTATGTAACAAAATAAAATTTTAACATACCCAAATAAATACAAGGTTACAAACCGTCCGCTGATAAAGTCATGCAGCTAATTTCCAACTCTAAAGGATCCTGGCCCCATAACTTCGTTGTAATGCTTCCAATGTCTATCTTAAGATTCTCTTTTGCTCAATACTATTTCTACTTGCTGGTCTTAGTCAAGGAAGCTTATTTAGCAAGGATGCAAGAGTCCTGCACAAAGTTAAATTAATTTTAGTTTACTGTCTTTACTCTTTTTTTTTTTTTATATATATATTTCAAACACTTAATACAAAGAAATATTAACAATATTATCGCTCTCTCTCTTTTTTTTAGAAACAATATTATCTCTAATGTATTTGTTTACACATTATACATTATTAACTAAAATTTATTACAATTTACAAAATTACTAATAAAATTCATTAAATAAAGTGAAACTCATGTTCTTGTTAAGAAAAAATGTGCTTTTATTCTTTTAATATATCAATTTTTTCTGTAATTCTTTTTTACCATGTTATAGATAGGTACCTTGTGCGGATGACTCATTTTCGTTAGACTGACTAATTATTTTTAGCAGTCTTTATTTCCAATCACCCGTTTTCTAACATTTTGCTATATCCTTTTTTATAATTTCATTTAATAGTTTATTTTACATTATTAAAAAAGTTCAACTATAATAACAATTATTTAAGAATTCAAAATCTCAATACTATATGATAATATTATTAAATAATAGTTTAAAAATAAATTCGGAATGAACCAATATCAGTTTTTTAAATAGTTTGTCCCAATAGGGAATCCATCGGCTTCTTGTAGGGTCAATAATCTTACAGGATTTCATATCACGATTATAAAAGGAGGAACAAGGGAAGTTCACGCACACAATAGCTAGAATTTCTAGGAGAATGAGAGCCCGGAGAAACTGAGATTTGAGGATAGCCTGCACACGTAGAGTTTAAAGCAGAACGTAGAGGAGTGATGTATACCAACAAAAAAAATAAATAGCAAACAGTGAGATACATATAAATAAATAGAAAGGAGGGTTAGAGATCACTGTATTTTTTAACTGCTACACACCACAGCCACAGCTAGCTGACATTAAAGGTAATATAGGGACTGTTTTTATCTTGTGAATTTCATGAATTGTTCAGTTCATCTGCAACTGCGTGCTTATACGCATTGAGTTTTGAGTGAACTATCAATTAGCCCAAAATTCATCAAACATTACCATATAACGTAGAAAACATTACTAAACCCCCTGCACAAAGCGCTTGCACTTAAATGCAAAGACTTATTTTGAGACTTCAAAACATGCACGCTCCATTCATTATTACATTTTCCAATAAGCACATACAAACCCTTCCAGTGTTGTCCCAACTAGAAAAATAAAGGATAAGAGAGGTGGACAAATTGATGAAAATATTAAGAAGATAGCCTTTGAGTCGCACGAAATAAAACACACAAATGCAAAGACATTAGAGAGAAATATAAAAACTTGGCAAGGAATTTGGGTTACACTCGTACAAATATTTGGAAAAACTCATAAAAACAGCTTCTGATACAAGTGGTTTCACAAAAAGCACCGATTCAACGAGGGCTTAATTAAAATCTCACTCCAATTGTGAAGAAGCTATATATCCTGATGTTCTGAAATCCAAAGCAAAATGATCGATGATAACTTACGACAGCCACATGTAATGAATGTATTCCTCCGTTTCATGTCATGACAAACCGTTCAACACCGGCAAATTGCAATCCAGATAAATTAGTATTTAATCAAGTCAAAGAGAATTAATATCCATATAAAAACATCATTTATTACAGTATTAAGAATCTATGATTCACTTACTAATATATAAATATATAAATCAATTTACAAAGTAAAGAAAGGGGAGCTAGTTAGGGTATTGAGCAGGATTAGAAGAAAGGGTTTCACTGAGACGTAGAGAGCGATTCCTTTCCTCCAAGCGTTCGAATAATAGCTTCGAGAAGTTTGATGTCCTCGTCGCGTTTCTCGATTTCCTCTTGCTTCGCTCGCAGCTCTTCCATGTGCAGCTTAAACACCTCTGTAAAAACAAATCAGAAACGATTAGCTTGGCCGATGGCAGATCAGAACCGTTCGGAACTTCAATTGAAAAAGGAAATGCAATGAAAGCGAGGAGGATGATACTTGTGGTGTTCTCGAGTTCGGCGGTGAGCTGATGAGCGCGCGATTCGGCGGCTTTCTGAGCGGCCTCGGCCTGTCGCTTCTCGGAGCGAGCGCGAGCGGCGGCGGTGATAGCGGCGTCGACCTCTCGCTCTAAGGTCTCGACTCGCTGCTGGAGAAGCTTGATGGAGCGGGCTTGGTCGGCGGCGAGGGAGGCTTTGGAGAAGGTGTCGTCATCCACGAAGACGGCTTTCGTGAGGAGAAGCTTCTGGAGAGATTCCAGATTAGAAGCCATCTCCGTCAGATTCGTCATCGCTCCGCTCCATCGCTCTCCTTTCTCGTTCTCCCCCATCATCTCTCCGCCCAACATCAACCCCGCAACTGCACTTTTACTCTTTAATTAACCTCGTGCCTCAATTCTTTTTTTATTTTTAAAATTGGATAATAAAATAATCTCTATGTATAATAATATAGTGATTTTATGAAAGATGGAACAAAATTAAGTATCCTTCAAACATTCTATTAATAGACATATTTTTATATTAAATACTCGTTTTGTTCTTGCAAATGGTTTTAAATAAAATCTTGAAATATATATGTGCAGATGGTAATTTGCGTCTTTGATTAGTCAATAACTTGATTTTGACTAAAACTAAGTATGCACATGATTTAGTTTGGATAGTGTTTTACAAAAGTGATTTTAACAAAAATAAATCTTATTTTAACGATTTTAATCGAAATCATCTTTCGATTATAATTACAAAAAAGGACACGACTTTTTTAATATTTTCCTTTTATTTTATTTTTTAACTTTTAAATTATAATAAAGTAATATTATATTTTTGGAAGAACAAAACTTTTGGTGATAGTAGGTTTAATTAAGTTTTATAGTTCCTACAAAACTTGCAAATTTTACATTTCATCCCTCATTTCTCTTTACTAAATGATTTGTAGTTTTTTCTCATTTGGTCCATTAAAATATTATAGATTTTTCTTTTGATTCCACTAAATATCGTAAGCTTCACATTTAATCCTTTTAAATATTTTGAGTTTCCCATTCAATTTGTTTAGAAGGACCAATAAGGAACTTGTGATATTTAATGAGATCGAATGAAAAAAATACAAAAATAAATAAAGGGTCTCTCTAGTAAAAAAAAAAAAAATCGTAAGAATCTGATATAGATAAAAGTAAGATACCAAACAAAAAAAAAGTCATAAATTTTTTGAGGACAAAAAAACTTTGAGTCTTAATAATTTTATGAAATGTGCTTGTACCATCCTAATTTTATTACACATTTTGTTATTATTACCTAAAATTTATTAAAACTTATAAAATCATGAAAAAGATTTATTAAAGGTGAAGTAGAATTAAAAATATATATAATTTTTAATAAATTTCAATTAATAATAAAGAATGTATTCAAAACAGTATCAAATAATATATTATTAGTATTTATTTAATTTTATTAGTTCCTTCAAGAAGCTTATTTTGACACCATATGAATAAAAACATGATAATGTTTTCATCCACCTGACAATTGGGAGTACTACTTGTAGAATGACTTAAGTTACGGTGTTAAAGTTGCTCAAACTATGCACACTAGATAAGAGCCCGTGCCTTGACGACGTATAAAACCGGTTTATAGATATGTTAGATTTGCTTGCAAGCAACAAGATATGTACAGTTCTGACTTATTATGTACCCCAATAACCTTTAATTTCTTGTAAATAAATGAGATGGCTATATGAACTCCATCTCAGTGAACTTAACATGTAAATATGAGCAATTGAAAAAATATTATTAAAATTTGAATTTCATCAACTTTCCTCTGAAAAATAGAGAAAATTCATTTTTATTACAAAATAATAGGTTCATTTTTTTATTTCTGTCGATGAACACCAGTGCAGCAACATTCCTTACACAATTGCTGAATTGATCATTATTCTCATGATAAATAAGGATAAGATGAAATCAAATAACAATGCCGAGACTGAATTGGTTGCCTTGTTCGCAAAAAGAATTCCATATGATCAGTTACAAGCTGCAGTGATCACACAGATCCGCGCATATTGAGATAGTATTAGTTGGTATAAAAAATTACCACATATAATCATAATTTTGTTTTTCAATTCCTCAACCCAAAATTTTGATCTCCAGTTTTCCTTTTTATCTTTCACCCAGTGGGTTGAGTTAAATTAATCATTAATACGGCATTTGAAAATAAGGATTAGTTGACAAGTTTTGAAGTAGAGGTTCTTAGTTTCTTACAACCAAACCGGTTTTGAACTGGTTTACCGGTTTTAAAATCCAAACCGGTCCTGAACTGGTTATAAAATCCAAACCGGTTCTGAACTGGTTTTTAAAACCATACCAGTTTCAAACCAGTTTTAAAAACCAAACCCGTTTCAAAAACTGAACCTGTTTCATTGATTAATTCTGAACCAATTCTGATCCAAACCGGTTTTAAAAACCAAACCAGTTTCGAACCGGTTTTTAAAATCGAACCTGTTTTAAAAACTGAACCTGTTTCATAGATTAATTGATTTTTTTTTTATTAAACTCACTAAAGACCAATCAGCTGCAAAAGGCCAAAAGCAATTTGACAGTTAAATGAAATGTAGATTCATTCCAAGAGTAACCATACATATGCCTGACATACACACATATTCAGTTATAAAGTGACTTTAGCCAAAGAAAAATTTACTTTTAAGGGTATGTAAATCACACTGATGCACACACACAAGGCAAGCAGGAAGCAAAGAAATCGTAGGGCAATGCCTAAGAAATACTAGAGGAGAATTCAAGAATTAAAAATTAATAGTGGTACCCTTTTTGATAGTGCAATATGATTAATTCCTTGACAAAAACATACAATCCCGTAGTAAATGATTGCAGACCACTAAGAAAGAGAGCGAGAGCATATTTTAGGGTTGGAGCTTATCCTACAAAACCCAAAATGCCCCATCCACAATAAAGTTGTTATTGAAGTTTGAACTCAACAAAAAATAGAACCTTGACCATAGGCATATAGATGCCTAATATATTGATTAATGCATAATACATGAAAAATATGCATTTACATACCCAAAATGTACGGATAGAAGAACAAATAAGGGATATATAAGTTAACAGAAGAAGAAAACATTTAAGAAAGATTAAAACTATAAAAAGAATCACAAATGAGTTTATTGTTTCTGATGATTATCCTATATAGTCGGCATCTAAATATCCAATGCAGTGCCCTGTACACACCCTGCAAGATGAGCTTAAACATGACAAATGAAGGAATAAAAATCACAAATTCACATTGCAGTGCATACATGGGATAATGGAAAAACATAAGCAATAGAACAATGTACCAAGAATCCTTAGAGTTTAATTACAATGTCCAAATCAAACCAAATATCAAAGTTTAAATACATAATTATCCTAATAACTAAGAAATAAAAAAGAAGCAATCTTAACGGAGGAGGCTGAATAAGCAATGTCTTGTGAGGGAACAAATTCTACATGAAGAAAAACAACCTTATTTATCAGTCATGTTATAATAAGTATATAATATAATAAAACAAATCTTGTTACTTTGTTCAAATTTCTCAAACTCCTCAAAATCCTCATTTTCATTTGAAGACAATAGTGAGGGTGTTTCTTTGAGCCAATCTTGCTGCAAACAAGTGTTTCCACCATTTGCAGTGTAAGAGGACTGTGATGAGGATCAAGAACTTATCCTCCAATACTAAAGACAGATTCAAAGGCCACAGTGGAGACAGATATAGCAGGCAAATCTCTTGCCACATTTGCAAGAATTGGAAATCGACCTGGGTTTAGCTTCCACCAATTAAAAATATCCAAATCTCCATGACTCACTTCTAAGGCTTCCTCCAAGTTTACTTAATTCGGATTTGTTAAACCTAGTTGATTGGAGAAATTGGTTAAAGCCAAAAGGATCATCACCTGCTCCTTCATTAAGCTGAGCTTCTTTTGAGTTAGAACTCTTCCACCATTGTACTCTTCAAAAAGTGATCTCAAACTAGATTCCACCTTATCTTTCAAATTAAATGTCACATCACCGTTAAAACTTTGATTAATCAGCCAATGCATGAATTGTAATTTGTATCTTGGATGCATCACAAGAGCAATCAATACAAACATGTTCAGATGATCAGGATTGCCCCAATATTTGCCATATTTCTTTATATTTTCAGCCATAATGCTTCCTCTCACATTGTTGGAAGTACACATTTGCTTGATCTTCCTTCCAATTCCAAATACTTCAAACAAGTACATATTGCAAGTCACATAAGCTGAACCAGAAGTGCACAAAGTGGCATCATAAAACAACTTAAAAAATGGCAAGATTACTCGCACAAATTCCCAATCACCATATGTAGGAACACCCTTTCCCTTTTCTAACTCTTCAGGGTATTTTTTATCTTGCATCTCAAGCTCTTCAAATGCCTTTTGATATTTCAATGCAGCTTCCAACATTAATTAGGTAGAATTCCATCTGGTTTACACATCTAAGCAAGCAAGGCTTTTAGATTCAATGTTCTGTTGCTCAACACATTTGAATTTAGACAACCTAGAAGATCTTATATATTTGACAGCAGCACGAATTCTCAAAATAGCATCAATATTCTCTTTGAAACCATCTTTCACAACCAAATTCAGAATATGTGCACAACAACGCATGTGAAGATAATCTCCTTTCATAACCAAATTGTTCCAAGACATAAGCCACTTCTTGAGATATTGGATTGCAACATCATTTGATGAGGCATTATCAACCGTCAAAGTAAGAACACGATTCAGCCCCCAACTTCTCAAGCAATGCCCAATCATCTTAACCATTGTCTTTCCTGAGTGACTTGTGACTTGACAAAAATTTAAGAACTTTTGCAACTTCTAGTTGTTATCAATGAAATGAGCCATCAAACACATGTAACTCAGATTTTGAGATGAAGTCCATGTGTCAGTTGTGAAGCAAACCTTGTGACGATGTTGGGAAAGAAACTTCTTCATCTTTGCTAGGGTAGTACATGAGAAGAAATCAAGAGACAGTGCTACAATGCTCAAGAATTCACAAAAAGCTTCATGCTCAACACTTCGTAAAGAGATCTCCATTGCCATAAACATTTTGATAATTGCATTTCGGCATACTTGTGGGTCAATTTTGGACCTAGCCAAGGAAGGAGAAGAAACAATCGTTGTGGATGAATATGTTATTATGCTTCTTGCTCACATTGTTATCCTGGATACCAGTGCATCTACGCAAATGAGTTCGCATGGCATTCGTTCCCTATTCAAATTTGATCAAATTACCACAATGCTTACGTTTAGCTTTCTTATCTAAAGTTGGGCTCTGGCTCCCCAATGAAGTGATCCCATACATCAGATCGATTTTTACGCTCTTCAGAGCAAGGTGGTAACATTTGCTTAACTAAATGTTCTACTGTGTTAAGGCCAAACGCCAGTGTGTCATTTTGCTCATCCATATAGTTGTTCTCAATGTTCTGCATTTGAAAAGAAAACTTGTTAATTTGATATATAAGCTATGAAACTAAAATAGATACAAAAACCTTTCGAAAATGATAATGACACCCCATCTAAATTTGCATCTAATAAGATTTTATATACCTCCATACTCTTCCCACAATGCTGCGAAGGGATTTTGGAGAAAAACAATGAATATAGAGAAGAAAGAGAGGAACCACGTGATTGGGCTGGTAGTTGGGGAATAAGAAATGAAGCTGAAATGTCATTTTTCTAGTTTGGACTATTGTCCTATTTTGCAAACATCTGGTGGAGCATAACATTTAACGTAGGTGCTTATGTGATGGCCGATGGGGTGGGGGATTAATACAGGGATAAGGTGCATAGGATTTAGTTTGTACCTTTCAATATCAAAAAATTTGTATGTAATTACTTTTATGTGGCATTTTAATTTGACATGCAGGTTGTAGCAGACATATATTAATGCAGATAACTAGGTCCTTAAAAAATTAGAATAGATTGTCATATAATATGATTTTATTATAGATTAGATTATAAATAACTTTTTTTTTTTCTTAAACTAATGTCTACAAATATTTTATATTTATTTTAAATACAATTTACGAAAATGTAAACACGATTCTCATTCTCAAATCAAATAATTTAAGCAGTTTCAGTTAAGTTTAAACACATAAATAAAACCGCAAACTTTCTACCAATGAAGTTTCTATTACCATCACTGGTTCACCAAACTAGATCATGGACTCTACACTATCTCACCTCCTTTCAATTCTCAAGACAGGACAGAAAAATCAAGTCACCGGTTTGTCTTCTAAAAATCTAATTCTGAATTATCTCCTGCCCGAATAGCAAGATATAAAAGGTCTACATGGGGACATTTCTGAATTATCTCTTCCTAGGTTTTATTTAATTGATGTCCATAAAGGAAGATACAAATGGCAATTTCATATCAATAAATCATTTGACATTTCAAAGTCTTCTATCAAATAAATAAACTGATAACAGGCAAAATTTAAGTGGCCAGTAGCAAAAATACAGATAAAGGGATAATATACCTTGAGGACAGGGCCAATTCTGAAACTGCCCATCATCTGTTCTTTGGACACCAAGCACAGCAGGAGAATGGGTGCAAAGGGGATTTGAACTGACTGGAGAACATTAAGCCATTATTTCAGAACATCTAATGATACCTCCGAGGTATCAAATATAAGAGCAACTATCATGGTTGGGATGATTGCAAAACTTCGTGTAATTAATGCCCTTATATACAGGATTGGCAATAGCCCAAACTAAAAATAAAGCATCCTCATGCCACATCTAAATTTGACAACAGTTAAACAAAATCCCAAAAAATCCAGCAGTAAATCAATTTAACATTCTATCCTACAAATGTATATTGAAATATCTGCAATGTACATAGAAACATTTAACTCAAATAAGTTAAGCAGCAGTCGCATGAAGCCTGTTAATGTCTTATCTGAACAATAAAAGGGTCAATTAGACTATTAAAAGAACCCAAAACAAGTGTAGCAAGCAACAAAGCATGGGTACTTATTAAAATTTGTTTACGAGAAATAGCTACACAAGTAGGTTGTGACTAATGATACTAGATGTTGGAAATAGGAGCATTTAAATGTTTATTACCCTTCCAAAGAAGCTTAGTTAATGTTTAGCCAAGTTCAATATTTCTTAGGTAGTTGTATGATTTTAATTGTTCTAGTAGTTTTTTGTTCTCTTTGTAAATACTCTTATTATAAATAAATCAATCTGTTCAATGAAATATTATTTCAAGCATATTTAAAAAATTTCCTTTCTCATTTTTTCACATGGTATCAAGGCTCCCAATCTAAGGGGGCTTTGCTCCCGCACATTGTAGAAGTTTTGACTGGGCTCCTGAAGTGGTTAGACATCCAAAACCTTCACTAGAATTTTCTAGCCATGACAATTAGTTTTTTCCAGCAATTTTTCCCAAATTTTTTCCACCAAGTTCTCTATTGTCATATTGTCAAATTATTCTGGCAACTTTTCTGACGATCACCTAAATTTTCTGTTACTTTCCAGTGACCTTCCGACGAAGGTAGGAATGGTAAGAAATTTTTCTAGAAGCATGGGAATTTCATTGGGTACTTGTACTTTGGTGTATTTAGGTATGCTTCCACTTTCATTTGGATTTAATGTTTTAAAAACATCTTCCTTATCCTTTTGGATACTTGATTCTGGGGCCACAGATCATATGACTCCTTCATCTAAATATTTCTCCACATATTCTCCTTATTCCAGCAATAAAAGAATAGTCACTACATATGACACACTTGTAACGGTATCTAGCATAGGAAATATTAAAATAAATTCCTTCATAACCTTAAAAAATGTTCTTCTTCCAAAATTATCCACAAACCTTGTTTCCATATAAAAACTTACAAAGACCTATCTTGTATAGTGATTTTTCACAATGGTTGTGTTTTGCAGGACGAGGATTCAGGGAGAACAATTGGACATGTTAGAGAAGGGAATGACCTTTACTATCTTGAGGAGCTTTGTTTGTCTATCATAGAAAATGTCCACCCTTCTCAATCACTAATGTCCGAATCAGTATCATCAAAAAGGGAAAAAAATTTCCTTTTTCATTTTCGGTTAAGACATCCTTATTTTGAAACCATCAAGGTTATGTTTCCATCATTGTTTTTTGAGTTAAATGTTGAAAATTTTCAATGTGATGTATGTGAAATTTCAAACCACAAGTGTATACCATTTCCTTTAAGTAACAAAAGAAGTACATTTCCATTCTATCTCATCCATACTGATGTTTAGGGTCCATCTCCTGTTCCAAAATGTGTCTAGGACTCAATGGTTTATAATTTTAATTGATTATTGTACTTGAGTTACATGAACTTTCCTTCTTAAGCACAAGTTTAAAGTGAGTTATGTTTTCCAAATTTTCTTCTCCATGATTAAAAATCAGTTTGGTGTTTCCATATAAAGACTTAGACCTGATAATGAAAAAGAATATTTCAATCAAGTCATTACATCACTATGTTTAAAAGTGGCCATAATTCATGAATCTTCTTGTGTTAAAACACCTCGATAGAATGGAATTGCAAAAAGGAAAAATGGGCATCTCTTAGACCAAACTCGAGCATGATTTTTTCAAAAAATTGTTCCGAAAAATTATTAGGGACAACTGCATATTTTATTAATAGGTTACCCTCTAGAGTCTTGGGATTCAAGAGTCCCATGGAAATTCTTTCTTATTTCTATCCTAATGTGTCTACTACTAATAATCTTCCACCAAGAGTCTTTGGGTATGTCTCATTTGTTCATATTCATAGTCAAGGCAGGGGGAAACTTGATCCTATAGCTTTAAAATGTGTTTTTGTTGGCTACTATTCTATTTGAAAGGGATACAAGTGTTACCATCCTCCTTCTAAAAAATTCTTGGTGTCTTGGGATGTAACCTTTCATGAAGATCAGGCTCATTTCAAACAATCTTATCTTCATGAGGGGAATTTACATGAAACTCAACTTGAAACTTGTCCTTCCTAGCCTTGAGTTTACCATTCATGTACTAGAGTCAAAACAAACATCTCTTCCATCCTCATCAATTGAAAATGTTCTTGAAGTTGATAAAAGATTTGAAAAAAGTTTGGTGTACCAAAGGAGACCAAAGGTCACTCCTTGATTGACACATGTTCAAGAGCCCAATCCAATTCCTTCACATTAGGTAACAAATTTTGACCTTCCTATTTTACAAAATAATTTTATAATTCCTACCTTACAAGATTATAACTCCGTCTTTCAAAATGAAACGACCATTCAAAATGAAACAGAAACCCAATCAGTTGAAAATGACCTTTATCTTCCAATTGTCTTTAGAAAAGGAACCAGAAAATGCACCAAACAACCATTGTATCCCCTCTCAAATTACCTCTCATTTCATAAGTTTTCTCCAACTCATAAAACATTTCTTGTCAACCTAAACTCTACCTCAATTCTCACCAATGTTTTTGAGACATTATTTGATAAAAATTGGAAGCAGGTCATGGATACAAAAATGAAAGCATTGGATAAGAACAAAACCTGGGAGTTCGTGTCTTTGCCATAAGGAAAGAAATTAGTTATTTGTAAGTGGGTATTTACAGTAAAGTATAAGGCAGATGGGTCAATTGAGAAGTATAAGGCCAGATTGGTTGCTAAGGGTTTCACTCAAACCTATGGGATAGATTACTCAGAAACCTTTGCTCCAGTTGCAAAGATGAATACAACTTGGGTAATACTATCCCTAGTTACAAACTATGGCTAGGAATTACAGCAATTTGATGTGAAGAATACTTTCTTGCATGGGGAGCTTGAGGAATAAATCTATATAGAGGTCCCATCGAGATATGAAGTTGCTTCCAATTTTGTTTGCAGACTAAAGAAGGCTTTATATGGGTTGAAACAATCCCTTCAGGCATGGTTTGGGAGATTCACTAAGGTCATGACAACCTTAGGGTACAAACAAAGTCAAGGAGACCACACTTTATTCATCAAACACTCGACCTTGAGGGGAGTGACTATTGTTAGTGTATGTGGATGATATTATTGTTACTGGTGATGATTGGAGGGAACAACAATTCTTGAGTCAACATTTAACAAAGGAGTTTGAAATAAAAACTCTTAGGAGGCTAAAATATTTTTTTGGGAATTGAAGTGTCCCACTTGAAGAAAGGTATTTTTATATCTCAACAAAAATATGTCACAGATTTGCTTAAGGAGACAGGTATAGCAGCTTGTAAACCTTCAAGTACTCTCATGGATTCAAAACTTAAATTGGGTAATGCAGATGATAATGCAACAATGGATAAGGAGATGTATCTATGTCTAATGGGGAAATTAATTTACTTGTGTCACACAAGGCCAAATATTGCATTTTCTGTAAGTTTAGTTAGCCAATTTATGCCATGTCCAAGAGAAATTCACTTACAAACCACTTATAGAATTTTACAATACCTTAAGGGGACACTAGGTAGAGGAATTTTATATAAAAGAAATGGGAATACAATTCTTGAAGCCTCCACAACTGCTGACTATGCATGGTTAGTAATTGATAGGAGATCCACTACTGGATATTGCACCTTTCTTGGAGGAAATTTAGTAACTTGGAGAAGTAAAAACAGAATGTTGTAGCTCGATCTAGTGCTGAAGTTGAATTCTGAGCTATGGCACAAGGTATTTGTGAATTGCTTTGGTTAAAAATTATTTTAAAAGACTTGAAGATTAAATGGAATAGACCTATCAAACTTTACTGTGATAATAAGTCAACAATCAACATAACTCATAATCTTGTTCAGCATGATCGAACGAAACATATTGAAGTAGATAGGCATTTTATCAAGGAAAAGTTGGATAATGGTTTGATTTGTACTCCATATGTACCTTCACAAGGTCAACTTGCAGTTATTCTTACTAAAGGATTGTGCAGTCCAGATTTAGGAAGAATAATATACAAGTTGGGAATGGAAAACATCTCTCTCTAGCTTGAGGAGGGAGTGATGAAAATAGGAGCATTTAAATGTTTATTACCCTTCCAAAGAAGCTTAGTTAATGTTTAGTCAAGTTCAATGTATCTAGGAAGCTGTAACATTATAATTGTTCTCTAGAAAATAGTAGTAGTTATTTATTTTTTTTGTAAATACTCTTATCATAAATAGATCAATCTGCTGAGTGAAATATTATTTCAAGCACATTCAAAAGAATTTCATTCTCATTTTTTCACACTAAGTGTGACTTAAGCTGTGACTAGGTATGTAGTTAAGTAGTAGCTAAAACATTTTTCCCAAAATAATGACAATATTTTAGTTAAAAAAAGACGCAACGAATTGAAAAGAAACCAAATACAAACTTGCACCCACTTTTCCTTCTTTTAAACAAGACAAGTATTATTGAAGTTCCTGCCTACTTTTTTCCACCTCTCCTTGCATTGCAAACAACTAAAAGTAGATATTGGTGTTCCTGCTATTTTCCTTACAAAAAGTAGAAATTTGAGATTTTAAAAATATATTCATGAAAGAATGAAAAAGAAACATGAATTTTTTTTTCTGTAACAGAAACATTATTTTGCTTGTCAGGGTGTGGCTGTGGGGGATATTCATCTTTCAGGAGTACATATTTTATGAACTTAACTATCTATATTTATTCCATACCCATAACATAATTGTACTCATCATTCAGTGAAAAAATGCAGCAGCCAGGTAGGTTCAAACTCAGAAGTGCAGAAAAGTTTATCCTCCTTATGCGAGACTGGAAAATATGAATGATTTTCTATAGAAAAAAGTTTTCTTCCATTGATTAAATACATCGTGTAAGTGAACAGCAGTTCTACAATATTTCATTTCTTGCCAATTTATTTTCCTCTTCCACAGATGATTAAATAATTTAACACAAAGATGCTGGTGAAAATCACTTCAATGCACACAGTAATGTTCTTAAAAATATGACTTACACTTGATGGCATTAGAACTTGAGAAAAAAATGCTTATGAATCCGAGAGATAGAATGGCTTTCTTTATTCAAATATGTATATATTTGAAATGCTACATGCTGAGATTTTCCCAGGACATTCATGTGTTAAATGCTAAGTAATATATGTAGCTAGTCTGCTTAACAATGAAGGCTTTCTCTTTGCTCTCTCTCACACACATGTTTCAAATGTTATTTGCTCAGGGGACATTCATTTACTATGCACTAAGTAATGTATGCTACTCTGCTAAACAGTGAAGGCTTCCAGAAAGATACAAGAGCAAGCAGTGGAACCAATAAGTTTCTTAAAGGTATGAATGTATGGTAGGAAATTCATCAAGTTTTAGGAATGCAATTAATAACAAGATATAACTAACTAAGAACTGTAGTCTCACAGACAGAATAAGTAAAGGAAAAGCGAAACAAGAATAAGGATTTGGGACCTACATTCCATTCTCTAGAGAGGATTTAGAATCATGTGGCTGGCAGAGACAGATATGAGGTATCAAACACCTCGAATAGAAACTTCCAGTTCTTGCACTCTCTTGGCCAAATCATGTTTCCCACAATTCTTCAGCCCATCAGTAACCATGTCAAAACAGCGCGATATGGGGACCAACCCCATCTCGGTCATTTCAAAGATATAGTTAGCAGCCTCAACAAACTTTCCGGCACGACCACACATGGTAATGAGCATGGTATAGAGAGGGCGGTTGGGGGGATGTGCCTTGGCCTTCATATCCCCAAAGAAGCAAAAAGCATCATCAAACTGGCCCCTCCTACACAAAGCCTTAATAACAGGCGCATACAAGCTAGGAAATGGGCGGTGACCATCCTCAACGAAATTATTCAACAACCTAAATGCCTCATCCATGAAGCCACCCTTGGAGACAGCAGGAATAAGGATCTTATAAGTGTTAACATCAGGAACCATCCCCAACGCGCAAACCTCGTGGTAAAGATCAACGCAAAACTGAACCTCCTCCTTGCACACAGTCTCCACCACAGCATTGAAGGTTGCAACATCAGGAACCAATCCTTCCTTGATCATCTTCCTAACCATTCCTTTGGCGGCTTCAATGAAACCGGCGTTGAGCAAGCCTTCGACAAGAAGGTCGCGGCCTCTGACGGGAGGGTTGAAGCCTTTGTCGCTCATTTCCCTGAGGAAGAGCTTGGCATCTCGCATTTTCCCGCAGGAGCACCAGGCGTTGACGAGGAGGGCGTAGGTGGTCTTGTCGGGGGCGAGACCCTTGCGGAGCATGCGGCGGACGAGGGCGTAGGCGCCGTGGAAGAGGTTGTTGCGGCAGAGGGCGGAGAGGAGGGCGTTGTAGAGGGGGAGGGTGTGGGGGCAGTTGAGAAGGGGGGCCTTGTTGAAGACCTCCACGGCCTGGTCCACGTGGCGGTGGAGGCCGTAGGCGTCGATGACGGAGGCGACGGCGGCAGGGGAGAGGGAGAGGCGGTGGTGGAGGGTGACTTGGCGGATGAGGGACCACATGGTTTGGTAGTTGTTAGCGCGGGCGAGGGTGGTGACGATTTGCTCGAACTCAAGGGAGGTGGGGGCGTAGGTGGGGTGGGACCGGGCCCAGTTGAAGAAACGGAGGGACTCCGTGGGGGAGTTGGAGCAGGCGCGGAGGACGCGGAACACTAGTTCCGGGGTTACGCTGATGCGGAGCTTGTTCAGTGTGCGCTCCAGGTAGAAGTCGCGCCGCACGATATTCGACACGTGGTGGATCGCAGCGAAGTACTCGTCTCGGGATGAGGCCGCGCTCGTTAGTGTTTTTGGGATTGAATACAGGTTCGGGACGAGGGGTTTCGAGGGGGTGCGGATCAGTTTTGCGCAAGTACGCAGCATTGCATTTGCAGCAGACAAATGAGTCAGAGCAATAGAGTTAGAAAGAGCATGTAGTTGAATATGAATGCTGTACGCTCACACTTATAGATGCTCCATGATACAAACTGGAGAGACATGAAGAGTAAAAAAGAACATGACACCGAAAGGATGCTGTTCAAATACTCTTAACTAGGACCAGAACATGACACCCAAAGGATGCTGTTCAAATACTCTTAACTAGGACCAAATTGAAGAGGTCGGAGGCCCAAGTTGAATATGGATCTTCTTAAAGAGCAAGGTAGATCCAAAACAAAATGCACTTGTTTTGTATTGTCCTAGTTTAATAATGTATTGTGCTAGTGTAGTATAGACATTTGTGTATAATATTTTACATAGTTTGTAATAAGTAAAAGGATATAGGAAAATTTTCTGAACGGATGATATCTTATGAATGTTCTTAGCATCTTTGTACGTTCCGTTTAATAAATGAAGTCTCTTGAAGATTCTGTAAAATCTTTGGATGAGAGTGTCCTTTGGATAACCCATTTGGTTAATATGTTTAGATACTGAAATCAATGGACATTGACAACTTTTAGATGATGGAAGACCCTTTTTAGGAAATGCACCTCTTGGGTCAGTGACCTTTGGATGAAAACTTCTCAAAACAACTTTGAACCCTAAACGAAACTTGGAATTCACTTGACTTAATTGTTGACTTTTTTTACCTTTGGACACAACCTTAGGTAGGCCTTTGCTGGATGGATTCATGAAAGTTAACTTACTACTCACAACCTATGGCTCAATTAATATAGTTTGAATACTTGTCGAACTTTTCTTGTATAAATACTGAACTTAGACGTATTGTATCGATTTTGACTCAAATTTAAATAATATTTGTGTTTTTACAATTGAGATAATAACTCTCATTCATTCTTGAATTAGAACATTTTGTTTTTCTCAAGTTCTCCACATAGTGAATCTCGATTCTCTTATATGATTTTCACTAGCAAATAAGTAGCGAGTCATTCTTTAACTCTTTTTATTTTTCTATGTCAATTAATTTATCTTTTTTTTAATTGTTTGCGATTTATTTTATTTTAATAATTAAAAAATCCTTTTTCCAATTTCAATTACAATCATGACATTTGTAAAGTTTAGAAATTACAGATAAAATCAAGATGATTCATGATAATAGTTTTAATTAAAAACTATCAAAATCTTAAATTCTAGAATTTGAATTAAAATTTAATTTCACTTTTATTCTTTTAATTTTTATTAATTATTCACTTATTTGAATGTGAAATCTCTTAACATATATTAATGTGCTACTTAAAAAATTGAAGAAAAAAAATATCACACACTTTTTACTACTCTAGCCATATTAAAAATCCTAATGACATACTATAGAAGTTTCCCTGACCGAAACTCATGGTAAACAAATCATTTTCTTCCATGTGGCTTGCATGTTTTGAGTTTCATTACAGTGGGCATGTGTAATAGAAAATACATCAAAACTTTCCTTGGATGTGGAGCTCAAGGAAGTAGAGCTGTCTTTTCATGGGGTAAGGACTGAATGGCCAAGATATTTTTTCAGTCAGCGGATGAATTTTTGTTGTGTTTTTTTGGGCTCTTATGGTATGAGAGGTGGGATGTTTGGAATAAACAAGTTTGAACCCTATATCTTTAGCTTCGCGCCATTTCCTGAATGAATTTGACCACACAGTTTGTGAAATGGTGAGACAGTCAAATAGATGTTTTCCTTCATAATACGAGGAAGTTCGATAAATTCCGCTTAGGTTCTCATTCTTAAAACCTATCTCTTGAGCTTATAAAACCACTTTCGTCTCATTCTTAATTTTCGGTCCTCGATAAAGGCTTATATCTATAAGACTTTATTTTTCTTTTATCACATCAATTATTTATTTATTCTTCTTTCTATTTATATCAAGGTATAAACACCTAAAAAATATTTCACAATCATTTTTTTAAGAATAAAATTTATTTAGTTCTTAAAATTGTAGGATGCTGATATAATAATAATTAAAAAAAATCAAATAAATTTTTAAAATTAAAATTACTGTTATTTGAATTCCTGATGTGTAATATTATTATAGTTAATAAAAGAGTTAACAACAAAAATTAATGTGATTAACGAATTTCAATTTTCAAAAATTTATATGATATTTTTCTAATTTTTAAAACTAAAATGATAGTTTTTCTTAAATGTAATGACACTTTTCATTTTTCTTTTATTACATTATATTTCTAATCATATTAATTATTTATTTTTTTCTTCCTTTTTATTTATCTCAAGGTGTAAACACCTAAAAAATGTTCAAGAATAAATTTTTTAAGAATAAACTTTTATCTAGTTCTTAAAATTGTAGGATGCTGATATAATAATAATTAGAAAAATATCAAATATTTTTTTAAAATTAAAATTACTGTTATTTAAATTTCTTATATGTAAAACTTACTATCACTATAGTTAATAAAAGAGTTAGCGATGAAAATTAATGTGATTAATCAATTTCAATTTTCAAAAATTTGTAATATTTTTCTAATTTTAAAAACTAAAATTATAGTTTTTTCTTAAATTTAATGGATTAAGTTACAAGAATTTTCTTGTCTGTCCTCAACAGAGCATTTGTGTGCCTAGGAAACACTAAACCAATAAAATAATTACTCCTTTCTATCTCAAACATAAACAAAATTAAGATTTTCATGGATATTAATATCAAATATAAGTAAATTTAAATTAATTATATCATATTTAATTAAATTACTCTTTATTGAATTGAAATTGTAATTTCAATAATTTTCTTATTTTTTATATCAAGTTATTCAGGGTCATTCCATAATGACATATTTCTTCTCCAAATCCTTGTGTTTTAGTGGAAAGATTGGGCCATGCATTTATGTTGTAATTACTAAGAACCAGTGGAAGTCGAAATGGCTAAGGATGGCACTCATATATCTCCTTTATTTTTCACCAACAGTTTTATTCTCTAGGTTGAAGCTCTGATTAGACCAATGAATGAAATCATAGATCGTTCTGGAGTTGTTTTGTGATTCTACAGGAAAACGGGTTAACAAGGAAAGGAAAACGCTGAATTTTGTAAATATACTTACAAGAAAATATTCATGAATGAAGATAAATAACAAATGAATTTGTTAAAGTTTGTCAGTTACCAATTATTTTTTAAAGCTTGCACACCAAATAAAATTATTGATAAGAATAAGACCAGGCACTTGCCATTGCCTGGTAGAGTGGACAAGGTACGAATAACACAGGCCCTTCGGCCCAAAATTTGTAAGCTTCCAAGCTGGTCGGGTGAATTCAGATTCGTGCGCTTTTACCATTTAATTGAAAATGATGGTATTGTATAAAAAAAAATGAATAGTATAAATCTGAATTATTACTGCTATTTAGCTTTATTTATAGCTTCAAAGGAACAATGTTTTTTAGAGGTGAAAAATAAATTAGCCATTAGATCAGTAGTAAAGCACTAAAGGCGCTATTCTTCAATGAAAATCATTGGCAAAATTCATAAATTTTACTCACCAACTACACCATTTATCTTCTAAAGCAAAAAACCTCGCATCCAATAATGGCATTGCTTAAGAAACAAGGAAATAAAGCATTACTACCAAACGGACCTACATATGGGGGTGGCTCTGCCCATAAACCAATATCTGGTGCTTCTTTGCAAACAGCTTGATTAGCTTGTACTACCATTCTGTTCACCAGCATTACCCTGAATTGGTTTCCCACCACAACAGAAGAAGTGTGGAAGCCTAACACGACCACAACTCCTGCAGAAAAAAAATGAGGTTAATTACTCATATCTGAACTGGAAAAATACAAAAAAATTAATATTTTAATCTTTTGGCAACAGTATACAATGGAGATACACTTGGTAAACCTACCAATGCGTGTCATAGACAAAAGGCATGCATTTTGAATTTTATGAGTGCAAGCCTGTCATAAATACTTCATAGGCGGTAGATGATGGAATCCCACATAGCAGATATATGGGAAATAAATTTTAAAGTTTACCCTCCCCTCCTCTCTTCTCCCTCTGGTTCAGAGAAATATTAGGTGAACTTCTTTGAAAATGCCAAGTCAGCTAAAAAAGCGGGCCTAGGAAATCATGGATGCCTGATTCTGAGCAAGGTTGAAAGCAAAGTTCCCAAACTCTATATTTTCTAATGTTTAGAAAAATTTCAGAAACTCCCACATAAAAATTGAAAGATCTTTTTACCATGGAATCCATTGTCCTACAACACATGGTGGAAAAGAAAAACCAAGTGTGATTAAAAATTTTACATATAGGTACTCTAGTTTTAGTGCTACCAATTCTTTAATCTGATGATTCTCAACTACTTTTTAGAGTTGTCCTCCTTCAAACCTATGTATCAAGAAGAATTTGGAACGGAGTGATATTGTCAGCAACTTTCTAACTTCAGTGAACAGATTGAGTAGCAGTAGAAACAAAAGCAATTTTAGTTATCTGATAGCTTCATACAGTTTTTAAACAAAACTAGAGCATATAAGTGACTTTATAGATCAATTCCTTTTGAAGTGGTAGAAGATTGCACAATGGATCCCAGTTAATGAGATTTGAGGGTAAGAGAGTGACTAAAAAAACAAGAAACCAAGCATAATAGTTTAGAGGAGTGCAGTGTAGGAACTCATTCAGGCCTCCTATGGATGTTACCATAATTTTCTCTTTTCTAGACTGTTTATTTGCAGGTTTGACTGATAGTGGAAGAGAATGAGAGCAAGAAGGGGGATGTCGACAATGGCATGCAATGAAATAAAATCATTAAAATGGTTTACTTTGTTCATAGGAGACTAAACAGTTTCATAGCACTCCAAACACCAGGGTAGTTTAGCTTTAGCGCAAGCATCAAGGATGAAGTGTCTTTCACCCTAGACCCCTACGAATAAAGAAACTCCACCCCTCCCTTCCTGCCTCTCTCTTTCTCTCTTTTCTCTCTTTTCTCCAACATATATATAACTACTATGGTTGGTTCAATTAAAAATATTTTAGCCAATTGGGCAAGAACTCTCAATAATATAAAGTCATTGTAAACTTAAAAATACCAGCAATAAGTTTAAAAAAAGCTATTTTCATTTTGTGATCCTTAAGCTTTTAATTGGCTAAACAGACTGACCATTTGATTTGTTCAAGAACAAAAACTTGAACTATTTCTGTTGCAAGATATATCTTAAAAAATAGTACAAAGAATCAAGGACAAAGACCACAAGTTGTGGGAAATTTCTAAAACCATAATATTAATATTATAGATTGAAAGATATGACCAGGCACATTTGAGTTGTTTCCTCGAAGTGTAATTCATACCTAAATTGAACTGTCTTATAATGAATATATATGGAGGCAAATAAAGTGACAGATAAGAGTGTGAGAGAAGCGAACTTCAACCATATAATTGAAATGGATGGAAAATCTTGACCATACATACATAATTGTTTTATGGCCAAGATTTACTCCTTTCACTTCTTCTGCTCTCATTCAATTACACGACACTCAAAGGTTCTAATAAAAAGAATTCGGCAGATATTTGCAGAACATAACAAATAACAGCAAACACTACTGGGAAACAGACTAAGACTTACTTGCATAGGACAATCACAGGAATGGGTTTCAGAGCTTTCGGTCCATTCCTTATTCCTCTTTTATGGCGAGAAACCTGCACGACAGTATCACAGTGCACAAATCATTACACTCACATCAATCCAACTTAAAACACTACATCACATCACTATACTCCATTGGTTGATATTCCCAGAAGTAAAATTCAATATCTCTAGAGTCCTAAGCAAGAACAGAAAATCCAAAAGAACAGAGAAGTGAACACGGTACCTTCCGTTTTGGGACAGCCATGAGCTCCATCGAGCCCCCAAAAGAGAAACTCGGGGAACTAAACTCGGGCAAAACCGGTTGCGGCGACCAAACCCCAACATCAATGCTCCCAGCTAAAGGAGGAGGTTGGGGCACGGAATGAATCCACCTATTGAACCCTAAAACGCTGCCCAATTTCCCTCTGGTGCCCCTCACAGTTACGAGTCTCGCTGCCATTGCTGTGGTTAAACAAAAAATCAGGTAGCCGTTGAAGATGGACACGAATTGATGGAGATTATCAGAGGAAGTGAAGCTAACGTGAAATTTGAATAAAAAAAATTAGACAATTCGACCCCAAAAAAGAGAGACAATTGAAGTTGGGGGTTACCAGATTCAAACTGTGGAGAAACTTCGATGCTTGCAATTGCTGATTGGATGAAGCCAAGTTAATTATTGGTTGAAACAATGGAATAAGTGTCGAGAAACTGCATTAGTTTGGGATGGTGTTCATGATTGCTGCAAATTAAATGCCACTCTCCAAACCCTAAACACAGGAAGATAACAGGGTAAATACAAACACCCATGTTCAGCATTTTTATTAAAACAAGGTATAAAAATATTTTAAAAGGACATTAAGTTATTGTTGTTTTCTATTTTTTTAGTGTAATTTAAAAATACTTACTTTTGAATTTTTTGAAGAAATAAAAAAACGATTATTTTTTAAAAATTTAATCAAAACTAGATATGTTATTAATGAATTTTAGTATTTTAAAAATTACATATATCTGTAAGTTACGAAATAAGCAATGTTAACAACAATAAAAAAAAAAAAGTTTCGTGTGAATTTAACCATACAAAAATGCAACAATTAACAAAGGTACGTTAAAATTGTATTGTATACCTTTATTTTCTTTAAAAAGGTTTTTATTATTACGTCAAAAAAATATAAAGGGTCTTTATTAAGTATTAATAATTGTCCTAAGGACGCTATAGAGTATTGAATATATTATGACAAAAAAAATATGTACCAGTATATGTGGTTAATTTGTTAACATGATAATAATTATTACAAAAGTTACATTAAAATTAATTTTTAATTAATTAATAGTATATAATATTTCAAAACAAAAATGTCTAGCGATTAAATTCATATATTATATTATATATTTTTAATCATTTAAAAAATATGTCAAATGGTATAAGTTTAAATACATTTTTAGTGATTAAATTTATCTTAATTTTAATTTTATATTTTAAAAGTTTTATCTTTTTATTTTTATGACTACATTTCATTTAAGTTTTTGTTAGTTTGTTAAAAAAAAGTGTATAATAATAATAATAATATTATTATTATTATTATTATTATTATTATTATTATTATTATTATTATTATTATTATTATTATTATTATTATTATTATTATTATTATTATTATTATTATTATTATTATTATTATTATTATTATTATTATTATTATTATTATTATTATTATTATTATTATTATTATTATTATTATTATTATTATTATTATTATTATTATTATTATTATTATTATTATTATTATTATTATTATTATTATTATTATTATTATTATTATTATTATTATTATTATTATTATTATTATTATTATTATTATTATTATTATTATTATTATTATTATTATTATTATTATTATTATTATTATTATTATTATTATTATTATTATTATTATTATTATTATTATTATTATTATTATTATTATTATTATTATTATTATTATTATTATTATTATTATTATTATTATTATTATTATTATTATTATTATTATTATTATTATTATTATTATTATTATTATTATTATTATTATTATTATTATTATTATTATTATTATTATTATTATTATTATTATTATTATTATTATTATTATTATTATTATTATTATTATTATTATTATTATTATTATTATTATTATTATTATTATTATTATTATTATTATTATTATTATTATTATTATTATTATTATTATTATTATTATTATTATTATTATTATTATTATTATTATTATTATTATTATTATTATTATTATTATTATTATTATTATTATTATTATTATTATTATTATTATTATTATTATTATTATTATTATTATTATTATTATTATTATTATTATTATTATTATTATTATTATTATTATTATTATTATTATTATTATTATTATTATTATTATTTCATCACACCCTTTATAGTTGTCTGTATAATCAAAGAATTGGCAATTTTGATAATTGTCAATTAATCTCTATAAAGTGATACTTTAATATCTAATTTCCAAACAAACTATCATCCTCTTTGTACCGAAAACAAGCATGAAGGAAGAAATGGACACTTGACCAATAATCCACGCGGATGAAGAGCAACAACTTTTGCGCTCATTTTGTTATAACTGTGGAGCTAGCTACCTACGACATCTTTTATCACCATCAAGTTTAACTTCAAATTTTATCATGGTTTCTCTAGTTATAATTTTTGTGTTATAATCCAAATTTTGAACCATTTATTTATGGTTTCAAATTACAATTTACCTTCATTAATAATTCAAAGCAATCGAGATGACATTAATAAACACTTTTTTTTTTTAATTCGGAAACGTGAACATTGTATGACATTGATAAAGTTACTAGGAACTAATCTCATTCAGCTTAATCCAGTTGATCTTGATTTAAGAAGAATAAAATGTATCAGTAATGTAAATGCATCCAGACATAAAAGAGATACATACAGACAATCCAATCGAGAATAAAATTAATTTCAAACATTCTCGATTTAAATATAATATAAAAATGAAACAAATTTCAAAAATAAAAAGACACTCACGTTGGTTATAAAACATATGACTTTGACTACATAAAAAGTTAAATGCAAAAGAGATCTATTTTGATTAGACCTTAAAAAAATGAAAATCTCATAACCTATGCAGAAAGATTTTGGTCATCAACCGGGCATATTCATTATCCTCGTGTTGATAATATCAAGCAGGGAGAATTCCATAACATGGTGGACCATTCTCCCTCTCTCAAACACATAATATCTCTATCTTTGTGGACCAAGTATCTATCTCTCAAACACCTAGTTTCTCTTTTGCTCTGTTGGTTCAAATATATTTTTAATTTTCATATATCACTTTTTATATTAATTTTAATTTTTACAAATCACAAATTCTTTTTTAAGCAACCTATTTTCACTATTTAAAGACATCTCTAATAAAGAAGCTTATACGAGTTTCTACTCTATATTTTTTAATAATATTTTATATTTTTTCCATAAATATCATATTATCTTTCTTATTTTAAGTAACTTAATTAATTTTTTATTTAACAAAAAAATTTATTAAAAATTTTCAAAAGTCTCTCCAATATATTTCATTCTTTTATATTTTATTATTCATCTTAATTTTAATTTAATATATTTGAATATTAATTATTAAATAATAAATAAATTTATACTATATTTTAATTAAATAAAAATTTTAAAATACATAAAAATAATGTGTATTATAATTAATAATAACATTTAAAATACAAAAAAAAATATATGCCTGTGCTTTTAAGATTTAACATTAAAAGAAAGGTACCTACAGATTCAACATTGGAAGCCTGTGATTTTAAGTAACGTTAGAAAAAAAAATGCACATCCTAAAACATTGTAGGAAACAGTCCTATAAAACATTTAACCTTAAGAAAAAATTTTGCACAAAGAGAAACTATAAAAAGAAGAGAGTAAACAGTCAGCTTTTCAAAAATAAATTTATATTATTAATATTATGTCATAAATATGTCACACTTTGTGAAAGAGAAATAGTTAGTAGCAGTGGAAAAGATTTTAAGAGAACTTTTAAAAATAATTACATCATATTTAATCAAGATTTTTAAACATTATAAATAAATTTTACAATATTCAATTAATGTTATCAAAAAAAATTTTAAGAGTGTTAAAATTTGGTAAAAAATCTTCTTACATTAAAAAAATACAAATTTTAATAAATTATTTTATAAGATATATAAATTTTAATGGATTTGTTTAATTTTTTAATAATAAATTACTTATCTAACAATTTCAACTAAATCTTTTAAACTTTTTAAATAACTCTCTAGTTTTCATACTTTATCATTTTTTTTCTTTATCAAAATATATAAAGATAGTATTTTATTTTATAGGTAATATATTTTGAATTGATTTTATTATAAAAAGTTTGTTTTGTTACATTATTATAATAAAATAATATTAATATGATTCACTATTTTTTTATGTCTTTTTCTTGTATTTTTATTGTGTGTTTTTCTATGTTTTTTAATTTATTAGCACGAAAAAATAAAAAATAAAATAGAATTTTTTAATTAAAAATAATATCATTTATAAATATTTTATTAATATAATAAGTATCATTTTGGAATTGATTTTCTTTATCATTATAACTATTCTTAATATGTATTAGCAATTGAAATAAAAATATTCATAATAAGAAAATAACAAACAGAATAATTAATATGTGCTACAACTTTTATTTGTTAAAAATTTATCAAATTTTGTAAATCTATAAAGTTTTTTCAAATTTTATAAATTCTTACTATATAAATTTATTTAAAATATAAATTATAAAATCTTAATTATAAATATTTTTAACAATATATATTATTACATTTTTATACAATCTTTTAAAATTCACAAAAAATTTTTAAACTAAAATATTTTTTTTTTAAATCTACCTCCGAATGAAGCTCACATATAATGGCATAAATTTTCACTCTTTCCTTCTCTTACCGTAAATGTCAAAAGAGCCTTCTCCATTGGAAATGCTGTAATAGTAATGCATCATGTATTAGGTTATATTACAATACCACATTTAATGACTTAGACACGATTAATACATATATGTTACATCATTATTTGACATATTGGAAGAGAAGATTGGATAAATAAAAAAGAGTAGAAATTAGTGGTTCATAGTTTTTTCTAATTCCTAATGAAATGGATTCATACACCATCCTAACATCTATGAAAAATCCGCATTGATTTTTTATGTAGTTAACACATTAAATTTGCTCGGATTTATTTTTTTCAAAAATGTAAAATAAACTTAAAAAATAATAAAGTAAATTCATAATAATTAATTAATATATTAAAGGTTGAAAACATTTTCTAATCACTTAAACATGATTTTCACTTTAAATTCAAATTTTTTTAGTATAATAGTTGTGTTTCAAATTAAAATTGTAAAAATTAGAAACATAATATGCGCGTGTATTAAATTTTCACTAACACCACCGACTAACCAACCCGCAAATGTGGACCAGTGCAATTTCTGGCTTTCCTTCAAAGGGAACGAATAAAATGACTTTTGCCACTTTCTCGCATTACTAAAAGAAAACACCAAACAATTTTGTAAGCTGCAACTTGTCCATAATTTGCCATGTGGAAATGGCATATTGCTTTAACGTGTCCTTTTTGTGGTTACCAGTATATATATATATATATATATAATATTACTTATTTTATTAATAATTAATTTATTTTAAAAAATTGAACTGCTCACTTTTAGTGAATTCCTCGTATTAATTATATTATTTTCATTTATAATATCCCACTTAAAATTTTTGTTTAAAAAATTTGAAAGTTTAGTTTTGCGTATATCAACTTAATGTTTATATATCCTACTCTTTGGTATTCATTTAAGTTTTAAAAAATATTTTGTGATTTAAAAAAGTAGAAATTATTATTTTTAGCTTTTTAAAATGAACTTACATAATTAGTATAATTTTTTAAAACAAATCTTTTGATTAAAAATTATTTTTCCTAAAAATAAAACAAATGGACCTTAATCTTATCACTTTCCTATTGTTGGGTAGCTAATCACTTTAGTTTTCTACTATTTTTTAGCAAAAACAAAGAAACGGTTGAGTTTGGCAGAAAGTTCTTCAAAGAGGGAGCTTCCTCATAAATAAATCAACAATGAGAATTGTTAAAATTGGCCATTTATTTTGTGTAGGTGTGATTCCCAATGCGCAGAATTGAAGTTAAAATCATGTTTTATAACGAGGGAGAGTATAATAACATATTTTTTTAACACTTTTTTAATGTACTAATTTGTTTGTTAAAATTTATTATAAATAATAATTTTTAGTAAATTTCATTTTGTATTTAATTACTCTTTTTTTTTGTATTTTTAAAAAACGTATTAGAGTATTTTATTAGCTTTTTTTTTTATAATAACCATGCAATCTTCATACATGATATGTATGCACGTGGGATTGCATATTACTTTCTTGTTTTCCATAATTTTTCTGTAAACAATTATTGAGAATCTGGTGGAGTAAATGTAGTTTGGATCTTTCTATCCAAATTAAAATAAAATCCTAAATCGATTCAAAATACTAAAAAAAAAATATACTATTCTTTCTCAACTAATCAAATTGGATCGGTTTTGATATAATTTATAAAATTAAATAAATATTTTTAATACATATAAATTATTATGTATTTTATATATAATTTTTTTTATGTTTTACGATATTTTTATTATATTTTCTCATTTATTCAACTAATGTAATAGAACCATATAAATTAGTTCATGTTGAATTTTATTTTGAATATATATATATATATATATATATATATATATATATTTTAAAATAAATTATATTATAAAATAATTAATATTAATTGCTTAATTGTCATACTTTTATCTCATGTATTTTTTATTTTTAGATAATTTACTAATATATTTATATATAGAAATAAATAGTTTATTTTAAAAATAATGTTTAATATTTAAATTTAAGATTTATAATATTTAATATTTAAATTAAAAATATTTAATAATGATAAATTAAAGTATCAATAAAGATACGTCAATAAAAATCAAATTATTCATCTAATTTAAATCACATTATATCATATTAAATTGGATAATTTTTTTTAAGTCAATTTTTTTTTAATCAAAAATATCCAAACTTATTCGAAATCACTCTTAAAATATAGACAACTATTTGAAAAGGAATTCAAAACACTATTCTCTTTTATTAATCCTAACTCCATTGATATATTAATTTATTTTTGGATTATGAATAATTCATTCCTTGATGAAAAAAAAGATATTTAAGTTATGCATTGTTATTGTTAGTATGTTTTCATAATCCGGTTCAGTTACTATATTCATTAGACTAACTGCAAGATAATGTTACATTCTTCATTTACTAGAGTGGTTTGAGGAGGATTAATTTTCTAATTAACATCCTGGAGATTCAAATGCACCAGTGCAGTAGTCATTTCCACATGCTCAACTATTATGTCAAATTAATATTTTTCATTCCTAATTAGACCAAACATGTTAAATTATGATTTTAATTTCTTAATATCACAATTTAGTCTCATTTTTAAAAAAGATTTATAAAACAGTTAAAATATAATTTTAATTTCTCAAAATTAATAATTTTTTTGTTTAGTTTCTCTTACCTTAACAAACAAAGTCTTGCCAATAAAAGTTAAATCTAATGGAAAGATAATATGAATTTGTACTTAAATGATGGTTTTGAAAATATCAGATTTTTTTTAAATTATTGTTTTGAATTTTTTTTTATAGAAAGGTATTAAGATTATGTTCAATAGAGATATGAGAATGAGAGTGATAAGTTATGAGTTTAATCACCATAAATTGTTTTGATAAGATTAAATTTAATTTTTTATTCAATAAAATTAAGTGTGAAAATTATATTAAAAATAAGAAAATAGGCTTTAATTGTTTCGTTATCCCAAAAGCTATCAAATGCACTCCAATTCATAAAGACTTGATAAATATTAAGTATTGAAAATTATTTTGTTTCAAATTATTGTCTTTAAATTTTGTTAAAATTATCTTCAAAATGCAAGAATGTAACAATTATCAAAATGAATTCCAATTAAGCTAAATATTTTTTAACTTGCACGTCTTTAATTAAGCATTGTAAAATTTTTACTTTTCTTGTTTTTACTCTAGTTATTGGATATTTTATTCCTTATAAAAGATTTTATAGATTATTAGATTCATCCAATTTAAATTTTAATTAAAAAATATTACATTTAATATTAAAGTAACTCGATAAGTTTTCAATAAAATTGTTTTAAAAGATTGATGACATGGAGAAAAAAAAACCTCATTTATTATATACAAGTATTTAATTAAATTATTTTCACAATACAAATTTAACTTTTGTAAATATACCTAACTATGCATAGATAATTATTTAAATATTCATAAGATAATTTATAATTAATAAAAAATTACATTTTATTTCCCAAGATCATATATCGCACTATTAGATATTAAATATAAATATTTTTTTTGCAAAATTTTGAACTTTAATTATTATAAAACTTACTACAATAAGTTAAACAAAATTGTTTTGATATTTTTTCACAATACTTGTTAAAATATAAAAGAGGAACACATTAAATTAATTCGTCACTAAAATGAGTATCATTTAATTTAGCTATTTAAATTATAAAAATATATTTTAATGCTTGAAATTATAATAATAGGAGGTAAAATGATTGATGTTTGGCAATTAAAAAAATTAAAATAACATTTTTATAATTTCTATAAATAAATTTGACTGATATTTATATTTTCAAAAATAATTTAATGTATTACTCTATATTAAAAAAAGGTGCTATATCAGTTCCATAAATAAGTCAAAATAAATTATTCTAAATGTCTCTAAACGTGTGTTAACTAAATTAAAATTCAAATTATGAATAGTTGAGTAATAAAACATACCTCTTGGTTTAAGAATTCACGAGAGATAATTGTTTTTTTTAGCTTAGTATGATAATTTATACAGTAAAATTTATCTTCTAAATATTTAAAATAGTTACATATTTAAAATTTAAACTTAAAACTATTTATTGAACTAAAACAATTCTATATATATATATATATATGATGATGAATATGATATAATATTTACGTGCATGTGTTTGCAAGCATGATATAATATTGTTGAATTATATATAAAAAATTGTATTAATAACAAGATTAATAATAAGATTAAACTCTTAATTGAAAGTAAAAAAAAATTATGTATTGATTAAATTGAATAATACAATTTTTAGTCTCTTTTTTATAGGATAAAAATTACTTAAAGATAATATGAATAACAGAAAAATAAAGATAATTATTATAAATAAACTACGATCATCACAATCTCCTAATGAGATATTTAGATATTTGTAACCTCTTAATCTAACGAGATATTTAGATATTTATAATATCTTAATTTATTAAAATATTTATAATCTTTTAACGAGTTATCTATCGTATATTATTAGATATCTGATAATATTTCCACCATTCTTATATTTTTAGATAAATTATAGTTTATGATTTATAAATTCTCAACATTTTATAGCATAATATGTGTACTACAAATACTATCTTAAATTATAGTTTATCATTTTATATATATATATATATATATATATATATATATATATATATATATATATATATATAAAACTCAGGAACATATATTTAAATGGGTGAATAACTCAACATACATTTAAGTTATTATAACTATAACGTCTATGACTAAGTTCACTGCCATGTAGGACATGTGGTTGTTTTAGATTTTAGTAGAAAAAAATCTAAAACATTAAAGTAAAAAAGTCTGATTTTGTATTTAAAAATATTAGTTTTGTGTAATTAAATGATAAAATGAAGTTTGGTAAAAAAAATATAAAATAAGTTACTTTTCAAGTGTAAGTTTAAATATATTTTATGTCTTACACTCAAAATTATAATTATTATTAATGAAAAAGTTAAGAACTTTTATTTATTACAAAATATTTTTTTTCTCTATAAAAATCAATTTTAAAACTTTAAAAAGCTACTCAAACTATTAGCATGTTAAACAAGTTTACAAATGCAGTTTTCTTTCCGCAATTTCCAACATTATTTTTTTCTTAAATTCTTCTTCTTTTCACCTCACGCAGATAGTGATTTTAACATGAGGGTATAAATTGTTGGATCGAATTCATAGCCAATTATACCCTCTCGTTTTTTCCAGAATAGTTCTCTTATGGTCGTACCAATATAGTCCTAACATTTAAAGACATCTGCCTATCCAAATCACAATAACCTAGCAACTAATAATGTCCTTATATTTGATTTACCTACCACAATATAATTATTTGTTAATTTTTATTATTTAATAAAATTGAAATTACAAAATATTTATCAAATAAATAAGTTTAGTTGAATACTCAGCTGCACTTTAGCTTATGATCCAAAAAAGGTGTAATTCAGTCAATCTCACGATAAAAAAAAACTTTTTAATGTTATATAACGATAGAGAAATGACAAAATTACTATACACGAAATTTTATTGAGTTTCATGAGTGTAGGGAAATAAATTGGTGCACATGACCCAATTCATTGTTTTTTTAAATCTCGTTTTTGGTGAGATTTTGGTAAGATTTATTGAGTCTCATGACCTACGCACGAAGTAAATTGGTTTATAAGATTCAATTCATTTTTTTTCATAAAAAAACATAATTTTTTGGTGAGATTTTTGCAAGAATATGGCTTATATAATTTGACTAATTTTCACATTTTACCATTAATGATGTTGATGAAATCGAGCAAACTTATTGTTGAACATACTGCCTCCTAAATGCATGAATTACATACACTTTCTTCTAATACCTGTGAGAGATGTCTAATTGTTGAACCTTATTACATTTTATCATCATCATATAAAGTTGTATTAAGTAAAAGTTTAACAAAAAGTCACTGTTATGACAACTTAATCACATTCTTATTAATAGTTATTTTTCAATGGGAAGTTATTGATTAAGAAACAAAAATAGTTCCTCTATCAGTTCTCCAAACCTTTCGTCCATGGCTTTACAAAGTTGATTTTTGAATTTTTCTTCTTTAACATTTTAATTTTACGAAAGCAACATTGATGAATCAATAATTAAAAACAAAGTATACTCTAACTATAAAAATGTTAATTTCAAGGTAGTGATTAAGTAAACTCTATTTATACATGTGATTAAAATTTATTGTCGATATACACTTATACTCCCCAAATTTTACAAATATTGAAGAAATCACTTATTTTTTTTATAATTTTTGTTTTAAAGTTATAACGATGTGTTGTTTCATTATGTCCAATAATTATATATTAAATATGTATCTACCTAGTTTTGTTTCTCATGTATATAATTAAAATTGAATCATGCAAACATGTTTAAAGAACTTTATTATTTTTTATACATAAAGATGAAAATGTTACATTAAAAATAAAAATAGAAATAAACTAAACCAACTTAAAGTCATTAGAAAAAAAAAAATATTAATCTCTCAATTATTATTAGATGAAACAAAATCAAATTAACAAAATCATTGTATAAGCATCATCTTGTCTTTGTATTCATCATTATTATTTTTTTACTGTAATCAATAACTTCAGATACTTAAAAATCTATTTTTTCCATAATCAATGATAATAATTTATTTTCTTTATGAATGAAAAAACTAATAATTACAAAATATATTTAAAATTATTTTCATTATTAATATCTTTTACTAAAATTATGTATATATATAAGTTATATACAAATGCAAATATATTTACAAAGATAACATCTTTTAAAATAACGTTTATATAAATTATAATTATACAAGCATGCGTGAATACATATATTAATATTTCTTGTTATTTATATATATATATGCCAACAAGTATTTATATAAAATAAGAATTATTGAAAAAAAATAAAAATTACAATATTATAAAAATTATAAATTGTAATATATATAATTAAATTTATATAATCCCAACTATTATATAGTCAATGATTTTATATAAGATATAATTTTTTTCATCTCAATGCTGAATGATAACTACATATTAAATTTTGAATTAATATAAAATCATATGAGTTTTGAAAATAAAAGATTTAGATAAATTAAATCCTAAGAATTTTTTAAACCAAAATAGATTTTTAAGACTTGAATTCACATTTTTTTATAGATATCAACTTGTTCTTTTAAAATTATGATGTGAGTAAAAAATCTTTTAATCCCATGATAAGTTTTAAGATAAAATTGTCCAACTAAAAATTATTGAATAACATAATCATGAAAGTAAATTATATATATAGTTAAAATATATTTTTAATATTTTTTTAAATAAAAATTTAATTAACTCAGCTGTTAAGCATAAGACATAATTTTAAAATTATTTAATAATTCATTATATTAATTTATTTTAATGTATAATATAATACAATATTCAAATATATAATTAAATGATATAACCGAAATCAACTATATATCTTTTTACCCTACTAATCAATAAAAAAATATGTTAAATATATATTTAAAAATAATTAAGATAAAAATATCAATATTTTGATTATTTGTATACTATAAATATATTCATATTAAATTAATTCTCAATATAAATATAGAAAGGCCGTAGCGTCTGTTCTTGCTTGAGCTTTAATGGCCTGTGAGACTACGCTGAGTGTGTACGCCTACGGTTCCAGTGACCGCATGTAAATCTTCAATATTTGCATGCTTCACCAACTTCTCACAGACAATACCCATAACCCAAATAATATGATTTTCTCAAAATGCAAATGCAAATGCAATTCCAATTCTCTTCGTAATAAAGGACCCAACTTTCCGAGTTTTTCCAACCACTGAGCCCAACCCAGATGGCCGAAGACTCGTAATCTCTCACACCCTTCTGTTTTCCACTCTCAAAAATCAATATCTGAAATGGGTTTTCTGATTCATGGACTCCTCTGATTGCTCTTCGTGAATTTCATTTGTTGTTTTTTTTTCTATTTCGTCCTTTTTTTTTTGTTTCCTTTTTCTTGTTCTGTCACTTGTTTGTTGGGGTGTGATGGGGAAAGAGAGCGTGAAGGACGATGGGGGGCTGGAGGAGCTTGAGATGTTGCTGAATGAGATCCCTCAGGCAACATCACACAATCTTCACCATGGGAAATCACATGTTCATGGTGATGGTGATGATCATCATGGTTGTTTTGTGTCTCATCATGGAATGTGTGGTGTGTATGATGATGACCCGTTCACTCAGATTCAGTATCCATGTGCCTCATCCCCTGTCAGTGGTTTTTCTCTTCAATCTGATGGCTCTTCCTCAAGCTTGTTCTCTGCTGGCCATGCCTTGTCTGACACTGGATCACCAACCCCTCCTCCTTTGGAGGATCTTAAATCTCACCCTAATAACCGTTTCATAACACCTGATTCATCTTCCATCAGGAATGTTAATGGAAGTTTGGTTGATGAACTTGGCCTGTGTGCTAATTTGAGCCAAATGTACATCAGCAATCAACCAGACAGCCCTTGTGATTTCAAAGATGCTGCAATGGCCATGAATAGGCCTCCATATCCTGAATATTATTCCTTCACTGGAAATGCTCCAACCAATCATGGGGGGCATTACAGTTTCAAGAGGGGTCCTTTTGATTGTGTTGGGGTTCAACCCCCTCTTCCCTGGAGTCCTGTAAATCACCATGGCGAATTGGATTTGCCATTGTCCAGATTGTCCCACGACTATAGAATGCCTAATTTATTTGGATCAAGACATTGTCCCAAAAGGTCTGAGACAGTGCTTTCTCAATTAAATGACTTCGGTGGTTCAATGGAGCCTCCATGTCATCACACAAGGCAGATGATGAATAACTACTATTGTGGAGGAAGTCGAAGTCAGCCACCGGAGTGTACTGCTTCTTTGAGCAGGAACCCCGTGGTTGAAGCTTTACTTCATGCACAGAAAAATGAAATGAATGTAACTGAAGAAACAGGCACATCGAGATTGCCTAGCTCTCCCCGGTGTGTTAATTTAAGATCTTATTTGGGTGTTCAGGATTTACCGCAGTATAGCCATTCTCTGCCTAATAATGCAAGACCTGTGCCACTTTCAAATGCTAGAATTCCACAAGGAAATATAGATGCTATTGCAAGTGAGGGGAGCTTCATCATACAAGGTGAAGGTGTAAATTATGTTGCTAGCAGAGGTTCGGATCGTTCTATGTATCATAGTAAGGCTGCAGTGCGAGAAACTGGCTTTGCTAAGCATTCAAAGAGATCAGAGCCAGTCGCGCCATACCAAGTTTTAGGAACTTATGACAATCCTAGGGGTGCCAGGATAGGTTGCTCCTTACCTATGCTACCCAAGTACAGTTCCCTAGCTGAAGCTCAAGGTTATATATATTTAATGGCCAAAGATCAGCATGGCTGTAGGTTCTTGCAAAAAATGTTTGATGAGGGTACACCAGAAGACGTTCAAGTTATATTTAATGAGATCATTGATCATGTAGTGGAACTTATGGTGAACCCTTTTGGAAATTACCTTATGCAGAAGTTATTGGATGTATGCAACGAAGAACAGAGGATGCAAATCTTACTAATAATAACTGAAGAACCAGGCCAGCTTGTCAGGATCTCTTTAAACACTCATGGGTAATGACACAACTTGTGAACCTACTGTAATATTATATAGTTATCTTGTATTGAATTTGACATGACTTCTTTACTTTTTTCTTTTATCAGCACGCGTGTGGTACAGAAGCTAGTTGAGACTCTCAAAACTAGGCAGCAAGTTTCATTAGCTGTATCAGCTCTTGAGCCAGGATTCTTGGCTCTCATCAAAGATCTAAATGGAAACCATGTGGTTCAGCGTTGTTTGCTATGCTTAAGCAATGAAGATAACAAGGCATGATTTCTATCTTTCTCAATGAAGTTTTATTGGATAACAATCTTGTACATGATATTGTTATAAGTGAATAAAAATCTGTATGCTTATTTCACTCCTGTTTCTATTTTATAAACTTTTTGATAAGTGATAACTTCTCATCTCATGTAAAATAGCACTTTATTGTTTTCTTACAGATTCATTTCATTCTGAAAGTTTCTCTTCCTTAACATGCAACACTATTTTGATGTTCTACTCTCTAAAATTTCAATCTTATTGCACCTTGGTAGTAAAGTTTTCATTTATTATTAATAATAAAAATTTGTAAAATCACTGATTTTGTGTATTAGAAGGCTTTTTATTCTGTTTTAAAAGGATGTATATTTCAAGGAAGCATTTAGGACATGTTTTATTCGGTTTGGTATGTAGATATAGTAGCTTGGCTAAAATGTTTAAGCCTTTGTTTAACTTTACTCTTCTTACATATATAATTCTCAAATGAAAAATTAGGCTCATATCTTCAGCTATACTCCTGTGCTTTTAGTCAGAACATTATTTATTGACAGTAGCGCCAGGTTCCCCAACTCCAGACATTGTGATGCTTATGTGTATGGAATGACTTATTTCTATTCACATAGTTCACTTCCTCCCTTTAATTGACTGACACACTGATATCAACATGCAAAATTGACAGGCATTTATGCTATTAAAGTGGACCAATATTATAGAAGAAGGACCAATGAACAAAAAGAAATAAGCTTGTAATTATATGGGATAAAGGGCTTGTGAACTATGATGGAAGTAGTGTCCATTTTGGTGTGCTAAATTTATATTTCGTGCTTGACTTGAATCATGTTTGGAGTGTGACAAAATGTAGAATAAATGTGCAAAGATTGATATCTCCTTGCAGAAGTTACATTTCCCTGTTATTTGCACTGTGCAGTTTATATTTGTTGCTGCTGCAAAGTATTGTGTTGACATTGCAACTCACCAACATGGCTGTTGTGTTCTGCAAAGATGCATTGGCCATTCAAGCGGGGAGTATCGAGAAAAGCTGATTGCAGAAATATGTGCTAATGCATTTCTGCTAGCTCAAGATCAATATGGGTAACTATTGAAAACATAATTGCTTGTAGACTATAGAGCACAAAATTCCTTTCACTGGTTCTTCTTTTTCTTGGTTTGAATATCTACTTTTCCACCCACAAACATGTATTCTCTTTTTTGTTCCAGGAGCAAGAAACTTAGCCGTAATAAAATATTTTTGACAATTTGTATAAACAATCTTAACCCATTTTACTGCAGACCAAGTCTAGTGGGGACTGAAAAATGTGGTGGTCACACCGTATCTGTTGTTATACATTTTCTCCTTTTACATATGACCATTCCTAGTGCTAGGCAGGTGATGATATACGTGGTGCACCTATTAAAAAGTGAATTGTACATTAGGAGCCTTTTTCTCTGTTGATTTTGAACCACCTTTTTGCTCTTGATTCACATTTAATTAATAAAACCTGTTTATCATTTTTAATAAAGCACCAATGTTGACCTACTTTGGAACCATGAGATAAATGCTGCCTCCACCACTCTGATTTTTTTCCTCTTTCATCTCTATATTTTTGTCTGGTGCAGAAATTATGTTGTTCAATTTATCTTGGACTTAAAGATTCCATCTGCTACCACACGCATAAGGTTGCTATTTGAAGGCAACTATGCACACCTGTCAAGACAAAAGTTTGGTAGTCATGTAGTTGAAAAATGTCTTGCTGTATTCAATGATGAAGATCGATCCAGAGTCATTCTCGAATTGCTCTCCACACCTCACTTTGAACACTTGCTTCAGGATCCACATGCAAACTATGTTGTTCAATCAGCTCTTCGACATTCTGAGGTTTGTAACATGATCACCTTATTTTTTCTTTTACTTTTGACAAACTATGACAGAATAATCAGTTCAAAGTCTTGTCATTATATTATCTTTTTTAGCCAATAGTTATTGTCATCTACTAGTATGTTCTGAATTTTGATACTCAACCTCCTATTTCATGTCAGTGAAAAGTGCATATAATTTTTGTACTTATATTTTGGTTGTTTATGGGTTTCATCAATGAAAGTTTTGATCCTGATCTAGTGGAGATTTTGTTTTTTTTTCTTTTCCTCTCTTTGCTTTTTCCTTCTAAACTAGGGCTGTGTGCACAATGTACTAGTTGAAGCAATTGAGTCCCACAAAGCCATTTCTAGAAACAGCCCATATTCCAAGAAGATTTTCTCGCAGAAGCTTTTGAAGAAATGATGTAAATTCTTCCCTTGTGCAAGAAGTGTTCTTGTTCTTCTGTGTCAAAGAAAGCTTTTGTTGAGGTCTGCCACTACAGTAGTTTGTATGTTTTGGATGGTTATTTAACTGTAATTTGAAATGCAGATAACCATACAAAGGAGACTAGAGTTAGTCTGTTTATAAGTGCCTTTCCATCTCTGCTCAACTAATTATGGAAAAAAGGGAAGAGAAAAACAAAGAGCAGAAATTTTGCTCATGTTTTAAATCTTTGCATGTACTACTATTTCTTGTATTTCAACTTATTGGATATTATTATCCTGTTAATTATGCTATATGTACAGTGTATAGAACTTTAGATTTTTGCTTTTATTGTATAATACTATAAGGAACCTTTATCTTATACACTTTCACAAGAGAAATGATATATGTATGACTAATTATATAACAAATTTTATAACTAAAAGAGAGAAAATGAGAGAAATTTGAAATGTAATAAATAGTGTGATGGAGAAAAATACACAGAAAATGATGCATGATATCTTTTTTAATAATAACATTCTTTGGTCTAAGTGCCAGGAAGTGAATGATGTCACTTCTTTCATTGAATTTAAATTTATTATTGTTCATCATTTTGTTCATAATTTTAAAATCTCAAAGTTTTGGTCTTCTCCTTCCCACTAGGAGTCTGGAGTATAAACCAATAACAGTTCATTAAGGAATTAACTGTTGAAATTTCAACTGTGAGATTTTTAAACAATCTTTTTGAAAGGATTCCAAATAGTGTGGCTTTTCGGCTAAAAATTAAAGAACGCACCTAAACCTTTTAATGAAACAACTCACCGAGGCATTAGAAAATTGAATTTATTATTAAAGACTAATGCAGCAATAGTTACTTCTACCACAACTCCAGCGGCCGCGGATATACGTAAATGCCCCGACCTTAGTCTAAAAAACAATTTTCTTTAATCATGCTCTTTCTACAATCATATATGGCCCCCCAAAAATACACTCACATAACACCACCTTTTCATTATATGATATTATTAACATATCTTTTAATACGTTCTTTGTTGTTAATTAAAATTATAAAATTTTAAAAAAGTGAGCTTCCATAATTCTACTAATTTTAATAAATTTTAATCAAGAAAAGATAGTATATTTAAAAATATATATTAAAATATTAGAGAATATATTATTAGTACTTTTCTTCTTTTATTTTTTTATTTTTTCATGTAGGAGTGGATCAAATGAGCTATTAGAAGTACAATAGAATTCATAAAAAAATTACAACAGAATTATAAAGTCAGAATTACACACAATTTCTATTATTACTTAACACTTATTTTTATATTTTCAAAAAATTTAAACTTTTATTTTACATTATTTTTCTTTTTACTTTTAAATTTTATTTGCCTATACTTTCAAACTAATTTCTTTTAATCTTTTATAAAAATGTCACCTAAATCTGAACTACTTATATTTTTATTTATTTGTTTGAATTAATTATATCTATATCTTATAATTTTAAAAAAATTTCTTTTAATTTATATTATAAAACTTTAGGTAAATAAAAGAATACTAATGTACGAGAACTAATACTTACTAGTTTATATATAAAATAATGGAAAGTTTTTTGTTTTTCTGTTTCTCAATGTATGGAAGTTTCTAACCTACCTAAATTTGCTTCTTATTTTTTCTTGGTAAGAAAATATGCTTCCACTGATAGCTGATGATAGGTTAAATAGGTGGTAGTGGATTTCCATCAAGGTTAGGATACATGACAACGTCATAACAGCTTGAACAAAGGTACTTCGGTTATTAAATAAACGAAAGACTAAAATAAAATAAAAATTTTAAGAGATTAAGTTTCAAATCTATAATAAAAACATTTAAAACTTCATTTTATATTTTAGAATGCTTAAATTAATAATAACACATTAAATATTAACTATTCCACACGTAGATAGTTGAGAATGCCTGGCAGAGATTTTCAAGGAACTGAACGAGATAGAAGCGGTCTTTTCTAAACGCATGCATGTCATTGCCTGTTATGTTCTTTTAGAAAATGCAAATGCAAATTATTAGGCATTAGTGCCCTTCAATCTTCATGGTGACGTGTTTCAAAACCTTGGTATTACTTATTAATGGGGTACTATCACTTTACTGCACGATTCAAAATTACTAATGTTTTAATATTTTATTAATATTATATATATATAATAAAATAAAATAAACTACCATTTTAATTTTTAAAAGTACCCCAAAACATAATAACATTTTCTTAAAGAAACTTTCGATGATAAAAAGTTTGATGTAGAAAAATTATAAGAATATTGATAGACTAATGTTTGAAATCAAATTATAGTATGCATTGTAAAAGAAAAAAAATGTACCCGTGTTGTCATTAAGCACATAATTTTATTTTTTTTTTGGTCAACAATTCGCAAATGAAAACTCATGTTTAAAGAGAAAATGGTAAATGAGATATATATAATTTTTAAGTCTTTATTCTTTGGAAGGCATGCATTTGATGTGATACCACCATGTGAAAAAACAAACATTGCTTTTCATGAATTACAATGCATAGTCTTTTTTCAAGTGAGAATTAAATAAGGTCTAAACTTTATTGGTTCAACTGAACCATATCCTTACATACAAACTTCATGTGCACAAAATCATGAGAACTAATAATTAAAATACATAAAACAAAATTATCAATCCAATCCAACGAAACCATATGAATCGCGTGATCATATTCTCTTACAACTGAGTACTTTATACTAAGATGTTTGTTGGGCTTAGGGCTATCCATTCCACTTGATGGACCATAGAAGATTACTCCCATCTATATAGAGTTTTAACTGATATAATCATTATGTTTTTGCTAGTTTTTTTGAAACAACAAAGAGTCGCGTTTATTTTTGGAAAAATATTTTATATTTTGTTTTGTTATCTTTACTTTTACTTTTATATATGTGTTTGATGATTTTGTTTCATTTTGGTAATTTCTTCACTAAATTTTGTTCATTGTGTTTTCACATCCCCTACTCACACAACACTAAAGGAGCAAAAACAACTCCTAAACACACATCAAGGTTTTGTGCTCACGAACACTTCTGAAAATCAACACATGGTCACCTTTGATCCTCCCTTTTAATTTTATGCTCAACATGTATTTGTTGTGCAATTTTATGATTCATGATATATGTTGATTGTCATGCACTGAATTAGAATGTGACATTATGATTGCATGGTGTTTAACGTCCTGAATTTTGTTATATTTATTATTCTGAAATACAAACAGTAACTTTTTCCTGTTTAATTCTTTAGTAAGTTAAATTTTTATTTACACTTTGATTTGCTAAACATTAGAAGAAAATTTTCACAAAAATAAAATAAAATTCTATAAAAGGATAAACAACTTTCTATCAAACGTCGGAATACACGGTTTGTTTAAGAAATTAAAATTAAAAACACTCTAAAATTTCAATAGAAAGGCATCTCAAGCAAGAAGCTCAATTTAGAGTGCTTAGAAACGCTTCAATTTTAAAACTCTAATTAAAGCAAAATTTAGAATTTCAAGTACAAATTAGAATTATTGTAAGTAATATTGAAAAAATATAAATCACTTAATTATACTTCTTTTGCTTAATTTTAATTAAGATTGATTACTTAAATAATTTAAATATTTAGTTAATAGGATAAGAATAAGAACTACATAACTTATATATATAATTATGGTTTTCTAAAAATTGCTCTAAATTATTTCCTTGAAAAATCTGAAAAATAAACTAATTAAGATTGATTAGTTAATAAATTTAAATATTTACTTAATAGGATAAGAATAAGAATTAAATAAAACCAGACTGTTTTATTTAAACTTGAGTTAATTAAGTTGAAATTAAAATTAGTAAGGCAATTAGAAATAAATTAAGCAAAAGAAATTATCCAAAGATTTAATATATTAGATTAAATTAACAGAATACTAGGTTTTAAAAACAAAATAAAATAGCTCAAAACCTACAAGAGTTACTCGTTGCATGCTAATTTGCCACATTTATGCATTTTAACATGTGGGAAACTCAATCGTGATTCACATGATACACTCTGTTACTTGTCTTCCAAATAGGTTTAAAAATTCATTTGATTAAAAAACGGTTCAATTTGGTTTAGATTATTATTTTAAAAAAAAATTCTGGTAGGATGGAACACAGTTTAGATTGGTGTAAATAATTTAGTTTTCATCCATATATTCTTACAAATATTTTGATTTGTTATTACTAGACTTTTAACTCAAATATTAAATATATTATTTTAAAATAAGTAAAATATTTTTAGGTTTAAGTCACTACAAGATTTTTTTTTATTTTACTACTAATTTTAGCTACCATTTAAATTACTAGATAAATCCTAATTAATTAATTATTAATTAACTAAAATATTATTTTTCTAGCTAAATTTAAGTTATATTCATTTATACTTCTTATTACTACAAATTAGCTAGAAAATAACTACAAAATTTAAAAATTTACTATAAATTAACTAAGATTATTTTCTTAATTAATTTTCTATTTTTTTCATGATATCACCAATATTATAGTAATTTTGTAACTAATTATTTTTACTAAAAATTAGCTACAAAATAACTATTAATTTTAAAATTAGTTACAAAATTATTTTGTAGCAAATTTTAAAAATTTTAATAGTGAATATATAATAGTTTGTTTAACAATAAAAAATACATAAGATTAAAAAGTATGTGAATCAATCAATTAATTATTTTATAATATAATTTTTTCTAAGAAGATAGAAATATATGTATATGCAAAATAAAAGGTAAGAAGAACAAAATATATATAATTCTACTATGTTTGTGAGATACATTAAAAAAAAAAAATTAGTCTTTTAGTCCTCGCACAAGTTAAATTTAATATGTAAATTTTACGATTAAAATAAATTATTATGAAAAGTGTAAAAAAATTCACATAAGATAAAAGCTATAAATTGTAAAGATAAATATTTATATCATACGAAAATAAAAATTATATATAAAATTATTAATTTTAAATCACATGGATATTTATATAAAAAGACAGAAACTTTAAAAAGGAATGTCAATATACAAATTATACGATTTGTCCCTAAAATTGTTATGTACAATTATAGATATTTATGATTAATGTAATATATATAATAAAAAGGTAAAATTTTAATTTAGTTTCTAACATTAATATTATTAATTAATTATATTTTATATTAAAAATATACCACTAAAAGTAATATAATCAATAATTTTAATTTATAAACATCAAATTGATTCTTAATAATGTAAATTCAATTAATTAATAATTCAATTAATTAATAATCCTAAAATTCACAAGTTAAATGAATTCTTAATATTGAAAATATAAATTTTATAATTATAATTAATTATTTTAAAAGTTACATAAAATTATTCATATTATATAATTAAATAAAATAAATATTATTAAGACTTTAATAACTTTGTTTATGAAGAAGCATTAATATAATAATTATCAACATAATATATTGACATATTCAAAATTCAAGATTCATTATTTTGACATATTTTAAGTCTTTAATAAATAAAGTTCATAAAAATAAAATTAATTTTTATCAAGATTTGAATAAATTTTTTTTTAAAGGTGTATTCATGAGATTAAATCCAAATAATTTTTACTTATAATAAATATATAATCATACAATGCACATTCTTCAATTAAATTAAACACATTATTATATGTGTAATGTAAAATTTTAAAAATAATAATTATTTGTTTTATTTAAACATAGATAATAAGTTAAAGATAATTGTCATATACCAAAATATTAAGTAGAAAGAGAAAGCACAATTATAACCATTCAGATATACAATCAATGTTTTGTTTTCTTTTTCTATTACCCGAAGATAATCAAATTCATTGAAAATTTTAGGAAATTAAATAATAATAATAATAATAATAATAATAATAATAATAATAATAATAATAATAATAATAATAATAATAATAATAATAATAATAATAATAATAATAATAATAATAATAATAATAATAATAATAATAATAATAATAATAATAATAATAATAATAATAACAATAATAATAACAATAATAATAACAATAATAATAACAATAATAATAATAATAATAATAACAATAATAATAACAACAATAATAATAACAACAATAATAATAACAACAATAACAATAATAATAATAACAATAATAATAACAACAATAATAACAATAACAATAACAATAATAATAATAACAATAACAACAATAACAACAATAACAATAATAATAATAATAATAACAACAACAACAACAACAACAATAATAATAATAATAATAATAATAATAATAATAATAATAACAATAATAATAATAACAACAATAATAATAATAATAACAATAATAATAATTAAAATAATAACAACAATAATAAAAACAATGACAATAACAATAACAACAACAATAATAAAAACAATAACAATAATAATAACAATAACAAGAATAACAATAATAATAATAAAAATAATAAACAATAACAATAACAACAAGAATAACAATAATAATAAACAATAACAATAACAATAACAACAATAATCATAAGAATAATAATAATAACAATAACAATAATAACAATAACAATAATAATAATAATAACAATAATAATAATAACAATAATAATAATAATAATAATAATAATAATAATAATAATAATAATAATAATAATAAATTTCACTTTAAATATCAAGATTTTTTTATATAGAAAATGTGTTTATCATAAATACTTACCATATTTTATAAATAAATGCAAACAATAGGAAAATTTCTTTTCACCTCCTTGTGCAAAAGCATCACCTTAGATGTGTTATATGGGTCAATACAATCTACTTTTAACATGAAAAAAAAAACAAATTAAATTGGATCCATTTTAAAATTTGAATTAAAAATAAAAAAAAATTATAAAAAAATTAAATTGACTTACCAAATAAATAAATATAAACAATTAAAACATTGTCGCAATTCCATTCATATCACCTTACTAAATTATCTTTAACGTAATTTAAAAAAAATATTATTATAAATTAAATAAATATGAAATAAATCAACAAAATAACATAAAATCTAAGTAATTCATAAAATATCATGTCCTTGACTAAATAATCTATCACAACATCCTAAAAAAAACTACCCAACTTCATGATAATAATTTAATGATAAATAATAAAATAATTTAAAATTATCTAAATCTTGTTTTTTATGTGTTTTCTTAGTCAAATCAAACATTATACAGTACAAATGATATTTTAATAAATTTTACATTTTTCTGTACAATGTATAAGCATATGAAATAAACATACAACATAAAATTGCTTATGTTTTGCATCAACTACCACACGACATACTAGACAAAAACTGTCTTGTGTGTCGGGGGCTTCTATGTCTTTCAAACATGCCCATAGTTACAAAATTATTTACATTTTTTCGTTTAATCCCACATATACATTTCATCGTACAGTCTCTGTGATGTGCAAGTTTTTAAACATGACCATGCTATTTGTTGTCAAATATAAAACTTGATAAACTCACGCGTTATTAATCATGAATCATGACGATCATGTTAAAAGAACAAACACTTCCATCCATATATTACGATACATAACCCTTTCCAAGTGAAAATTAAATAGGGTCCAAAATTTATTGATTCAGACTAGCTATATCCTTATATACATACTTAATGTGCACAAAGTCATGAAAACTAACAATTAAAAGCCATCAAACATAAATAACAATGCTTGCCAAGGACTCAAGGAGACCTACATGAATCACATGATCATGAAACACTTCAATTGCTAATCTTTTAGCTAATGAATCAACAACTATTGATTTTATGTTGATATGCTCAATAGATATCAACTTCCTTTTGATATTATCTCTTACATCCAAGTATTTCATGTCAATATGTTTGCTTCTGTTTCCACTTTTATTATTTATTTGGAAGAATACAACAGTTAAATTATCACAATGAATCTTTATTGATTTTCCAATAGAATTAGTAATTTATAACACTTGTGATGTAGCTTCATAACATCTAATGAATTTCTCCTCCACACATAGTGGATGATAGAATAGTGGATTATATATATATATATATATATATATATATATATATATATATATATATATATATATATATATATATATATATATATATATATATATATATTATATTTTTTTGCTTCTATAAAAATTAAAATATAGCATCTCCAACTAAGAGAAAAATATAGGATGAAGTAGAATTTTCGGACTCCATGCATGTGATCAACAAAATCCAAGTCCGAATATAACAGATATAGCATGAAGTAGAATTTTCTAAATGCATATATTATTTGTAAAATAATATTAACCATTTCAATAATTGTTGCTTCAATGAAAAGAAGATTTTAAGATTAAGATTAATAAAATCTTATTAAAATTAGCAATGTCTCAAAAAAAAAATAGTTTGAGTTTATTATTATTGAAAAGGAAATATAAAATAAAATTGTGATAATTTAATAATTAATTCCACATTTAAAAAGTCTGAAAAGTCAAATTCAAATAAAATTCGAATAGTTTTAATCAATTACTTTAATTAGTTTTTAAAGAATTTATTTTAAATCCATATACACATTTAACTATCCTTAAACATAGTTTATGCTCAAATTCCCGATTTGATTGTAATAATTGCACCACTGTACTTTTCTTTTATTTTTCCCACACCAAATGCATGCTTGGTAAGCACGGGTGCAATCTCTTACATGGCAAAATTGATGTACTGGGTTTGTTAATGTATTTTTTTTTAAATTAAAACATGTTAATAAGTTATAATTTTAAATTTATTAAAACATTCTAGTGTTATTTTTTTGGGTACATTTAAAACATTCTAGTGTAATTTGTTAAAACATTTTTTAAAATTGAAATAAAAATATATTATATAGAATATTTTAACAAACTATAGTTTGAATTTCTTCAAATACTTAAAAAAAAATACTTACACTTTTAAAAAAAATATGAAAATATTACTTATATTTTTTTTTCAAAAACTTTAAGAAATAATATATTGTACGGAATTGAGAATTATTTTTATTAATAATAAAAAATTAAAAGAATAGCCATGAAATTTAAGAGTAGTTGTAAGATTCATTTTCAAGATAAATGACCTATAGAATTAAAAATTCATAATTTTGAAGGGCAACAACAGTACAAAAATTACATTGCCCTACTATGAGATATGTGGTCATTACACCACTTTTCTCTTGTTAAAACATACCATTTATTTCACTTACTGTTAAAATAAATTACATTACATTCCTCTCCTATGAGATATACACTATCCTTCTTTTTAGGTTAAAGTGTAAAATAAATTACATTTTTTTCCTTCAAAAAATAAAGTATTACATTGTCATTTATCTTTCATTTTAAAATATATAACTTAGTTTATTTAACTTATCAATAAAAATATTTATTATAAGATTTCAAAAGATATTTTTAATTAAAATGTATGCTAAAATATTTTGTATTTATTAAATTATCATTTACTCACTCAATCATATTTAAAATATAAGATTTTAAATTTAAAACAATTATTTATTTTATGAAAATAATAATTAAAAGCAAAATTTATTAGATAAATTATATATATATATATATATATATATATTAATTTATATATATCATACTATGAATTTTTTTATAATTTAATTATATATAAGTATTAAATTTTTTAATATTTACATTTTATTTAATATTATATTTTTAGTATAAATAGATTCATTTAAAATTTGTACGTTTAATATACATATATTAGCATTACATTTATTAAATTTAACAAATATAATATTTAATAATATTATTGAAATTAATTATATATTAAATTTAATAAATAATATTATATATAAAAATATTAATTTATTTAAATATTTATAAAAATATTATATTAATAATATCAATAAAAAAATACCTAACTGCACGTGTTTGATTTTATTTTACTTAAATATATATATTTAATTTAATTATTTTAAATATGTTTTGTGAGAATAATAATAATTAAAAAATAAATATTTTTTAAATATATAGTTAAATTTAACATAATTGATAATAATTAAATGATTAAATTAGATAAATTGTCATATATATATATATATATATATATATATATATATATATATATATTAAAATAATTAGAATTCAAAAAATATTTAAAATAAATTTTATGAACTAATTTTTCATAAATAAAAAATATGTATATATATTATAGTAAAATAAATATATTTATATTTATTAAGGGAGAGAAAACTGTATTTTAACATAATAAAGATGTAATATTTGTATCTAGAAGATGTTTTAGTAATTTATTTTTTAATAAAAGCTGATGAAACTTTAACGAATTAAAAAAAAGTAAAATATGTATTCCACCATGAGAGAATAATATAACTTTTAATTTAAAATTAAAAATAGTATAATATTCATATTTATAAGAAAAACAAGGTGTAATTTACTAAAAAAATAAAAAAACAAAAAATAAAAAAAACATAATGTAAGTTTATATTAAAAAAATGATATACTTCTTAGATTTATATAATATTATTATTATTATTATGGATATAAGTAAAGATGGATTAAAAAATACCGTTAAAATTTTATGAATAATTAGAAGTAGTTTGTATCCATTTATTCACTTCCATTCCTAAAGTTTCTAAGGTTGACTTCTGCAGGTATCAGAAGGAACAAACAGAATCAACAAAATAAAATAATTCTATATATATCATACAGTGTGCACTCTTAAAATAAAATAAAATATTATGTATATATATAAGGAGAAAAAAACAGAATGAACAAAATAAAATATATTCTATACTCTATATTCTATGTGTGAGGAGTCAGGAGAGAAAGGCAACGAATTCGCGACTAGCACGGAGAAGCACAGCGTTGTGTTCCCCACGAGTGGCACCGTGACACGTGTTAGAATGAAACGGAAAAAGGTACGTGGACGAATAGTAACGCAGTAACTGATCGAATCTCAGTGCCTACCTCCCGTCCACGAACTCGGAGTTCTGAATCCACGTGTCGGTCTCTGCGCGATACCTTTCGCTTCAATTTCAAAACACATTAAATAAAATATTCATCAATTCATTAATAATTAATAATTAATAATTCAGAAAAAGAAAACTTGTGCTGCAGAGTTGAGTTCAGAGGAAAAGAATGCTCTGGAAGCTCCTAGAAATCCCAACGAAGAGGTGAACAGAGGTCAAAACAAATTTCTCTCTCATTTTCTCGGAAAATTTGGATCTCCAGTTCTCTTCGTTTAGCTGGATGCTAACATAGTTCTAATTTCAGGTTTTTTTTTTCTTGTTCTGTAACTTTTCTTTTTATTTTTTTAATTGCTTTAATTTATACAACATAAATTTTGGAAGAGAGTTCCTAATTGTCTCTGTTTATGACATGCTTTGGGATTTTTCCATCTTTTTTTTTTTTTTTGCAACAGGCTAGTAATGGTTGCATGGTTTAGTTTGAGATTTTATTTTATTAAAAATGCGGCGTAGCAATAGAGCCGCTGTTGTATTATTTTGGCATGGAAATTTCTTCTATTTAAAATCGCTATCTATTGCGAACTTGGGCTTGGGATGAACTTCTAAGTTCTAGATCTTCAACTTTCAGCGTTTGTCTCATTTATTTATTTGGTGAGTTTATTGAGGTGTATCTTACTGAAAATATTGTAGTATAAGATCATAAATGAGCGGAAATTCAACTTTGTGATATTTTGGTTTTGAGGGCACTGTTGATACTTCAAAACAAGAGAGGATAGTTATGATCGCTACGAATGGCTTCTTTCTTGAGAAAGGGAATGTATTTTGACCCTTTTATTATAGGCAATGACACGGTCACCTTTGTTTGGTTATAGCATATGATAGGGCATAAGATATGGTTATACAAATCTCCCCAGCTAATATGTTGTTCTGTCAAACACATTCGTAATTAATGCTGAATGTTTTGGATGGTTTGGTTTTAATGTTAAAAAAAATATCGGCATCATTAGCAATGAAAAGCATCTTTATGTTTGTAGGGTGTTGAAATAGGAATAATTTGGGTCCTGTTTTGTAGCTTTGAGACTACAACAACAACAAGAAAGCCTTATCCCACTAAGTGAGGTTGGCTACATGGATTACCTGATGACATTAGATTCTTGGTTAAAGGTCAATATTTCATGTTATTTATCCTGAGATCCCTCAGGACAACTTTATCCAATGTCCTTCCTGGTCCACTTCTCTTCCTCTTCACAAGACTAAAATCCATGCAATCTACACTTCTTATTGTGCCTCCCATGACCTTCTTTGTATCTGTCCAAACTACCTTGAGCGATTTTCTCTCATTTTTTCTAAATTGGAGCTACATCAATCTCTCCTCGTATATGATCATTTTGTATTCTGCCTTTTCTTGTGTGGCTATACATCTATCTTAATATTTTCATTTCTGCCACTTCTACCTTTTCCTTTTGTTGTCCTTTTAAAGCCAACGTTCACTATCATAGAATATAACTGGTCACATAGTAGTATGATAAAATTTGCCTTTGAATTTGATAAGTACTTTGCAATCACAAATAACCCCTAATGTCTTTCTCCATTTTATCGACCTGCTTGTATCCTATGTGAGACATCCTTATTAATTTCTCTATCATTTTGTATTATTGATCCCAGATATTTAAATTTAGAAACATGTGGTATGACATCTTCTCCTATTTTCATTTCCAAGTCATATTCCTCTTGTCTCTTGCTAAATTTGCAATGTGTATACACCGTCTTATTCCTACTTAAGCGAAAATCTTTTGTTTCTGAAGTCTGTCTCCAAAGTTCAAGTTAAGGTTAACTGCTTCCGTTGATTCCTCCACATTTATGGCTGTAGTGTTTCTTTGATTGGATAGGTGGTTGGATAGGTGGTAGTGGACTTAACTGAATTACTTGACAAATTCCTTTTCTGTTTTCACTCTCCAAATTGGACAAGAATGTAGTGATGGTGAACAGGGATTGTGACATCAATATTTATAATAGTTATCTTTGGCAGTTAAGTTACAAAACTCAAAGCATGCTAACTATTATTGTGTTACCCAAATGTTAAGAACTTACTGGTGATTGTTGTTGGTTTCATTGATCATTGCTATTCTTAATTTCTAACACATTGAATGTGAGTGATAAACTGCTGATTGGCAAGACAGGGCCACATTTTAGTGATTAGATGTCAAAAGTTCATTTATTATCAAGGGTATGTTTCTGTGATTGTATATCTGCTGTAAATGTTCCCACATTTTGTGTTTGTAACAGTAGATGCAAAATATAATGGGATTAGAACTTAGTGTGTGGTTTCTTTTGGTTTAATACATCAGTAGGTTCCTAAACTATTTGGGAATTTTTAATTAGGTCCCTAAATTAAAATAATTTATAATTATGTCCTTGTTTTTTGATAATTTTGATAATTGGGTCCATGGAGTTGGTAAATCCACCACAAATTGTTATTTTTATTTGCAGTTTCAAGCTGCCATAAACTAACTTCGGGGACCCAATTACAAAAATTGTAGAAGATCAATAACTCAATTACAAATTTTTTTAGTTTAGAGACCTAATTTAAAATTATCAAAAAGTTCAGGGACCAACTGATGTATTAAACCATTTCTTTCTTTATGGGCTAAATACTAAAACTTGCAACTTAACCCATGCATTTTTATTCTGGGGTATTTCTGTGTCAGAGAAGCGTATCTGTGGAGTGACTTTGCAATAGAAACATGAAATTGAATCAAGCAGGATAGATCTCAGAGGAATGTCAAACTTTGTAGGTATGTATTTGAATATAATATACCTATGCCAGATCTACTCTTCCATAGATCACATGGCTCCTTTTGACTATATCCACTTTAAATTTGAATCTCTGTATAACATAGAATATATAACCCTAATTCCTCTTCTCATGAGATGTCAAATTTCCATAACATTTTTCCTTAATTACATATTGATCCTCTACTTGTAATGTTCAACACAAATTATTGACCCTTCTCCCCAAGTCCAAGCTTGGGTTTTGTATCCAAACTTAAGACTTATAATAGTTGGAAAAGTATATCCAACTAAAATCTTCCATAAACAAGTTACGGTTACCTAGAAGATTTCAAAGCATATGATGCAAATGAACAACTATTTTCTTTTGACTAAAAGCATGTAGCAATGTTATTACTGCATTGCATTCTTGAAGTTTCCCTTGTGTGTTTAGCTCTAATTTTAAATCATGATTCAATGTAAGAAAGTTGTCTTAACTAAGCATAAATGTTTTTTCTGCATTGAACTGAAAGATTTTGTCATGTATTTTTCAATACTCTATTCAGAGAACCAAATAGCAAAAGTAGAAGCTTTTTTTTTTTTTTTTTGCTGTTCTTTGACTCATCCATTAAAATGAGTTTTGTAATTGGTAGCTAGGTGATGTCATATCTTTGACATTGTTCCCTAAAGCTTCATTATTATGTATGAATGCTAGCACTCTGAAGTAATGAAGTCAACATTGAGCAGTTTGTGTGGTCTGGAGGAATGTGACAAGGATCTCCTTAGTGGAAGATCTTGATGATAAACAACTAAGAGTTGTACTCTAAACAACTCTACTATTTTTTATATCACAATTTGGCATTCGTTATATGTTTCTATCACTGGATTAATGTATTCTCCCATAGAATTTTCTTTTGTACGCAAATGTATTTTGGTCTATCCTTGTGTCATTATCTTGTTGGTAGGCTATTATGTAATTTGAGTTCAAAAGAACTAGGGATGAAACACTATTATTGAAAAGCTAGTTGTTTATTGATGGTGGGTGTAGTTGATGCTACACTACTTGTTAATGGTAAATTAAAAACTTAAATGTGTTTACCTTTCCTTTTACTCTTAGCTTGTGTTGGAAATAGGAACATTTAAATGTTTATTACCCTTCCAAAGAAGCTTAGTTAATGTTTAGGCAAGTTCAATGTATCTTAGGAAGCTATAGTATTTTAATTATTCTCTTGAAAATAGTAGTAGTTATTTATTCTCTTTGTAAATACTCTCATTATAAATAGATCAATCTACAAAGTGAAAATTTCATTCAAGCATATTTAGAAAATTTCCTTTCTCATTTTTTCACATGGTACCAAAGCACTCAATCTAAGGGGGCTATGCTTTTGCACATTGTAGAAGGTCTGACTGGGCTCTTGAAGTGATTAGACATCTAAAATCTTAATTAGAATTTTCTAGCAGTGACAATTAGTTTTTTCCAACAATTTCTCCCAAAATATTTCTAGCAAGTTCTCCATTGGCAGATTTTTCTGACAACTTTTCCAACATCCACCTGAATTTCCGGTGACTTTCGAGCGACCTTCGGTGACTTTCTGGCAAAGGTAGAAATGGTAAGAAGTTTTTTAAAAAGCATGGGAATTTCATTAGGTGCTTGTACTTCGGTGTATTCAGGTATGCTTCCACTTTAATTCGGATTTAATGTCTCAAAAACATCCTCCCTATCCTTTTAATACTTGATTCTGGGGCCACAGATCATATGACTCCTTCATCCAAATATTTCTGCACATATTCTCCTTGTTTCAACAATAAAAAAAATAGTCACCGCAAATGACACAGTTGTAATAGTAGCTGGCATAGGAAATATTAAAATAAATTCCTTCATAACCTTAAAAAATGTTCTTTATGTTCCAAAAGTTATCCACAAATCTTGTTTCCATACAAAAACTTACAAAAGACCTATCTTGTATCGTGATTTTTTACAATGATTGTTGTGTTTTTTAGAACAAGGATTTGGGGAGGATGATTGGACATGCTAGAGAAGGGAATGACCTTTACTATCTTGAGAAGCCTGTTTGTCTGTCATAGAAATGCCCACCCATCTCAATCACTAATGTTAGAATCCGTATTGTTGAAAAGGGAAAAATTTTTCCTTTTTCATTCCAGTTAGAACATCCTTATTTTGAAACCTAATGTTATGTTTCCATCATTGTTTTATGAGTTAAATGTTAAAAGTTTTCAATGTGATGTATGTGAAATTGCAAAGTACAAGTGCATACCATTTCCTTTAAGTAACAAAAGTAGTACATTTCTATTCTATCTCATCCATACTGATGTTTGGGGTCCATCTCCTGTTCCAAATGTGTCTAGGGCTCAATGGTTTATAACTTTCATAGATAATTATATTCGAGTTTCTTGGACTTTCCTTCTTAAACACAAGTCTGAAGTGAGTTATGTTTTCCAAATTTTCTTCTCCATGATTAAAAATCAGTTTGTTGTTTCCATAAAAAGACTTAGGTCTGATAATGGAAAAAAAAATTCAATCAAGTCATTACATCATTATGTCTAAAAGAGGGCATAATTCATGAATCCTCTTGTATCAAAACACCTCAATAGAATGGGATTGCAGAAAGGAAAAATGAGAATCTCTTAGACCAAACTCGAGCATTATTGTTCCAAAAAAATGTTTCGAAGAATTATTGGGGAGAGGGTGTTCTCACAGCTACATATCTTATTAATAGATTACCTTATAGAGTCTTGGGATTCAAGAGTCCCATGAAAATTCTTTCTTCTTTCTATCCTAATGTGTCCACTACTAATAATCTTACACCAAGGGTCTTTGGGAGTGTCTTGGTTGTTCATGTTCAAAGTCAAGGCAGGGAAAAACTTGATCCTAGAGCTTTAAAATGTGTTCTTGTTGGCTACTCTTCTACTCCAAAGGGATATAAGTGTTATCACCCTCCTAAAAAATTCTTGGTGTCTCGTGATGTAACCTTTCATGAAGATTAGACTTATTTCAAACAACCTTATCTTCAAGGGGAAACTCAACTTGAAACTCTTGTCCTTCCTAGCCTTGAGTTTACCATTCATGTACCTCAATCAAAACAAACATCTCTTCCATTCTCATCAACTGAAAAATTTTGGTGTAGCAAAGGTCACTTCTGGATCGACACATGCTCAAGAGCCCAATTCAATTCCTTCACATTAGGTAAAAAACTTTGACCTTCTTGTTTTACAAAATAATTCTGTTATTCCTACCTTACAAGATAATAACCCCATCTTTCAAAATGAAACAGAAATCCAAACAGTTGAAAATGACCTTTATCTTCCAATTTCCTTTAGAAAAGGAACCAGAAATTGCACCAAAAAACCGTTGTATCCTCTCTCATATTACTTCTCATTTCATAAATTTTCTCCAACTCATAAAACATTTCTTGCCAACCTATACTCTATCTCAATTCCCACTAATGTTTTTGATGCATTATTTGATAAAAATTGGAAGCAGGCCATGGATACAGAAATGGAAGCATTGGAGAAGAACAAAACATGGGAGTTGGTTTCTTTGCTAGAAGGAAAGAAATTAGTTGGTTGTAAGTGGGTATATACAGTAAAGTATAAGGCAGATGGATCAATTGAGAGGTACAAGGCCAGATTGGTTGCTAAGGGTTTCACTCAAACCTATGGGATATATTACTCAGAAACCTTTGCTCTAGTTGCAAAGATGAATACAGTTTAGGTAATACTATCCCTAGCTGCAAACTATGGCTAGGAATTACAACAATTTGATGTGAAGAATGCTTCTTGCATGGGGAGCTTGAGGAAGAAATCTATATGGAGGTCCCACTGGGATATGAAGTTGCTGCCAATTTGTTTGCAGTCTAAAGAAGGCTTTATATGGGTTGAAACAATCCCTTGGGGCATGGTTTCAGTCTTTCAGAGATTCACTAAGGTCATGACAACCTTAGGGTACAAACAAAGTCAAGGAAACTACACTTTATTCATCAAACACTCGACTTCGAGGGGAGTGACTGTATTGTTAGTGTGTGGATGGTATTATTGTTATTGATGATGATTGGAGGGAACGACAATTCTCTAGTCAACATTTAGCAAAGGAGTTTGAAATAAAAACTCTTGGGAGGCTAAAATATTTTCTGGGAATTGAAGTGTCCCACTCAAAGAAAGGTATTTGTATATCTTAGTAGAAATATGTCACAGATTTGCTTAAGGAGATAGGTATGACATCTTGTAAACCTTCAAGTACTCCCATGGATTCAAAACTTAAATTGGGTAATGCAGATGATAGTGCAACAGTGGATAAGGAGATGTATCAATGTCTCGTGGGAAAATTAATTTACTTGTCTCACACAAGGCTAGATATTGCATTTTCTGTAAATTTGATTAGCCAATTTATGCACTGTCCAAGAGAAGTCCACTTACAGACCACTTATAGAATTTTGCAATATTTTAAAGTGAGGTAGAGGAATTTTATATAAAAGAAATGGGAATACAATTCTTGAATCCTACATTGATGCTGACTATGCAGGGTCAGTAATTGATAAGAGATCCACTACTAGATATTGTACCTTTCTTGGAGGAAACTTAGTAACTTGGAGAAGTAAAAAACAAAATGTTGTAGCTCAATCTAGTGTTGAAGCTGAATTCTGAGCTATGGCACAAGATATTTGTGAATTGCTTTGGTTGAAAATTATCTTAGAAGACTTGAAGATTAAATGGGATGGACCTATGAAACTCTACTGTGATAATAAGTCAGCAATTAACATAGCTCATAATCCTGTTCAGCATGATCGAACGAAACACATTGAAGTGGATAGACATTTTATCAAAGAAAAGTTGGATAATGGTTTGATTTTTACTCCATATGTACCTTCACAAGGTCAACTTGCAGATATTCTTACTAAAGGATTGTGCAGTCCAGATTTTGAAAGAATAATATGCAAGTTGGGAATGAAGAACATCTATTCTCCAACTTGAGGGGGAGTGTTGGAAATAGGAACATTTAAATGTTTATTGCCCTTCTAAAGAAGCTTAGTTAATGTTTAGCCAAGTTCAATGTATCTTAGGAAGCTGTAGTATTTTAATTGTTCTCTTGAAAATAGTAGTTATTTATTCCCTTTGTAAATACTCTTATAAATAGATCAATTTGCTGAGTGAAATTTTCATTCAAGCATATTCAGAAAATTTCCTTTCTCATTTTTTCACAGCTTGCTTGTTCCACTTTTGCTTTTATTTGCATCTAAGGCCTGACTCATGTAAGAACCCTTAGTAATTTGTCAGGCCTGAGTTAAGCTTTCTCAACGCTTTCAGTTTTAATCTTAAAATTGCATGCTTCCAGTTTTCTCAAATGGGATTCTGTCTATAACATTCTTCTAAAACCTTTCTAGCAGGGCAAATTGGAACAACATTTTTGGTGAAGACCAAATTTAACATTATGCATGACTTTTGTGGTCACTGTGCTGTAACTTTGAAAGACATGATTATGTTCCTGCATGTCTGAATGCAGATATCTGCTTGTCATTTAAGAGGGCTGTGGGCTTACAATTATGATACATTTCTTTGTGCTAAGGTGTTTTTCTTGGCAAAATAGTAACATTTATTGTTTTGTTCCTTTTGTAGTACAAGACTGATTTGATAAACTGATAGAAACCTGGTATCTTATTTAGAAGAAATCGGGATAAACCCCAATTACAAAATAGGCCACTGCAGAACATAGAGGGTCTGCACCTTCCAATACTGAAAGAAGCCAATTCTCTCACAAATAACTAGATATCTTCCCCTCTCCACCTTTTTTCTTATTTATAAACTACTTGCCTTATTTTCTGATTACCTCATCCCTGTGCTAACTAACTAACTCCCTAATTAACTAATTATTCCATTATGGGCATTATCTATCATAAACCCAGCAGATCCAATGCCTTAAAGAAGTTATTTTTTTAGAACAGTTTACAAATTGTTGGACAAGACTTCTCAGTTTTCATTTTGCATGGTCATTTCTCTACAGTGTATACAAAATCTGATTTTGGCTTGCTAGAACATTCAAGTATTTTAGGTTATGATTTATCTTACTGAATTGTTCAGTGTTAAGCAGCACCATAATGCAGAACATTTGAAAATGTTTTTATATATGGATCGTGAATGCAATTAGAATATTAAGGACCTGTTTGAAAAATTGATTCTGTGCTTAAAATGAATAGTTTCAGCATTGATTATGATTTAGTAATGTAGTTAATACCTATTAAAAAGTGAAATTAAGTGAAGTGCTTAAAACACTTGGCACATGGGAGGTCACTTTATACATTCATTCGATAATAAACATTTCCTTAATCAAGTAATTGAATGACAATATTTTCCATTAATGTTGTATTATTTTTTTTTTGTTTTGCCATTAGCAACAATAAGGTTGCTTCCTTTTGACGTAGTGGTCAAGGTTCTAGTTGCTGACATGGCTCTCCATTCATGGGATTATGGTTGCGTACATCCCATACTCCAAATGGTACATTCGACCATCTTTTTTTTTTTCTTTTTAAATACAAATCAGTGCTAAATTTTCAATTTTGGGTGTTTGGATAAGCTTTAGAAAAAAGCGCTTTAAAGATATAGCTTTTTTAAGATCTCTTTTGGAAGCTATTTCTTTAGTTTCCAAGAAAGCACTAAAATTTCTTTTTCTAGGTGTTTTTTGTAAAACTTATTTAATTATTGCAAAATTTGTTAAACATGTTTTAATTTCCAGCATATTGTTCTTTTCTTAGAAATTCAAAAATGGCCCTTTTATGAAACAGACACATGGCAAGTGTAGAAAGAAATGTGGCTCAGATTAGCCAATTGAGTATCTTTCTCTCCTTGTATGACCTGACTAATCATATTATGTTTTCCTAATAAGATTGAATTAGAAGCAGATAGTATGTTTAAATACTTATCACCACACTTCTTTCCAAGATACAACTTTAATGACAATTCTGTATAACTTTTTTACCAAAAGTTTCATTAAATGTTCTGACTCAAAGCTTTAAAATGTACATTTAACTTATCTCCTGAGTTGCATACATATTGGCACTTTGTTTCCTTACACAGAACTGATAATCTTCCTGAATGGGCTTAATTTGTCATATTTAACAAGCAGCAGTGTGTATGTGCCAACTATGATGTAAAATTTTATGGGTTTGTCAGTTCAAAATTTGAGATTGAACCTATGTTGTCTGGTATCATATGAAAATCATTTCCAGGGAACATTAGCAATATATAAATCAATATTGTCATTAAAGGAAAAATATGTTTTCTGCCATTCCACTTGCATCACTTTTTTTTTCTCTCTATGTAAGTTATATCAGACTGAAATTATTATCACCTTTTTTGTTGCACTATTTATTGGGTTTGATGATGTTTGTGAGGATTTTTTGTCTGTGATGCCAGGTTATCTTAAATAATTTTCTGATTATCTGTCTTGATGTTGCAGCTCAGGATAAGGAGGACTTACTAAATCTGAACCAGAAAGAGAGAACAGAAAACACTAACAAACCTGAAGTTCTGTTTTCTTCATATGATAGTGACTCATGCAAAGAACAGAAAAAGCTAACATTAGATAATACAAGGATGTCTGATCATTGTTTCAAGAGCAGCAATGTAGATTCTAGTAGTAGTGAGCTTTGTGCAGATGATACCATCTTAGGAGATAAGTGTGCAGTGGAGGATGATAGTGTGTCTCAATATTCAATCAATCACATATCTCAAACTGACAATGAGCTCAGCTTTCTTGATAATGATGGGTGGCTCAATATAGGAAACTTCGAAGATGTTGATAGGATGATGTTGTAAGAAATTCTCCTATGTGAAGAAGTTTTTTCACCTTTCACTTTGAATGAAATGCTAATCAATTCATCATTATTACCATAAATATCTCAATATTACTTTTAAAATTGCAGAAGTTGTGACTTAACATTTGGAATGGAGAGCCTCAATAATGAAGAGGAGTTCTGTTGGCTCCCGTCTTCACATGGAACTGAAGGATGTGATGATGCATCGAAGTCTGAGTTCAAATTTTCATCTGCTGAAGCAAGTCCATTGAGAAGTATATCAGATTATAATGTAGACACAAACGAAAATATGGAAGGCCTGCCAATTAATGATAGCAACAATAAAGCATCTCCTATTAATAAAAAATTGAGGTCTCGAATGCATGTCAATCATGATGCTGGTCCTTCTTCATTATCAACATTCCATGAATCAGACATGAAATCTGGTAATACAGATAACTTGATGGCTAAAATAAAGGTTGGCTATCTCTCAATTTTTTTTCTCTGTTTTAATTTTATAAACTGAATTCTGAGCTTCTGAATTTCAAATTATGTTACCAAAACACACATGGAGACATACATAAAACTCACAAAATTGACCTCTCTGGCATATGACACAATAAGTTTGATATTTGCCTCAAACCTTGTGAAATTTGTTAATGCCATAGAATTTGGTTATTGAAGTCTGATATTATGAAAATTCCATGATGTAGGCACTTGACCTGATTGTATTTGACATTTCAGCGCTTTAATGTCAGTATTTATGTACTCTAGAATTCAATTCAGTGGATATTCAAATGTCTTCTTCATACATTTACCACTTTAAAGAGCTTTATAGTTTATAAAATCAAATATATTTCTATCATCATTGGCTACTAAATGTAATTTAGGAATTGATATTCTGTAGAAATTGAAATTCCTAAACATTTTAATTTATATTCAAGTCCTACGAATTTGTATCCTAATTTGAGTTGTAACTAATAATAAGTGCGCAACAAAGGGAATCAGGTAATTACTTATTTTGTTTGATGTAAATTGTTTTTTTCTATAATAGAAAACTGGGCTTGACCTTTAGGTAATACTCAATTTCAGCTGCTTCATTTTCTAAGTGATCTGTTGCATTCACCTGACATATGGTTTGTAGTCACTGTGAACAAATCTGACTGACTGGTTCATTTAATTCAGGTGAACTTATAAACAAATAATTTGTCTCATGCTTAATTTGCATATCACAAACAGTCTCATTGTATGACAGATGCAAGGGAAGCTGTCAAAACCATCAGCAGGAAAGAGAAAAAGTGGCTTCCTAGGAAACGGTGATTCTGATCATCCTTATGCTCAGGTGGATCAATATGCAAATCTGAAGCAACCCTTTGAGGCCTCTTCCAGTGGGGTCACTTCACAGGATAGCATCCACAAATACAGACCAAATGTGGATTCCAATTCTTTAGGACATATACAGATACAAACTGACCTAATGCACCCAGACTATAGTCATACTTCAAATTACACTTCCCTCCTTCCAACTTTGTCTGGATCTAGGTCTGAACATGATGGACATACATCTCCTTTTAAAGAATCATCATTTGCATCAAACATGGAGAGTTCTCATGGTCATAATTTGGAGGCTGTTGCCTTAAAAACAAAAGATGAGAGAGAAAATTTATATCTTTGCCATGATGCACAACTACTAAGTCCGAGTTTCAAAAGTGAAAATATGGCAAATCCTATGCCATTTAAAAGTCCAGGTTCAGCTCAGAAGGTAGGTCACCAGTTTGAAAATGAGAATGAAGGCCATAGTGAAGTTGGAGGAGTTAGCATAGGATTTTCACAAGAAATAGACTCATCAAATGTACAGGAAAGCTCATCTATGAGCTCTGCACTGGATGAAATCTCGTATGAAGCAACTAGCTTTCGCCAGCTGCAACAGGTCATGGATCAGGTATTGGAATCTTTTGCAGTGTCATAGTTTGATTCTGTGTTCTTTATTAGTGTCTCTTGGACTATGAAATCGAAATCAGCATGCCAGCATCTGACTAATGTTGGTTTCTTCATCATAATGGATTTTCTTGTCGGGGCTGTGTTTCTAATTCTACTTGGACATACAAATGTTGTAAATTTGATGCTCCTGAAACACAGTATGTTAGGAAGGTAGCTGCTAGTATCAACCAAAATCCTGGGATTTGGCTCTTTTTTTTTCTGAAAAATTCCATGTTGTGGGATTTGGTTCCACAAAAGTGAGAATGCATTTTAAAGGGAAAAGTATTGAGTTATAACCTTTAATTAGAAAATCAAAGGCTGTGTTCAAGATAAAATACACACACATGTTTAACAAACTACAGCTTTTAAATCTATTCTCATGATTTTCCAATCTACAGTTATAACTTTGCACTATTTATTCTACAATGCACCCCTCAATCTAGAGGAACTAAACCTATGTTGTGATGCTAAGAAAGTTAATGTTTACGTATCCTTATTGCTGAAAATCAATTTCTTAATTGATTAAATAAAATACTTCCCAAAACATAAAGTTCTCTTGATTGCAGTTGGATATTAGAACCAAACTATGCATAAGGGACAGTCTATACCGCTTGGCTAGATGTGCTGAACAAAGACATAATGATGCCAATGCAAGTGGTCAAATTGGTGATGATGGTGAAGCCTGCAAGGCAGTAATGACACAGGATGCAAACAGGTGTCACTCACTTTATTGATTTTTTGTTCAAATTTATATTTCTCTTGGGTCTTGACTACTAGGCAACCCCCATAGACATTGCAATACTGGTTCAACATAATTTTGAGTTGGTTTGTGGTTTGCTTATATGACACTTGTAATGTACTCAAACATATAATATTCTTTTTTAGTCATCAGGTTCTTATATAGATATGTGAAAAGTGAAATATCCATGACATGGAAAATAAAATATTTTTTTATGTGAATGGACAGTATCATGAGTTAACATTTATTGTTAGATAAAACTTATAATTACAGTATAATCATGCTGCCCTTTCCCTCCAACCCCTTTTTCAAGGCATGGAAAATTGAACCACCTAAATTGGCTAAGGCTAAGGTAGATACACCCAAATTTGGTATATCATAATAAGAAAACAAACTAGCCAAACAACAACTTCAAGTGTTTGAACCTATGGTAAATACTGAAGGTACCAACCCACTTGTTCCTGAATTTGATACTTCAAATATTCTTGTGATCTTGACTTGGATGTCTTATCTATTGGTCTAAGAAAAAGGAACACAGTGTTGCATATTATTTCCTAATTTGTTTCTTCTAAATCCACTCCTTACTACGCAAGAACTTCATTTCAACCCTTGATTAGAATCCCAACAATAGTATAGGTAGCATTGAAGTAAAAAAACTGAGTTTAAATGAGTGCGTTGTAGAAGAGTGGAATATGGGATTATTGAAAGTTCAGGAGAGAAATGGCCAGTGAAGTGATGGATATACCTTGAAATATCAGTCTGATGGTATACTAGATAAATAAAAAGCTAGGTTAGTTGTAAGAGGGTAACCTCAAGATTTATGGGCTTGATTATTCGATGACATTTGTTCTAGTGGCAAAGATGAATATTGTGAGAATTTTACTCTCCCTTGCTACTCGTCAAGGATGGGAATCACAATAGTTTAATACTTTAATGTTAATAATGCTTTCCTGCATGGATACTTGGACAAGGAAGTGTAAATGGAGATTCCACTTTGTTATGATTCCCCTAGTTGAGGAAATGAGGTATTTGAGTTAAAAAAGGTCTTGTATGGCTTGAAGTAGTCTCCTTATGCATGTTTTGGAGAGATTCTCTAAGGCAAAGGTGCTCTTGGGGTGCAAGCGGAGTCAAGGTGATGATATTTTTTTCATAAAATATTTTACAAATAAGTAAACAACTAAGAACCTTGGAAGAACCACACCACAAAAGCTAACAATTGTAACTGGAAAACCCAAAGCCTAATAAACTCCATAGTCCACACCAAAATCACATACTTTCAATGTGGGGTTCAAGTCTCATAGCTTGCAGTTAGATCCTAATATCCCAACATACCCCGCAACCACATGGTGAAAAAGCTTTAGTATCAATTGATAAGAACTTTGGGACAATCACACCATAAAAACTAACTATTATAGTTGAAAAGCCCTAGGCTTTATAAATGTCACACCAAAATCCCTACTTCCAATGTGAGACTCAAGACCTCACACATTGCAATTGGATCCATATAAACTTACTATCCTACTTGTGTACATCAGTGATATCATTATAAAAGGTGATAACTTATCTGATAGGCCACTATTGAAAGAAAAATTAGCATCTGAATTCAAAATGAAGGATCTTGGAAGGCTAAAGTACTTTCTTCGAACTGAAGTGGCTTACTTTGCCTAGGAATGCATCTTTTTTTCTCAAAAGGAAATATGGTCTTGATCTTGTAAAAGAATGGGAAGTTGGATTGTAAGCCTACTAGTGTTCCCATTAAGAAGAACCAGAGGATGGGAGATGACGTAAAAAGTCTCAAGCTTGACAGAGCGTAATACTAGATTGGTAGTTAAATTGATATACCTGGCACTACTAGACCATATTTGGCACATGCTATTAGTATTGTTAGTTCATGCATGACCCAACTTTATGATGCTGGTAGGTAGTGAACAGATTCTTTCATGTACATGGGTAGTTGTGTTCATCTCTCTCTTGATTATGGATAGGGCTTGTTTAATTTATATTGAGAGAGATACCTGATTTGAATGTGACCTTGTCACGTCAAAATTTGACATGAAACTGATGAAAGGATCCATTCTCATGGAAGTATATACAAATGCAGATTATGCAGGGTCAATCATTAGTGGGAGGTCAACCTTGAATTACTGTATATAGTTGCATGGAGGATCAAGAAGCAAACTGTTATGGCTCAACCAAGTGCAGAAGTTGAGTTTCGAGTTGTAGCACCAGGAGTCTTTGAGTTATTATAGATGAAAATTATACTAGATGGACCTTGGACTAAAGTATTAGACTCCTATAAGGCTATTTTGTGACAAAAAATACCATTAGAATTGCATATAATGTTATTTTTGCTTGACAAGACTAAACATTGAGATATAATGGCATTTCATTGAAGAAAAAATGGATAATGGATTGATTACCACATTGTATGTTCCTTCAGGAGTTCAATTAGCAGATGTGTTAACACAAGGTCTACCAACAGAGAGATTTATGAATCTTACTGGCATGCTGGGAATGGTAAATATCCATTCACCAGCTTTAGGGGGAGTGTTCTAAGTTTTAACAATCTTACTTTAGGAAAGTGGTTATTCTGCTTTAACTTATGTTTAGCCTATACAATGTGATACATTGTAAAACTTTACCTATAAGGTAATAATATTCAGAAATTGTGCCTTCAAGTTTTTTCTCTCGTTAAAATTTAAATTAGAATCAATTTGAGCCTTCTAAACCATCCAGGTTTGCATTCTTTTGAAACTTCTGCTCATCCTTTTACTTGAATACTCTGCAACCTAGCTCAAACTTTGAAGTTCATCTTAAGATGTGAATCACGACTCATCATATGTACCACATGTATTTGTTGGCAACTATTTTCTAAAAATTTCAATACTTAAACCTAAATATAATTGGAAGTATATTTACATAAAAAAAATATAGAAAAAATATACTGTTGGTACGATGGACAATAAATGTTTCTCAATAGAAAGGAGAGGAAGAACACATGTATTTTCACGTTTTCACTCTATTCTTTGTTCTTAGCTCCCATCCATTTTTAATAATATCCATAGAAAAGTTATGTTTATTTGTGAATCATTTTTATAAATTAGCATCTTGCTCTATTCAGGTGTACGGGATTCATGAATATGGAAACTAATACAAATCCGATTGATCGAACTATAGCACACTTACTGTTTCACAGGCCTTCAGATCCATCAAGGTTGTTGCCCCTTAGTGATCCTTTACCTTTCAAATCCAGTTCCATGGTATGCTTTAATCAATTGTTACCATGCTTCAATGAAGTAGATTATTGTTTTTTGTTGGTAATCTGATTTTCTGGTTTAACTAACAGTTACATGGATCGGTGATCAACCCAGCAGTAGTGACTGAGAAATTGGTTTGTCAGGAAGAATCTTCTACCTGAGTAGAAAAGTCGTCTTAAAAGGGTCACACCTAGTGAAAAGAGAAACTAGAGTTGGCTTTATTTTGGGGTAGTATCTTATTTTCAAGTTAGTCATCATATGATGTATAATTATTCCGAGACTTATTCAGATCCCTTTGTTAGTGATTCATTTTTTGCATCCGATACCATTATATTGATGTATAAATGGCCGATCATCAATATAAGGTAGCGGTGAAGTGAAAGATATAATTTTCTAGTGTAGGCTTTTGATTTATAAGGTTAGAGGAAAAAGAACAGAGACTAAAACTCGACTGAACCAAATTAGTCTTTTTCTTCTTGTAGTTTAGGATGTTGATTGTTTTTCTATTATGAACAAATTTTCAGAACTTTTTGAGTATTTTCTCTCTTGCATTGATGCAGTTAAATTTTTAAATTTAGAAATTCTTAAATATATCTTTGATCCCTTAAATTTGGAGTGGGTTTGTTTTCTATTCTTCAATTTTTAAATTGATATTTTTAGTCTTATAATTAAGAAATAACTAATTTTAATCTATGAATTCAAATAACACTAGTGATTTCACTTACGTGTCTAACAGATTTTGTAGTTACAAAGAATCAATACAAAAATTACAAAAATTGACGTATGATTTTGGTATAGTTTTGATTTATAATTTATTAATCACGTCGTAAGTGAAATTATTAATATCTTTTGGATTAAGTGATTAAAATAAATAATTTTTAATTTTAGATATTAAAATAATCATTTTAAAATTTGAGAAACCAAAAAATAATCTTAATTTAAATTTAAAAGATGAAAAATATATTTAAATTATTTTAAAAAAATTATTTTTGTTTTAATAATTAAAGTAAGCAACTAATTATACAATGTGAGATGTTTAAGATTTTTTTTATTAGATTCAAAATTTCTATTATCAAAGACGAATTACTTGGAAGACTTGGACCAATTGTCCCTCACAAACTTCATAAATTTCTTAATTTAAATTTAAAAGACAAAATATTTAAATTATTTAAAGAATTACTTATTTTTATTTAAAAAATTGAAGTAGAAGCAACTAATTATATAATGTCAACATAATAAGAAATATAATATAAAAAGTCAATATAATATAAGTATTCTTCCCACAAATTTATGTATATGAATATCATCTCTACGACATAAAATTTTTGGATTCTGTATTATTTATTATATAGATCCTAATTAGAAAAGTATGTGCCGGGGGGGAGATTGAAATTTTTTTAAGATTACCATTTGGACCTTCTTGAAACACACTTGCAGCAGTAATACCTGGGATTGTGATTATAAAATAACAATTATTTCAAAATAGAGGGAGTAAATTCAAGAATAGAATCCTTTTCTTTTTTGTATTTTGTATTTAGATTTTTATACACAATCCAAATGCACGCTTGATCCCCGGACTCTTTAAGAAAGTAGGTACTATGCATTTTACTATTTAGCCAATTATCAGTTCACAATTGGCAACCGAACTACCCCGTCTATCCCAACTACTTTTTTAATCTCATCATAGCATAATTGTTAAAGATTGAATTTAGAAAAATAATCATATACTGTATGTTTTAAAATTTCAGAAGATTGAGAAAAGTAAATAATTGTTTTTTTAAAAATAAAATAAACAAAACATACACTTAAATGATAATAATATCTTCCTCGTGTGACATGTCCAAACATGCAAGGATGCACACACCAAACAAGCCTCCTAATTTAGTCTTTTTATTCTAACAAAGTAACAATCTGACTGAATATTTGATGAAGAATAAATGACAATTGGTCTGTTCTTTTTTTTTAATTATTTAAAAATTTTATAATAATTGAAAAAAGATATTTTAAAATATTACTTAAAAAATGTTTTTAAGGATTTTTTAAAATTATTCAAACATGCCCTAAAAATTACATTTCTTGTATGATTACAATACATAAAAACAATAGTGACATTTGGTAGTCTTGTATAGATTCAAGAGAGCCAGAGAGATTTCTCTCTTGATGAACAAAAATCCAACTTCAGCTACTAACAAAATACCGTAACTCTAGAGTCATATGTAGCAACTTGTACTTGTGTTGGCAATTGTTAAGAAGGAAGTTTGTCAATTTAACAGCATAGTCCTAAACACATCACATTCTACCAGGTAGCTGGTAGGTAACCTACAAGGAAACACAGACAATGCTAATCAAACTGCTGCCTTAGTTGCATTTCTGTTTCACTTTTCCAGCTTGCATGGGATGATTGGCCCTTCATTCTTTTAGATTTTTCCTTATCTTTGATGGTTGATCCTTTCTTCTTGGACTCCATGCTGTTATCGTTTGGAGGGCGATCACCACATACCGGGCAGACCATTCCGCGTGCACTGGAGTAGGTCTTGGGAATCCCACACTGCAAGCACATTCTACAGAGGAAGTGAAGTACTCAGACTACCAGCAACCAGAAAAAATAAAATTCTATCCACGCATATGAGATAGAACTTCAACTCTGTAACTTATCCCTCAGGTTACTACTGCAAGTGGAACATCCTATTTATCTATTTGAAAGCTCATATCATAAACACTTTTATCAAGATACACACCTGTTGAATCTAGAGGAAGATAGAACCAAATATTTTAGAGAGAATTTAGGAAATGAGAAATGCTTCATTATTCAAGAAAATGTCGTACATCAATTCTGCATATCATCCATATGTATAGACTCTTGATAGACTTAGTGGAGACTATTTCCTAGACTAATATTAATTGAGTGCAACTCACTAGACACTAATACACATGAACACTAAATGTATTTTATCATGTCATACATGAACATAAAATACTACCAGTATTTCTTAAGTGCATTAACTATTATTATTTCCAACACCTAATGTGAACTTACAAAGGAGCTTCATGTACAGACTCATACAGCACTACATGGTATTATAAGAGATTAAAAAATAATATTTTCAGGTCCTTAGTTACTACGTAGTAAGGAATAATGCACACCTTAAAAGCTCTGCAGCATCTTCAGCATTAGGATTTGTTGCAGTTGACACCCGCTTGCCTCCTTCTGGTGTGACCGAGGCAGCTGATGTTGGTGGTTGGCTACCATTGATGTCACTTCTTACTCGCTCATGAATTCCAACCAGCTGAGCTTTTGCCTCTACCACCACACCTATATGAAATGTATCATAAATACTATACTTTCAAAATGAATGGGATGTAAATCTAAACAAGATTAAACCCGTAAAAAGCAAAAAATTAAGAGAGGAATCTTTACTTTATTTTAACAAACTACCAGCTGAGTTAACAAATCACAGCAATGTAACAATCCCTAAGAAAAAATTATTTTAACTGCCCATTAATTGTTTACCCTGGTAAAAGTGCATTTAAGATATGGCAACTAAAACAACAACACCCAGAAGCATTTTGAAAGGGAAAGGGCTTTTTAAACTTGATAGGAAGTCATGCAATTTATCTATTTAGTTTTCTTTTAAAAAATAAAGCCAAATCATAAGCATTTCTATCTTTTGTGTGTCAAAGAGCAATATATTCAGGAAAAGATCTGTATAAAATAACTTCTTAAAAAACAAACCACATCGAAACGGGGAAAAAACTTTAGCTATTTAATGCCTTGGTGAATCTAATTCCATTATACTTGCTTTAATTTTTTATACTGTCAGAAGTATCAACTCTCAATTAATGGTGGAAGGCTCAACACTCACTTTTTTACAGGGAGATCAGCACATGATAAGAAGTTGAAAATACAAAACTTTTATTAGAAAAGGAAGCACTTATTAACCTGGTATACGTAATGCTTTCGCACTATCTGTCCACAGGCACACAATGGAAAGCCCTATTTTTATATCGTTTAAGTTCGATGTTCTGATAATCATTTACCTATCTTATATAAATCAAAGACTAACATGCCAAAACTTTTAGTATCAAAAAGGATTTATTAATTTTAATCCCAGAACCATTCATGACGAAAAGATCCCAAGATGTCACCAATCAAAGAATATGCCATGTTAAAAATCTACATCTTTTACAGCACTGACTAGTGTTGTTGTGTGACTTATGGAGTGATCAATTGCTTTTTTTTTTTTTGTGGGATGGGGTGATCAATTGCTGTGCCAGTCAACAAAGTTAATACACATGATAAACTATTTTCTTCAGAAGCAATTGTACTCCAGGACACCATATCCACCATTAACATACATGACCATAATAACCTGGACTTATAGCACGGACACCCCTTCATTATTTTAATCCACCACAAAATTAGGCCTAGCAACTGACTTACACAAGTAACAAATTAACAACACGACAAACCAGACACATGTTTGCAATGAAACGTAAACAGCCACACCAATTACGCTGAATACTGTTTCTAGTTGTACAACACTATAACAGGTCTAAAGAGGCAAGGAAAAGCTACCCAAAAATCAATACCAGCACCCAAGAATAGCAGACTGTAATGTTGACATTTGGTCCTATTTGAATAAATTTCTCGATGAACACTTATAAGCAAAAGCTAGCTAGCCAAAAAAAAAGATAAGATTTGCTTGTAAATTAAAATTAGCTAATGTATAAAATAACCTATATAAGCTTTCTCATTTAGCTTCCCTAAAAGCTGGTTTTAACTTGTGCATAAGCTGATTTTATCTTCTTATTTTTTTCTCATACAAGTACTTTGAGAAATTTATCCAAGCAGGACCAGGGAAGATTGAGACTTAACACAATCTCAAACTCAAAGTGAATTGTTGTTGCTTTGCTTATTAACCACATAACATCAACCCTCCAAACCAAACATACCCTTTTACAGCATGAGGGCACAGCTTGGTCTAAAAATCATAAATTGTTTTTTCTCTTTTTCAAACCAAACACACCCTTCAACCCAAGCCTCTTAATTTCCCCACTAACCAAACAAATTAAAATTAAAAAATTCGGAAGAAATAAAAGAAACGATGCAATGAATACCCGTGGGTAAATCTTTCTTATCCTTGCGGCGCCTCCTATTAGCATGCCTCCCGTGTCGCTCATCAGCGTCTCTTGAAGGGTTGTTATATTCTTCCACACTATTGTTCAGAAATTGGGGCGGTCCTGCAATCTCCGTTAGGGCAACACAGAAGATTCAATAACGAAAGGGCAAATTCGAGAATTCAAAAGGGGAAGAGATGGAAGGGAAGCTACTTCGGAGAAAGCGTCGAATGCAGAGGGAAGACCCGAGGCAGAAGGAGGATTGGGAAGATGTTCGAAGACGGATCTGTCGCCCAGAGTAGGGTGTCCCGCGACGGCGGCGTCATCGTCGGAATCTTCGACGTCGGAATTGTGAGGTTGTGGTTGGTCTTCGTTGTCTTTGTCTTCTTCATCTTCGGCAGAAGAATAGCCTTGAATAAGAGACAAACTCATTGAGTCGAACCCTATTATGAGGCACTACTTCTCACTTCTCACTTCTCACTTCTCACTTCTCACTTCTCACTTCAATTCAACCATGGACATGCCTATCATGCTACCAACATTGCAGCCTCGCTATACAAATATTTTAGGATATATTTCTTCGCTACAAGAATTATATGAACATCTAATATTATATTAAAATTGGAATACACTTTATTCATTTTTATTACTTACAAATATTTATTAAATGAGTTTTCTATTTTTTTTATACAAGTTAATTATTATAATAGTTAAATAATTTAACCTCTCCTGGTACAAGATTAGAATAGTTTGTGGGGTGTTCTAAATTTAAATTTCACTTTTGCTATTGTTTAAAAAAATAATTAAAAGGTTAAATATATATTTTATTCTTGTAAATATAGTAAAATTCACTTTCCGTCCTCATTTCAAATACTCAACTTTTGAACTTCGTTCCTGAAAATGTATTACAGTACACTTTTTCATTAATGGTGATCCCTAATCACCTAAACTTAGATGGCACCACAAGTGGTAATTGATCACCACGTAATTTAAATAATGAGTAAATTATTTCTCTCATTTATTACACTATTTTTTTTATTAAAATACATAATTTAATATGTTTAATTTATCACTATTAAAATAAATTATATTTTTTATTAGGATATATAAATATTATCCTACACTCTTTTTAAATTAAAATATAAAATAAATTACATTTATCTTTCTTGATATTAGAAAATATTACATTATCATTTTTTTCTTATTTTAAAATATATATAATTTAGTTTATTTAACTTGACATCAATAAAAAAATATTTATTATAAAATTTTAAAATATATTTTTAATTAAAATATATATTAAAATATTTTAATTTATTAAATTATCATTAACTCATTTAATATTTTTAAAATATACAATTTGGTTTAAAATAATTATTTATTTTATTAAATAATAATTGAAAACAAAATTTATGTAATATATATATATATATCAATTTGTATATATCATATTCATATAACTTTAAAATTTTCTATTTAAAAACATATTTTATAAACTAATTTTTATAGAAGTAATAAAATAAAATAATTAATTTTATTTTTATTTAATATACATGTATTAGCATTATATTTATTAAATTTAATAAATATAATTTTTAATAATATTCTTAAAATTAATTATATATTAAATTTAATAAATAATACTATATATAAAAATACTAATTTATTTAAATATTTATAAAAAAAATATTATATTAATAACCCATCAACGACCTTAATATTTTTGTTTAATATCGTTTTACTTAATTATATATAATTTTTAATTTAATTATTTTAAAATATTTTTTTTAAATGATAATTATTAAATAAATAAATATTTTAAATATATAACTAAACTTAACATAATTCATAATATTTTCTAAATAATAATTAAATGATTAAATTGCAATAGAAAAATAAATATATTTACATTTGTTAAGAGAGGAAACAATGTATTTTGATACAAGGAAAAATGGTAGTGTAATATTTACATCTTTGAAGGAGATAATGTAAAAGATGTTTTGGTAATATATATATTTTAATAAAGGTTAATAGAACTTTAACCAAAATTTTTTAAAATGAACAAAATGTCATGTATTCTAATATGTTAAAGGAAACAAGTGTAATTTTTAACATAAGAGAATAAGATAATGTAATATTTATATATCATGAGAAAAAAGTGTAATCTACTCTTAAATAAAAGTTCACATGTTTTTAATCAAGTAATAATGAAAGACTCATTCGGACAATGGGATACTAGCTATTCAGGTTATCATGGTGATACTACAAATGTCGATGCAAAATAGCTTACAAAATGACATGGGATCTAATTTGCTTGGACTATTAGGCATAAGCATCTGATTTGCGAAATTGACTCCAAGAAAGTGTGTTTTATTATTATGATATGTTCATTTACTCCACCTTTATGCTCCCATTGTCAATAGGATTTGTAGCTTCATGACCAACTCTTAGGAACTTACCTTTCACCATACCCTAAGAGAAGGTAATACATGTGTTTATTGGTTTGCTAAACTTGGCACCTCATCTCAGCAATCCCTTGTATTATAGGACTTGTGTCATATCCTTCCTAGTTCACCTATCCTAGCTGTCACCTTAGTCGTTACTTATATCAAAGTCTAGTTTTGTCCACGGGTGAAAAACGGGTTGAGCATGTTGGGCTAGCCCGTTTAGCCCATCATTTTTTGTAGGTTAGACTAAGGTATCCCAACCTGATAACTTATATAACACATCCCATTTTAGCCCATTTAAAAACAAGCTAACAATAAGTTGGGTTGGGCTAGCCCATTGAGATTAGTAAAAAATTAATTTATAGTTTTTTCAATTATGTTTAGCATTTACTATTTTAAAATATAAATAAATTAGTTTGTTTTACGTTGTTGTTCTCATTCTCACCCCCGTTTGTGCAATTGTCTTTTTTGTTCTTCCATTTTTATTCATACTTGTTACTTCCTAGTTTCATCATTGTGTCTTCTTCTCCATTGTCATTCATGTTAGTTCCATAGGCAATTAGGTGTGGCTGTTTTGTTCCTTTAGTGTTAAATTTGGTAACCATTTCCACCTCTCCCTCATTATCTCATCTCATTCTCATTTTATCCTCTTTTTTAGTTTCAACTTTCAAGACATCTCAATTGGTGTGACAAGGAGCTCATCTTGTAGTAACCACAGTTTTTTTTTAATTTGCATTTTGGTAGTAAAACTCCTTTGGGTGTAACTAGATATACACTCTGGAAGAGCTTATTAGGAGGAAGTCGTAATTTTAGTCTTTGTTAGTAACTTACTAGTTTTTATTATATTTTTACTGAATGTTTGAATTTTCTTAATGATGGTTCTTAGATAAAAGTCAATTTTTTAAATGTTCTTGAATTTCTATTGGCATGCTTAAATTTTTGTTTTATAGTATTGAAATTAGTTGGGTTTGGTATAAATGGATTAGTACAACATGTAGTGCACTTATGGAATTTTTTTTTCCTTGTTTACTTTGATGTTGGGGAGAGGAAAGAATTGAAGAAAAATGTTATATGAGACTATGGGAAAGTAAACTATTAGGGCTTTTAAAATTAGGTTTAATTGAGTTCTAGACCTATGGTTTTCACCTTTCGGATTGCCGTAGGTATGTAAAAATCTAAAATGCATCAAATGTGTTAAACATAAAGTTTATATTATAATTTATATCATTAAGTATTAAGGCTTGAGAACTACTAGGATTAAGCTATAATGGTCTTTGTAATTGGACTTGTTAACATGTGTACTAATGATATTATAAACACATGTATTGGTTATATATTTACCGTAGCAGGGAAAACAATTATTATAAGTAAAAACTAACTATTTAAACTACCTGAGTTTATATTAACTAAAAAAATAATATTAAGTAGATTTTTATGATAAATAAATCTAATTCATGCTTTTAAAATATAAATTAAATTAAAAATTTTTAAAATATATAAACAAATAAAAAAGTGTATTAACAAGTATATATATATATATATATATATATATATATATATATATATAATAATAATAATAATAATAATAATAATAATAATAATAATAATAATATGATTCCTATTTTTTGTTTGATTCGTGGGTAAAAGATGAGGAGACCATGAGTATTTAAAAACTTTTAAAACACATTGTCTAATTTTAAACCTATTATATGAAGGTTTGGAAATTAAAGTTATTTTAATTGATGCACTACACTTTATTTATAGAATAATTTATTTACGTCCTTAATTTTTAAAGTTAATATTTTTAATTTAATAATGTTTTTATTTGGGATTTTTTTTATAGTATAACAATCACACTTTTCTTAAAGTCATTACTATTTTTAATTATCATTTAGAAAATAATTATTTTATCACTTTAAAGCAATGTGCATATATGTCTATAAATGAAGATGTTATAATCTTCATTAAATCTTGGAGAATAATTTTTAAAGTTCGAGCTTATAAATTTTAATGTCCCTTGAATTATTTTTTGACATAATTTTTTCTTTTAGATTTGGAACATATTTGATTGTTTTAAATATTGTGAAATGTAAATGTAAAAAGCTACTAATCTTATGGGAGTTGATAATGATGTTGAAAATTTGGGGACAAGGTCAATAGAATCCTAAATTGTTGAAATTAGTAACACTAGAAAAAAAAAACAAAACAACATTGTTAAAGAGGAGGAAAAATGCTGAAATCGTGTATTTGAATATCACCATAAAGCTTGATTTATATATGCTTATTACAATAAATATAAAAAATCATATATGATTTTGTACCTATAAACCAAATATGATTTGTCTATAAAATCGTCATATAATAAATACAAAATATTTGGAACATATTTTCAATAAACATTATATTGCCAAAATTTAAAAAATACAAGCTTTAAGTTTCTTTTTATTTCTTTACAAGCTAGCTCGTCAGCTCGCCAGCCCATCCATAAACAGGATGAGCTATATATTACAACTTATTCTCTCGAAATGGGTTGAGATGAGTTGACTAGATTTTTACCAATTCAAGGCGAGGCTGAAAAACTCATTTTGTCACCCCTAGTTTTATCATATATTTTTTAGATTGATGAAAAAGTCCAAATGCTTATATAGGGTTAAAATTTCCAAATTGAAGACATTATATCATCTTTGAGAGGAAGATAGGTAGCTCAAACAAAATCTAGTATATCTTCGTCGTTTATGGTATCAAATAGTTGTTTATATAGAGATAAGCTTGTACTGTTGACATCCAACAACTCGAAGAATCCTAAGGGGCAATTTTGGAGATGTGAAAATTGGGATGTTTATGGTTTACAGTTTTACATCACGAATCTTCTTCCTTGCAGAATTATTTTTCTTCCTTTATCTTCTTCCATTCATTATGCTTAAATATTGTTAACTTTTTTTCCTACATGTTGTAGATAAAGAGTACATCTAGTTATTTCAAATAGGTTGATATAGAGAGATGTGATAAAGTTGAAAAGTCAAGTGTGATGTAGAGTTACGTAGGGAATATCACTAGTTAGGATGTAGAGTAAAGAGTAGTGATAATTTGTAATGACAATGAAATTTGTTATGAAGTTGTGTAAATAAGGTGTGAAATACAATAACAATTTGCTTATGTTATAAGTTTTGGATTTGATTGATTACTTATTTGTTAATGTAATTTTTGTTAATGACTATACCTAAAGGATTGTTAATTTCATGTTGTTAATGAGTGTGAGTTTGAATGGATTCATTACATTTGATTTTATTTGATTGCTTTCATTCTGAACTCATTATAATTAAATTTATGTATTTGATTCATTTTGGCCTTAATTATGAACATTTGTCTTTGATTTGCTTGGTTTTGATTTTGTTTTGTTTTCCCTTGGTTCTAAGTTGATCCATTAGTAGGCTTAATTGATGGATGTTATGGTGAATTGTTGCAACTCCTACTATTATGGTCATATTGATGATACCTATATTTATGTTGTGTATGTGATCTTCTGGACTTTATTAGTTTTGAATCTTTATCAGGCTTGTTTCTCCTTAATTTGGGTCTAATAGGACCTTACTTGTGATCATAATCTCTCACAACACTGATCATTATGACCCATAACTCCATCATCAAACTAACTTTCCCTAATTTTCTTTTTCAAACTGATTTATCATGTTAATTAGTCTCATCGCTCATTTGAACTCTCGATCTCAATTCCTTTCCTCTTTTCATTGAAAGAATCTCAATCTGTGATCTAGCTACTTATTACATCACCGTCAAACTTTGCAGGTTTGAAAGTTGCATGTTAAACATTCACATCAACCTCTCAATTATGTCTAACAACATTATTAACCAATTCCATTGCACTAATGTCCTTCAATAGATCTTTTAGTCCATGTTCAAAACTTGACTCACTATTTTTCCACCACATTTGAACTTCTTCCTTACATCCCAATTCAAAAACTAAACTCATTACTTCAAAATAAGATCATGTGTCCATGTCCAAATAATGAAACACATGGATTTCACCCCTAAGTAATGCATTGTTGGTTCACTTTGAAATGAACCCGTGTAATGGAAAACAACTGAGAATGAGACACATAGCCTAACATATCTAATTGCATAATAAACTTTCAATGTAAAATAGTTATCAAAATCACAACGTGTTGCAATTAGAATAAAAAAAATTCCTATTATAAGACTTTGACAATGTGTTGCCAACACTAGACAAAATCCCATTATAATTAAATGCAAATAAAAATAAATCACAAAAAGTATTTATAGAATAAAGATAATAGCAGAAAATCACATTAAATAACAAATAAATGTAACAAAATAGAATTAGACAAATTAACACATTAACATGTAATAAAAAAATTGTAATACAATTAGACAAATCACAATATTTATGATCTTCAACAAACAATATCCAATTTTTAGACACATATATTAGACCTCACTTATCCCTACGCGTAGCAGAGCTCACTTATCCTTGTTATTCCTTCCCCCCACATACATACAAAAACAAATTTCTTTAACAACACATAAAATCATCCCTTGAGGTTTGAAACCTACCTTTATGTGGTAATGTTCGATTTTTTTATCCAAAATGATTCCTAATTTCATCTTCCAAGAGTAGTGCTTCTCATGAAGTGGAAAGGTAGGAGGCTTTGTCAATAAAAACTTATATATACAATGCAATGTAAATAGAATCTTTTTATTTGTTGAAACTTAAATATGTAATGCAAGGTGGCAGAATCTCTTGATCAACAAAATGTGAAATAACCAAAATAATCAATATATACATAGTGATGAAACCTCTTTGCACATAAAAAATATGCAATAATCATATTAGGCCAAAACCAAATACAATGTGCTAAGAACTTGGATACTTAATTATCAAGTCAAAAGATCTAGTTATTTGAGAAGATCAATGAATCAAGAATCTAAATACTTAGGAAAAAATAATAAGAGGGAAAGAAATTGGTTTTGTTCGAGAATGACATGGATGATGGACTTCATGTTGGTTTTTGCAAGGGATACATGTATTGGTTTGTAAAACATATATTAACCATAGTAATTGGTTTTAGAAATCAAGCATAAGAAATGTATGAATGATGGACTTCATGTTTTGATTGATTCCTCTAGTGTGAAAGAATATAATAAAAAAGTTGCATGAATTTATGACTTAGTATAAGTTTAACAAGTCAAATAAAGTGGCTAATTACTAAAAAAAAAGTCAAAAAAGGTGTATTATTCTGAATTGTTGATTGATTTTTCAAAGCTAGATGTACCAAAGAGTTGGACTAAAAATAAAAAATATTTTATTATTTAAATAAATCATAAAACAAAAATATATTTTAATTAAATTGTGTAATTAAATAAGCTAAACCACTAATTTTTGTTAAGATTAATTGAAGTGTTATGTTTGAAGAAAAGAAAGTGAAAATTTTGTCAAATATAATGTGAAATCATGTAAAAAGAAAAAAAATTAGGCCAATCTAATATTACTGCTTAATGCTTCGTAATATTCTTTATTGGATTTTTTCAATAAAATAAAATTGATTATCATTTGATTGATCGATTAAAAAATTACCAATTATAGTTCTAAGCAATTCTATTTGCAAATTAATTCACACTTTTAATTTCAATAAAAATAATTACATACTCTTTAGTTAGAGAAGAAAGGAAGCAAATACTTTTGTACTTTTTTGTTTGATTCAAAAATTTAAAAAAGAATTAAAATCCTTATTCAATTTTATTTCCTCCAAAATTAGAGAAAGAAGAATTTTTTTACACTAATTAAACTGAATTATCCTTAACTTAATGATTCTATTTGACTATTTTAAGTATATAATAGAAATTTTGTTTATTTTTTTCCTCTCCCTTTATAAATCAAATAAAATGTCCTTCTCCATTAAAATCCCTTCTAACCTCCTCAGAAATATGAATGAACGATGTTAGTGCAGGCAAGATAGTTTTACAGTAATTTTTAACTTTCATAAATTTAACTTAACAAGTTAATGTATTTAAATAATATAAATATTATTTTTATTGTTGTTATATTAATTTTTAATATTTTAATAATATATATTTGTTAATCTATTTAAAAGGCATAGATTTGTTAAACTACATAAATATTTATATATTTTTAAAATAGTATTGTTAGTTAATTTACATAATATTTGGTTGGAGTGGAGAAAAATGAAAATGAGAAAAGAACACATAAGAGACTTCTATTAACTTTTATTGTTGGTTCAATTTGTAAGAGAAGAAGAGGGGGAATGAAGGAACCCCTCCTCTAATTTTTACCCGTCAATATTGAAGGAATGAAAAAGAATTTAAAATATTTCATATATAAAAACAAAAATATTTTTACTTACATTTTAAAATTTAAAATTATAAAATGACAAAAATAATTTAGTTTTTAAAATTTGTCTCATTTCCGTGAAAATCAAATAAAAAAAAGCTATATTTTCTCCTTTTTTCCTCTCAACTAAACAGAATGTCTAATAAAATATTATTTCTTTCCTTCCCTCTTCCTCTTCTCCTATGAGCCAAAATTCGTTAAAAAAATTATTATAAAGTATACTTTTAAATAAATTTTTTAGTAGTTACCTAACTTATTCCAATAAAAAATAGAGTTAAACTATGTTGTTATAAATGATTGGTACAATTAAAAAATTATACTAGCCATCTTTAAGTACATCAAAATCAACTTGGTTGGGTGACATTTTTTTTGTTTGATTCAATTTTTAGGAGAAAAAAAAGGAGAATAAAAAAGTTTCTTATCTCATTATTGTTCTCCTTAATTATTATTAAAGAGATTACGAGAGATAGAGAAATTTAAAATATTTTAATTATAAAAACTAAAATATATTTACTTATATTTTAAAAATCAAAATTATAAAAGTACAATAATAAATTAACTTTTAAAATTTCTTTCCTTTCCTTAAAACTAAACAAGAAAATAATAACTTCTCTTTGTCATCCTTCTTGACCAAACATGGTATTTATTTTAAATTCATATCTTCCTTTTTTTTTTTTTTCCTTTCCAACCACAAAGTTATTTAACTTATTTTTTTCTTCAGATAAGTTAGACTCTTATTTTTTTCTTTATCAAATTAAATTTCTAAAAATTTAATTAAACACTAAAAATGTTATATAAAATAAATAGCTTAAACTTACTTTATGAGAAATAAATTAGACCTATCTAAAATAGTAGTAAAATTTAATATTCCTATAATGTGTGTTGGACTAAACATTACAAAAGTAAAATTTAGGATGGAAATTTTAATGAATCGCAAAAACATGAAAGAAATTCTATATTTTTTCTTTTAATTAAATATACTTGAAAACACGATCACACGGGTTAAAAACAGCTAAACTACTCTATAATTAATAACTACAAGACACGTGATGGTTTAAACGAAAAGAAATCTCTACCTATAATTTTATATTTGATCTCAATATTTGCGTATACATAAAAAGCAAATAGTTTATAGAAATTTCCACCTTTAGCAGTAACACCGTCAATTAATCTCTAAATATTCGTTTTTCACCAATCAAGCAAACATATTTTAAGAAATAAAAAAATAAAACAGTTAAAATGCTATTTATGGTTATAGTAACGTGATGAATTCAAAAGTTTTCTAATCAATTTGAGGTAGGCGTAATCCGTTAAATTTAATTTGGAAGATTCATTTCCAAAAATAAAGAGCTTAAAATTACCAATCAATAGAAAGTATTTTTAGAAAAAATAAAAAAATAAAAAGGCAATAGACGGCATGTTAGACTGAATTGACCTTGAATAAGGGGTCATACGATCCCGTGTTTGGGTCTTTCTTCATTCTTCAATCTTCAACCAACCCATTCATTCCTCACGCGCCATTCTCCGGCCACCGTCTCCGACGGAGCGCCTTGCTTCGCATCATATTCTCCGAAAGGTGGGTGCTTGTGAAGTTTTGGCGGCCAACCATGGATAAAGTTTTCAATAAGCTCCGCAATTTGGACGCTTACCCAAAAGTCAATGAGGATTTTTACAGCCGAACGCTCGCCGGCGGCGTCGTCACCGTCGTTTCTGCCACCGTCATGCTCTTCCTCTTCTTTTCCGAGCTAAGTATGGCTTCCATTCTCTGCTTTTTTAATTTGCTTTTATTTTTGTTAGAACTTTGAATGATTTATTGTTGTTTGGTTGGGAAAGGTGGGGAATTTGAAAGGGGGAATTTTAATTCTGAGGATTTTTGTTTTTGGGGTGTTGAGAAAATTGTGGCAATTTATGTGTCCTGCTTGGTGGTTTTGTTGAATTGAGCTGGATTTGAAATGTCTTTTTGTTGAGCGGTAAGGGAACTTTGGAAAGGAAAGATTTCTTTTTGGGTGGAATGAGAGTTTTTTTTTCACTCTCTTTCTCTTCCAGGCATTACCATGTTTATAATAATTGATGATTGTGAAACTTGAGAGTTCCAAGGCAATAAGGGCTTAGATCCATTGTTTCAATCATCTAATTGATTGCATGTTAGGGATTTTCATGAAGGTGGATTTGTTTGGGCTTTCATTTGGGTGCATTCATTCATCTCACATAGAATGTTTTATAATAATATAACCCTGACACATGACACGAGTAATGTTATCAATTATTGGTATGTGGTTTGAATCAAAATCAAATAGTAATGCTCTCTAATTTTAGTGCTACACGATTTCTAGCTATGCTTATTTTTCTGCAATTATCATATATCTGGTTATTACTCTGGCTGTGGATATTTAGTTATTGCTAGTTTTAGGGATAAAAGGTATATAGCCAATCATTAAAAGATAGTGGGAATGATCTGAAATGCATAGTTAGCTGAGGCTAGCTTTGGTCTGCAATGCATCATTACCTCACTGCATGCATATGTGACTACTGTTTTTCCCATTAAACTTCAAGAATATTATCTGTTTTGATGGCAGGATTATACCTCTACACGGTTACGGAGAGTAAGCTTTTGGTGGATACTTCAAGAGGAGATACCTTGCACATCAATGTAATTATTGTTGTTATATTTGTAGTGTAACATTTTTGTTTTATTAAGCTCTTCATATCTCAAGTCCAATCTATGGACCATGTTATGATTCATGGATTGTACAATATTATTTTGTGATAAGTTTATTAGTTTGGTGATTTGTTATCGATAAAACTTTATAAATGCCATTATTCCATTTTTTAAAATTCCGAATGATTTTGTAAGGATTTGATTGGCCTTGTACCTTCATATATCCTGTAATTTTGCCAGCATTAGTCTTAATATAGACTCTAATTTTTCAGAGTAAAAATTTGATTCTTTTTTCCCCTTGGAAATGCAGTTTGATGTCACGTTTCCTGCTGTTCGATGTTCTATGCTCAGTTTAGATGCAATGGATATTAGTGGCGAGCAGCATCTTGACATAGTATGTTCTGCTTAAATGTGCTTTTTATCAATTACTTTTCAGTTCCTGTAATTCTAACTGCATATTTATACTTCTTTATTCATTGCCTTCTTTCTTATTATCCATCACTCCCTAAATTCATGTTGATTTTATTCTCTTGTTTATTATTAATTATTTTTTACACTACACTGAATCTATTTGCAGCGACATAATATTGTGAAGAAAAGAATTGATGCTAATGGTAATGTGATAGAAGAGAAGAAGGATGGAATTGGTGCGCCAAAGGTTAGCTGAAATACTCAGGCACTTTTTTACTGCATAATGGTTACTTGCTTCATGTTTACTATAGAAATTTTATTTGTTTTGTTGTTAAATTGCCTTTACAATATTTATGATTTACTTTTAAAGGTTGCAGCATACATCTCAGGTGTTTTCAAGTTTTTACTCAATATCTATGTTCAAAAGAGTGCAGCTTCTTACCAAGGAGTTCTTCAAATGTATCAATTTATAATTCACTACAGTAGTAAATATTAGCTAGTAAAGTGCTAGCAAGAGCTTAAAAGAGAAGTGTAGTTGAGATCAGAATGATGAGGTAAATGAGTGGATATGCAAGAAAGGAGGAACAAATGTATTGGGAGAAAGTTGGAGTAGCACCTATTGAGGAGATGACTAAAACACCCTGAAAGTAGTTTGGTAATGTAGAAAAGTTAATCAAATGGAATATAGTCCGGCCAAAAGGGTAGAGAAAGACTGAAGAAAACTTTAGGAGAAACCATAAAAAACCTCTAGACTAGTTGTAACTGTTAATTCATTACTCAATAGTTTGAAAACTCTTATTGCTTGGGTTGGATTGGGTTTAGCATTGTATTGCTGAATCTCTATGATAATTTTTCTTGTATATTGCTTTTCCAGCATTATATTTGTTCTCCCAAGTCAATAATGTCACTTTTGCTTCTTGATGGTTATAGGATATAGAAGGTTCTCTAGTTTGCATTCTTTTATTTGATCTGCGGTACTTAAAAGATTATACACAGTAATGAGTTGTTTACATTGACATTTGGGTCTTGGTTTGCACCTCTTCGTTACCAATAATTACTGACATAAATTGAAGGCAACTGTTGTCGATATCTATGAATCTGATGGGCAAACTTTAGTTATGATGAGGCTAGTTGTCTCAGATCCCTTCTTGTTTGTTAGAGGAGTTGAAATCCATTTTTCTAATGTTTCTACTAAATTTTATATTTGTCATTTGGAAGCCAAATGTCAATATTCATGCATAATGAATTTACTGTTCTGTTTCCTGTATATCTTGCAGATTGAGAGACCCTTACAGAGACATGGTGGCAGACTTGGACACGATGAAAAGTATTGTGGTTCATGTTTTGGTGCAGAAGAGGTGCCTTTGACCATTTACTATACTTAAATTTGCTCAAGTTTTCTTATAATTTTGTAACTGGATCACCTCTGCTTTGATGTAAGAGTGCCATTAAGACACACTTTTTGCCACCTTTAACTACACTGGATGTAAAACAAGTAGATATTTCTGAGGGTTAATTATGAACCAAAGACAAAGGATGGATATTTGAACTTGGTGAAAGGGTATTGTTATTGAAGCACTATCTGGCTGTTCTAGGGAAAATTGCTCAGTAAACATGTTCAGGGATCTTCATTTTTATAAAATATTTTTTTTCTTTATTAATGAGAAATAAGCATATGATAATTGGGAACCATGAGCACCACTATCACCATTCACTAATAACACAACTTTCAGTTGGCTGTTTGTATGGGATGTGGGATAATTTTTTTTTGGATTGACTAAGGCTAACACAGTAGCATTTGTTGTGGAATGATCCCAGAATCTATGTGTGACTGAAGTTCATGAGTGGCTATTATTATGCTTAAGTTAAAATTAATTATACTCATTGATGCTTTCATTTGAGTAGTCCAATATGCTGGCTAAATTGTATATTTTACTGTGTATTTGTAAACTTTTATGTCAGTGCAACTTATACTCTCCAATCATTTCTTAATTTCTTATATGTCTATGCTTTTTTTCTCTCACTCGTTCTCATGCAGTCAGATGACCACTGTTGTAATTCTTGTGAAGAAGTGCGTGAAGCATATAGGAAAAAGGGCTGGGCAATGTCAAATATGGACTTGGTTGATCAGGTTGGCTTGATACTCTTTGTATTATATGATAAACACTGGAATTTTCTGTGGATTCAAATGCCACACTTATGAGGTTGTACACGTTATATTTATGTTGTCACTGAAGCATATCTATTATAATTTACAAAAGCATGCAATGAGGAGGTTAACAACAGCAATGAGAAGGCTCCACCATACCTTATTCTATAGATACTTGGTTCATGATATAGTGTTTTTGAGTTTTTGGCTGAATGAAATCTGGCACTTGGTTTTAATTATATTGGACTTGTTTGCTTTGCCTAGATGTTTGAATTTGTAGGAGGTACATTACATTCTGACGCTTTGATTTGGCTTTTAGTGTCAAAGAGAGGGTTATGTGCAAAGGGTAAAGGATGAAGAAGGTGAAGGATGCAATATTCAAGGATCTCTTGAAGTTAATAAAGTGGCAGGAAATTTTCATTTTGCAACTGGGAAAAGCTTTCTTCAGTCTGCTGTATTTCTAGCTGATCTGCTTTCTTTACAGGATAATCATTATAATGTAAGACTGAAGTGGTTTTTTATTATTTATTGCATGAATTATCTATTATATTCTGAAAACTTTAATAAATTTCTGATACCTTTGTTTTGCTTGTAATCTCATGATTAATTTTCAAAATATGGTGTATGATGCAGATAAGCCATCGGATCAACAAATTAAGTTTTGGTCATCATTACCCTGGATTAGTAAATCCTCTTGATGGGTAATTTTCTTCTCCAGCAGACATTTTTATTTTCTGGTGCAAGGATGGCATATGGTTTAGGTGTTTTCACATACTGAGATTTTTAAATTTCAATCTAATTCCATAGAATGAAATTCTTAAGTAAATTACTTTCCCCTTGATCATTAAATTATCAATTTATTTTCCACTTCTTCATTACTCTCCTCAGTGCATGTAATTTGACCATGAGTGCAAAATTATCTTGTCATGTATTATACTCAGTGAATGATGCCCTTAATAAAATTGCTGTGACTTTTCCACCCTCAACCATTTAAAGTCTCTTCATTTTCTTCTCCTTCCAATCCTTTACAGGATAAACTGGGTGCAAGGACCAACTCATGGCATGTACCAGTATTTCATTAAGGTTGGTACTATCAGGGAATATATTCCTAATTAAAGACTTTGTTTGCAAATTAAGTTTATTAACTAATTGCTTGGTATTGATGTTAAATCCAACTAATATGTTTAATTTTTATTGAGTTTTCATTGTGATATTATATTCATTTCCTTTTTTGGGGTTGGGGTTGAATAATATACTGCATTCATTTCTGGCTTGTTAATGCTATTATGGATTTCTGTTATGTTATTACCCTTTTCTGTCTCGTAAGTGCACTTCTGACATGATAATGCATTTTTTTTTTCTCTTCCTTTTTCTTATGGTGAGTATACTGCATTCATTTTCTACAAACCCTATTCTAGTCCAGTATGTCTTGTATTCACTATATAAGGAACCAGCAAAAACATCTTGAATATTTTAGTTATTTGCTTCAAAACATTGCATCTAATGTTTTTTATGCTTTCTTCCTGTTTGAATATTGTGCATGCAATTATGCGTTGGTTTGACTTGGTTTGGGCATCTGTGTACGTATTGCAGGTGGTCCCTTCAATATACACAGACATTAGAGGTCGTGTTATCCATTCAAATCAGGTATTAATATCATGAATATACTGTCATTTCATATGTATCGTTGGATAATGCCTACTTAGCATAATAAATATTATTGCACAGTATTCTGTGACTGAGCATTTCAAGAGTTCAGACCTGGGAGTTGCAGTTCCTGGAGTTTTCTTCTTTTATGACATATCTCCAATCAAGGTAAAATTGTATAATTTTACTAGCAAATTGCATAAAATGTTGATGTTTTTTCTTCTTCCGTTGACTGCAATTGAAATTTGTGTTTTTCCACTTTAGTTTAGTCTTAGTCCTTCCCATAAGATAACCTTTTGAACATTTTCTCATATAGTGAATGGGGCACATTTTTTACGCATACACTGTACATGAATGGTTAATTTTCTGCATCCCTAATTTCATTTTCTGGTTTTGCATTTAAGATGATCTCATCCATCCTATGAATTTCTTGGGCCCTGTTTTGCACTTTTCATGCTCTTCTCTATTTAAAAATTGTTATTATAGATTCAAAAGGACATGAAATGATAAGTAGGTCAAGGACAATAACATGATTTTATGCAGCCAATAATATGATATATTAGTCACCTTCACACCAACCTTGGAATTTATTTTCTTTCGTATTATTATTGTCACAGAGGAGTTTTGAAGTATTAAGCCTTGAGCTCTTGACCATTTCCATTAATGAACAAAGTATGGTACTATTAGTACAAGTTCTAGTCAGGTAACAATAAGATTGATAACCCTAATATTCTAGCACTAATCTGAGTGCTTCTTTTACAACTATTGGAAGTGAAGCCAGGTTCCCTCTACCTCAACACAAGAAATGTGAGTTGGTTGGAAACAAGTATACTAGGGTACTGTAAGCTTAGTGCAAGGCGTGACTAATCCTAAAATATCTAGATGAGGTGGAGTTATTGACTCAAAAAGATACATTTACTAATGTCACGTGACTTCTGTCCTCAAAGTATGGAGACTTCTGTCACGTGACTATACTGTTTCTGGTAGCCATATGGCACCATCAACAGTGGCAACTTATGAATGATCTCAATAATGTTATTGAGGCTTCTGCTAAGCACAAAATAGGACTATAGTTGATACAATGCTTTTGCATGTTACAGCTGGGGCACCTATGATTGATGTTGGTATTTAAATATTCTTCCATTAAAATTGTCCCCCAAATATGACATGTCTATTATCTTTTTATTATGTGGAGGGTATGTAAGAACCCAACATCATAGTTCTGTTGATGCATATTATCGTGCAACTTATCGAAAAAAGTTCACTTTGTTATTGGATCTCTAGTAAATTGATGTTTTTTGTCGCAGGTCAACTTTAAAGAGGAACATATTCCATTTTTACATTTCCTGACCAATATTTGTGCAATTGTTGGAGGTAATTCTTTGTTCTTTCTATCCATTCTAGCCTGGAAAAGATAAGGGTGATAAATTAATTTCTTATCAAATAATGACAAGAACGTAGTAGTTCTGGGTAAACTCTGCCTATGTTTTGACAATGACAACCAACATAAACCTGGTCAAATCTTTATTACATGGATAGTTCCGAGCGGTGTTAAATGAAAGAAGTTAATTGGAATATATGACAACATAAAAGTTTTTTACACAATCATAGATTATCATATAATTGAAAATTATGAACTTATGTAATAATTACTTTAAAAGTTGTATCTAGAGTAATCTCTAATTGGTTGACAATATAAAAATCTTTACAGTGAAAATATATATAAAAAATAAGCTTTAAAAAAAAATAGTGTAATTTATAGCTAGTATGCACTATGAGTATAATATGCATTTGCTATTCATAATCTACTATCTGTACATTAGGGACATAATAGTTTTTGTCTCGGTAACTGATTAAAATTGGATTTGAACCTTCCTCTGTAGGTGTATTTACGGTTGCAGGGATAATAGATTCAACGATATATTATGGTCAGAGAACAATCAAGAGGAAGATGGAGCTAGGCAAATATACATGATTTGGTCACATGTTACATTAGTGTGTTCCAATATCCTTATTGAGTCTGCTTTTGACGCACGTAGTTGGTTGGCTGGTGCAATGAGTTTCGTTTAGGATGTGATTGCATATGCACACAATACCAAAGGGTAAGCAGAGCCTTAGATTCAGGTGATGCATGAAATGTAATTTTTGGATTATGATTTTTCCTTTCATGTGTAGCAATTTCAATTTAGTTACTACTTTGGTGGCTTTTTAATGTACGGATGAAGATGAGGAATGCAATGAGTTGTTCGAAACTTCTATATTTTTGCTGCATAAGACATGACATGATTATGCATAACCTACGGTTCTTGTGTTGTTGTCCCCTATGCTGTAATCTAGCTAATATTTGCATTGAACTTGAAGAATTTGAAGATGTTATGTTAGAATTTAAATCTTTTTGTCGCGCTTCCTATTTATTTAGTTAATGTTCAAAGTTCAAGGGCAGAGATGTTAGACATGAATGAGAAATTTCAACATGCTTAGTTTTAACCTACAAATTATCTTATATAAATTCATTGGTGATCTCTTTACTTTGGACTATGTATGATTTTGTTTCTTTAAGTATTTTCAAGTCAAATAATGTTTTTCTGTTTTTAAAATTAAGCAAAGTTGGTCTGTTTACTTATATTTTAAACCCTATTTCTTATATTTTTTTAATTTAAAACTATTACAAATTAAATCAATTAAATTGTTTTTAATATTTTCTAAATTTGATAACCAAAACATCCAATTTTACTTAAAATAAAAATAAAAATTCAAATTTCTTTCTATATATCTTAATTATATAGTCTGCAATTTTTATGTTTTACTAAATTAATTATTTAAAATTTAAAATTATTTAATAATTAGAATTTATTATAAATTTTTAAATATTTTATTAGAAAATAATGAATTCAGTGTCATAGATGAAAGTAAAATAGATGATAGGGCTAACTTAATTTTAAAAATTGAACTAAAAAATTAAAAAATCATTTAATTAAAGTGGTTAAAATGTAATTAAATATATAAATTATTAATGAGAATAATGAGATTTTTATACAGAAATTCTATACAAAAAGATTTATCCAATAAAATACTACCACATTATTTCGTAACAGATTGTAGCAGAAGTTTTTCTATTATGAAGCGATGCCTTCAAACTGATATTTGGAGTTTTAAACCGAAGATGATAGGATTTCATTTATTTGCCTTGATTTAAACCTAAATGTATAAATGAAACTAAATACTAACATAATTGGTTTGATTTAATTTTTCAAGTTTATTGAACTCTTTTCAATGTATCTATTAATACTCAATACTCAGTTTATCACATTAACATTGCGGTAAAACCTGTACACTAGAAGCTTTACGATTGCTTTATTTTTTTTAAACTATATTTAGCTATTTCTTTATTTGCTTCTTATAACAGAAGCATGTTCAGTTTTTTTCCCATCAAATATATTAAAATTATAATTATTTTACTAAAACGACACTGTTAACTTGAATGCTTTATTTATTTGTCCATTGGGTTATCAACCAAATTTCAATTACTTACAATATTATATACTTAAAGTGAAATTTAGCTTTTCTAGCACGAGAAAATATATTTTAAAGAATAAAGTGGAATAATAATAGTTACAAATTTTTTAATTAATTTTATCACGATCATGATTTTTTTAATTAATAATAATTATTATTCTTTATAACTTATTTCATAAAGATGAGATTCATTGATAAAAAATTAACCAAAAATTAATGAAAAAGCTTTATTTATTTGTCCATTGGGTTATCAACCAAATTTCAAGTACTTACAATATTATATACTTAAAGTGAAATTCAGCTTTTCTAGCACGAGAAAATATATTTTAAAGAATAAAGTGTAATAATAACAGTTACAAATTTTCTAATTAATTTTATCACAATCATGATTTTTTAATTAATAGTTATTATTATTCTTTATAACTTATTTCCATAAAGATGAGATTCATTGATAAAAAATTAACCAAAAATTAATGAAAAAGCTAGAAAAATCCTGTACTATATAATTCAAAATAGTAACTTCTATTTATTTATTTTACAGTAGTAACTAGTAACTTCTATTTAGGGACATACTGTGGCATTTCCACACGTATCAAGAAACTATTGACGAAGACTATTGATGTTAGAATGTTGAGAATATCGAAAGATGTGTCTAGTTTCATATTGTCTGTTGATTAACTAAAACAAAACTTCAAAGTAATATTTATTATTTAAGAATGATCTTTATCTTTATTTAGAACCAAACTTTTACTAAAACAATAAAATGTGCCTTTAGGATCCTCAGATAAAGCCAGCAAAGACTATCACTTCAACTTCTCTTAATAACAACTTATATTTTAGAACTGAAATTATAGGGCATTAAATTGTACTGGATGAACATAATAAATTCTCAGAACTGAAATTATAGGGCATTAAATTGTTACTAGATGGACATAATGAATTCATAGAACTCTCATGACTTCTCCTGAACAACAACTTCAATTTTAGAACTGAAATTGTAGGGTTTTACCCAAAAGGGAACCCTTCCAGAAATTCTCAAAGGCCTGAGCTGTACCCAGGCCTCAGAGGGGGTTTGGAAATAGTTTTCAACCAGCAATAGACGCGCCTCGGTTAGAACCTCACTAGCTGCGTCATTGCCCCAAGCGCAAAGATAAAAATACTTAAGACAAGAGCTGAATTATATAAGAAAGCTTCATGTTCAGTAACTTGTTTCGCATTCGATGTGGGACTAAAAACACATTTACAATCAAATAACTAACTCGACATCGATGTGGGACTGGGAAGCTTTTCTATATTCTTCAAAATTTGCAACCAAGTGCTTATAACAATATTCGTTTTACTTAGTTATGTTATCCAATTATACCACGGTGTCCTCAATGAAAACCATTATGAAGAACAGCATATTTTTCACAGCAATCCAACTACGACCTTTCAAAAAATTCCACTCTACCTTGGGATCTTATCATGTAAGATGGACTTTCTTTTTTCAACTCCCTTACAAAGCTTCTTTATTCTAAAGCTTAGGTAGCTTCATGTTAAATGAGGCAGATTCAAATACAGTCTGATTCCTCCGCTGCCAAATTTGATGAGAGTATGAATACTATGAGAACTGTATTATCTTGATAACTCACAAAAAGGATGAATTGAGATGTCCCAGCTTTTGATTAATTGACAGGAGATGCAATATGTTTGAATCTTCTAGCTAGCGCAAACTACACTGCTCTGTACCATTACCAAGAGGAACTGTATAAACATGTTACCTTCTAAAATTACTTGCACAATATCCAAAACAGAACTTTGTATAGTTTTTCTTTAGTATTGATTCAAAGTTCTCTTGTAGCCCTCAGATTCTTTAGAAGATTACACAAACTATTTGTAAAATTTTAAAGTAATTTGAGCGCAAAACTTGTTTCGTATTGATTCAAAGTAAGTTCTCTTGTGACCTTCTGATTCTTTAGAAGATTACACAAACTACTTAGTAATAAGAAGGGAATCCAAATTTTGAACCATGTATCATGCATTGAAGAAGGAATCCCTCCTGTTTCAACTTTTGTACATACAATATTTTCTGACAAATTTGCATTAAGAAAAAAAGAAAAATACATCAGTGATAAAAGATAAAACATAAAATGGGAAATGTTTGCTCAATGATCACAGAAAAATTTCAAAAGAATCAATAGACAATTGAATTTGACTAACAAATTAATATTAAGATTGACTGCCAACAATACTGGGAAAGATTAAGGTGACATACACAAGTTACACAATTTCTATTTAGTCTCTATGAGGACCTGAATTCCTCCCTGACTAACTGAAACATTGGAAAGCTTCAACTTGATAGCTTCAAACTCTGCATTTTCCATCTCCTGGCTAGTCAACCAGAGGGGTAAACAATGATCAATCAAGTCCTGTCCACAACTCAAGGGTGAACCTCCCTTAAAAACCCGGGTTCTCCCAAACCTTGTAATTGTTGCTAGGTTAGAATCAGAAGGCTCTTCAGCATAACACTCTAATATTTCCCTGATGGCATTGCACCAGATAGGCCGAGCTACCTTTAGAAAGTCATGCAACACTAGTACTGGAAGGTTCACACTTCCCAGCTCAGATTCATTGTGTCCTCCTCTCCCATGATAGTCTGACCCTCCAATCTTTAGAAGACCATAGGCATCAGCCAAGTCACTGTATGCTGCACACCAAAAGCAAAATTAACATGCAAGAATTTAATAGGATTTTGTTTATATCTTTACTTGATGATATAATTCCCCATCACACAATTGTGACCTCATGAAATGCAGTTGGTAAGTTTCATCGGTAAGTGAGTGCTTTCAGTGTGCATACTGTTAATTTTGTGACTAGATATGAATTAACCTGCAGCATGTCAGCCAGTCTACATTTAGAAAACAATTTAATGTGCTGATACCCAAGATGACAGTGCTGATGAGTTTTTCTCTCCCAAAGTGGACTCCAATAGGTAACTCAGATGCATGTTTGAATTCATGTTCAATCATCCAAAATCATGTTGAAATATCAGCTAACATGATTTTAGGTAGATGCTCATATGTTTGGTCAAATGTTGAGAAATTGATTTTGCATCAAAATTGATTCTAAGTTAAAACAACTTTAGGTAGGTAACTTTCGGGTTGGATAAAAAAATTTATATTGAATTTTACTACTAACTTGCATTTAGAATAAAAATATCCAAATATAAATTACTTCACTTCAAAATCAATTTTAACCAAAATCAATTTCATTTAGAATCAATTTTGCTAACATTCACCCAAACACACAAATTATCAAATAGTTGAATAGAGCAAGTGGAAGGAGGGGGAGGAAATTTCTGTTTATCTGAATAAATTATGATTCAACTTTTGGAAAAGGTATGCCACACTAGGTTTGATTTACAAGGAGACAGATAATGCTAAACTACAAATAACATAATTTTAATGATTAAACAAATGAGAGAAATTTTCTGCTGAGCATATGTACCTGCCAGCTTTCCATCACTCTTGTAGACCTCCATCCCATGAAGACCAGCTTCTTTTAACCTCCTGACAATGGGAACTGGATTTTTCAGTGCCCATGGATGAGCCAGAGCAGCAACACCCCCAGTATGACAAATCATTTTTATTGCTTCCTCTGCCAGAGGCTCACTTCCCCTGAAACACAATTGTCACAGCCTTAAAACCATTTTCCCGTACAACAAAAATAGTTACAGCCAACAAGAGCAAGCAATGCAGTATTACGTGGAGTAAGCTGGTCCACCATCAAAAAGATACCGAGCAAAGGCTTGTCTGAGATTTTCTACAAAACCTGCCTCAACCATGGCACGGGCCACATGAAGCCTCCCAGGGGCAACCCCCTTGCCAGCAATCCTGCAAACATGCTCCCATTTAAGAGGCAATTTGAGCTTGTTCAGTTTTAAGACAATGTTCTTCGCACGAAGAAAACGTCCATCCCTTATATTTGATAGAAACTTGTCCAGCTCCTCAAACCTTGTTGGTCCTATACTGCTGTAATATGCTAAAATGTGAACTGGTTCCTCTACTTCAGAGTCTCCTCTGCCAGCGGATTTACATACATTAGAGGTGATGTAGAAAAAGATCAAGCATTAATCAATTTTGACAATAATAGTTTATAACTTTCCTGCTTTCCCTCCCTCAATAGAGAGAAACAAGACAAGAATGTTAAAGCAAATTCAATTGTCAAGCATCAAGAACATGTAATATTTAAAAGTTACCTTGGAGAAAATATGGTACTAATTTCAACACCTGGGATTATCTTGATGCCATATTTACGAGCTGATTCTACAGCTTCAGGAATGCCTGACATAGTGTCATGATCTGTCAGAGCAAGAACTTTCACCTGTTATGAGCAAATAGTATTAATTAAAAAGGAGCCTATCACTAAAAAAGGAAACCCTATGCACAGCTGATACCTTAAGCAAACATCTTTTACTATCATGGGTAACAGGAACTTTGAATTAATTTAAAAACACAACCCATGAACATACTGAAATTGACCTTAAATTTCAGTTGACTTTCTATCAGCCATACCATCTCTCGAGTACCCTTATTAAATAATCATAGGGATAAAACATCAAGATTAAAATGCACGCATTTCGAGAAAATCTCAAATAATATATATAAGTAGTTAAATACTAATCCATGGTCTGATTCTTTGATTTGCGGATATTACCAAAATGACAAGCTAATGCAAAAGACAATGAAAGAGGGCACAACATAATACTCGTCTGTCAGGAAATGAACAACAGACTCAGTCATTTGTCTGAGTTTATTCTAATATTATGTCTTGTATCTGGCTATGAACAATAGCTAGCTTGAAAAATATCCAATAGAAAGGTAACTATCTCCTTTTGAGGTTTCCTACACATGTTAAAAAAGCTAGTTCACAATGAGACGTAGACCCTATTTAGATAATTTTCTCTTGAAAACTAAAATTAAATTGCATACTTAAAATTTTCAACTTTTGAAAAAATTGAATAAGAAAAGTTTGAACTTGTATACAAGGTGAAGAGTAGAAGCTAAGTTTTACTTTCTTATTTTCAGAAATAGATAGGCATAGGCAATTATGAAAAGAAAAGTTGAAATGAATAAAAAGAAAAGAAAGTGAGGAATTGAAAGTTACGCCGTTGATGTGAGCTTTGTCAACAAGCTTGGATGGGGAGAAGAAGCCATCACTGAATTTGGAGTGGGAGTGCAATTCAAAGAGGAGATTGTCCCCGGCTCTGGACAGAGGCTTGTGCAGAGCAAAATCATCGACAAGAGAGGAAGGAGAAGGAGAAGGAGAAGAAGGGCGATCCAAGAAAACCCAATCGCTGAGAAACTTGAAGGCCTGGAGCTGCTCATGGGTCATCTTCTTCTTGGTGGCACCTCTGTTCTTCTTCTTCTTTTTGTTCTTCATCTTATTGGCTTCGACCAGGTGCCCATCTCCCATTACTCCACTCACTCAAATTTTACTTGTTAGGCCATCGGGCTGGGTATGTTAGGGTACAACTACATGGAATATAATAAGAGCAAGAGAGGAGAAGAGAGAATATGATTACTTATTTACCCTTATACCCACCCCTTCGGCCTCACAGGTGTCCTCATCCTTAACCCTTTCCTCACTATGCTCAGACAGGTGTACCCCTCTGCCATTTACGGCTAACCCTTTTCTCTCTCTATCCACTCATTTCTCACCAACTCATTCATGCTGCCTTTGGATCTATCTACTACAATAATAAAGTTTAAACTGAATAATGATCAACAATCATCCATCAAAGGATCAAATACTACTTCAATTCACCTATACCTAATAATATTTTACCATTTATATTTCATAAGGTAAATGATTATTTATGTACATTATAATTATAATTTATAATAAATAAGTATTTTAAATTTATAAGTTATATTATAATAATAAATAATTATTTTTAAATTTAATAGTAAAAATTTAAGTTATAGTATAATATTATTTTAAATTAAAATGAATACATAATTAAGAAAAGTAATTATATAGATATAAATAAAATATGATAGTTTGGAATTATTATAAAGATGTTTTTTTATAACAAATTGCAAAAAAATGTGTGAAATGTTTGTATCAAGGAGAAAAGATAAAGAGTGTGTTGAGAAAGTGTACTAAAGCGACCAGAAAAACATTGAATAAATCTAGTTTTTATTTCGAATAGATTATTGAATTAGTTTTGAGAAAAATCAATCAAAGAATTAAAAAAATCAGTCAAAATTAAAAACAAATCAATTCAAAACATGTTAATGAAAAATGCCTAATATCATGTTGTTTTGCTTCTTCTTTTTTTCTAAAAGAAATGAAAAATCAATTTTAAGTATTTATCACATTCTTTTTAATTTTAGATATAATTTGGTTATTGTTAATCTACATTATTGCGTTATGATATATTTGATTTCCACATTTCTGTGCATTTGGAATGTGAAAAATTTATAAAATAATATTTTATTTTCAATAATTAATAATATAAAGTTATGATATTATGTTTTTTAATATTATTTATTTATTTGTTATTTATTTATTTATTTATTTATTTTTTTTTATTATTATTATTATTATTATTATTATTATTTATTTATTTATTTGTAGAATTGGCACAAATTGTCTAGTAGACTGAACTTGATAATTTGAGGTTCAACAAAATTAGGTTAATTTAATCCAATCTAACAAGCCATGAAATGCAAAATTAAAATTATTTAAATTTTTTTATCTAATATTTTATCTTATTTTCCCATAAAATTAACATACAAAAAATAAGTTTTACTCCTCATCTATGCTTTTTTATTTTATCAAATGTTAAAATTAAAGAAAAATTTACTCACATATGAAAATTTCTTAAATGAAACTTTCACCTTTCTAATTTTTAAATAAACTTTTCTTATATTTTTAATAAAATGATATTCATATTTTTTATATTTTAAATAAAGAAACATTCACACTCCTATTTTATTTAATAAAATAAT